>CM062811.1:635418062-635521751 GCA_031772625.1 Pinus tabuliformis
TTGTGAAAATGGGAGCCATGGTTAGTGACAATAGCCCGAGGCACTCTAAACCTAGAAATCACATGATTGAATAGAAATTCGCCGCCATTTTAGGTTAGATGAATATGTAGGCATGGCTTCAGCCCATTTGGTGAAGTAATCCATGAAAATGATATATAACCATGCCCCCCAGATGAATGAGGGTTACATGTCATAAAATCAATGCCCCATTTGGCAGAGGGACCAACGGTAATAACAGGTGAAGGTGAGCAGGTGGGGCACACATTTTTCGTTGATAAATCTGGCACTAATGGCATTTGTGAACATCAAGAATGCAATGCTTAAAGCTATAGGGCCAGAAATATCCAGCGCAGAGTGTCTTTTGAGAAGTGGCATAGCCAGATATATGACCATGACATGTGCCAGAATGGAAGTCATTCAAGGCTCTTTCAGCCTCATTGAGAGTTAAACGTCGCTGAAGAATTGAATCAACACTAACATGGTATAAAGTATCCCCAATGATGAGGTAAGGTTGGGATTGATGTCAAATGCATCGATGATCATCCTTGGACAATGTAGACAAGAGGGTAGAAGTTTGGAGATACACAACGATATCACCATACCAAGGATCGAGAGTGCTAATTAGAAAGAGAGTCTCATCGGGGAGCTGCTCATCAACACTAGTAGGAAGAGAAGCTGAGGGAAGAGAGCAAATAAACTTAGCAAGCACAATTGATTTCTTGTATTTGGTAGTAGTGAACACCAAATAAAATTTCTAGAGGATGACAATCCACTTAGAATACTTGCCCCCAGGTAACTAATGAGTCAAAATTTAAGTCATGGGGTTACACTTGGACATCATGGTTGTAGTGTGGAGGAGAATATAATGCCGAAAGAACTGAGCAACCTAAACAACAGCCAAAGCCAACTTCTCGACATGAGTATAACGGGTCTCAGTATCGAGGAGGTTGCGGTTAAGGTAATAAATGACATGTTAATGACCTTCTTCGTCATCTTGCACCAGCACGATGGCAATAGTGCTAGAAGCTGCAACTAGATAGAGGAAATAATCGTGATGATAGTTCAAAGGACGCAACAAAGGAGAATTAATGATGACATCTTTCAAGTCATCAAAAGACTTTTGGGCAGCCTCATCCCAAATGAAAGGAGTTCCTTTCTTAAGCAATCGGGTGAACCCTGAAGCTAGCTCAACATATTTAGTCACAAAGCGACGAAGGAAATTCACTTTCCCTTGCAAACTCTATCATTGATGCAATGAAGAGGGAGTGGTTAGATTAACGATAGCCTCAACTTTGAGAGGATGAAGACAAATTCCATCTTTAGAAACAATAAAATCGAGGAGTCATCCTAATTCGATGCAAAAGACACACTTATGCAAATTTAGCTGAATGTTGTAGTGTCTACAATGAACAAATATTTTTCAAACATGATTAGGATGGTCATGGCACTTATGTGAATGAGCAGGAAGATCATCCAAATAAGGTTGAATGATGATTTCAATGTCATGGAAATCATAATACATCGCTCTTTGAAAAGTAGCCCCATCATTCTTAAGGCAAAAAGAGATCTTTTTATATGCAAAAGTCCCCCACGGACAGATAAAGGTGGTCTTATCTTGATTAGCGAGTGCAATTTTTATCTAGTTATAACCAGAAAAACCATCCATAAAGGAGAAAATCTCGGTCCCAGCACATTCATCGATGATTTGGTCTATAAAAGGAGTGGGATAATTATCCTTTGGACAGGAACGATTAAGGTCACAATAATCGACACAGACTCGAATGGTGCCTTGTTTCTTATTCACTGGTACGATATTGGACACCCAATCTATCAGAGGGATAGGATAAATAAATCTAGCTTCAAGAAGTTTTTCAACTTCCCCTTTAATGGCGGCCGATTTTCTAGGGTGCACTAGACAAAGTCGTTGATGAATGGGCATTGCGTTAGGATAAGTCAGAATTTTGTGAACGACTATACTTGGGTCAATTTCGAGCATTTATTCATACAACCATGCAAAAACATATTGAAACTCTTGAAAAAGATGAGTATAGATCTTGATCTCATCACGAGAAAATGTCACCCCAATATGATCATTTTCAACGATACTAGGTTTAACATAAATGTCAATAGGCATCATTTGAGTAATATTACCCATGTTCCCTTCTAACCAAATTTCATGGGTCATGATAGGTGTTTGAAGTGTTCAGGTCAGGAAGCGAGACAAGAACTTCTCAAGACAAGTAGACATGACCACCAAGCTAGGAAAGAACAAGAAACAATAATGAGTATCATTCCACGGTGCTTCCTCTAGAGACATAATATCCATGATACTTTCGTTAGAAGGAAATGTCCCAGTTAAGGGATCGGGAGAATCCGAAGAACCAAGCCATGAGGATTGAGGATATAGGTCGAGATATGTACTCGAGGCAGTGTGATCAGTAGGTACCAAGCCAATGATCGATAGTAGGGGCGATCTTATCCTCAAAGGCTTCTAGTCTCTATACTAACTCTAGGGTCTAGACAATACGATCATCAAGTCTCCACCTTCCTTGGCTATCCGCTAGCTTTGTGATCCACTCGTATAGCTCAACTAAAAAGGAACAGAAAAAGATCTCATGGATTTTTGTATATAGGTACCTGTCCAGCCACTGTTCCTTTATCAGCCATCAAATTTTGTTCTCCTACACCGCAAATTCGTGGATCTTCCTGTCCAACCAATCTTCGATCTCTTTCTTAGTTGGATTCTAGTGATACGACATCACACATCCCTTATGCAGATTCCTTCTTGGCAACAAAACCATTTTTGGTTGTGTGTGGCCTAACCCAGGTTCAACATTAGTTATCTAAAAAAATCCCTACACTATTGGCCCTTTCGGTATCAGCCCGTGAAGCGTGGACTGAAGTCTCACCCGAAGCAGTATGGGGGGGATGCTGGAACCAAGTTTTCGCACCCTGAAATGGTTGTTATGTCAGTTTATACCCTTTGTTCCTACTTTTTCACACATCACTTAAGCTTCAGGGCTTTGTTAGTTTAACCCTTTATTCCATTTTTTAGTACCTCCATGAAGGTGTATGATTGACCTTCGTGCAACCCTAACCCTCGATCTAGGTACTTTCGCGTAGCTATGACAACAGACTATATTGGTTCCCAAGTTATCTTAAGTGTATTACTTATCTTACTAAACAATTATAGTTAGTGTCATGTAAACATATATTCTTACTTGCATTTGATTAACTAATACAGTCACAAACATTCGCGCATCACATGAACAATGAAAATTAAACCCAATATGCAATATAACTAGATGCATAAACAGGAAATAAATACACATAATTTTCAGAATACTTCTCTGTATTGATATCTGCGGATTATTATAGACTCTAACCACCTTGTGCACACAGCTATAGGGATCTGCGCACTTAGCTACAGACATCTACCCTAGGCCTTTGCGCACTCAGCTGCAGAGCCTCTACCTACGCTAAGACCCAAAATACTTAGAATTATCTATCAAGACTCTTGACTCCATCCTTCACTAAAAGACTTCTATTTCTTATATCTTACTTACTTAGCTCCATTTTATACAATCCCATGGTCCACAGACCATGGGTGGATCTTTTCAATTGACTTTACACTTTACAAAATAAGGGCAGACAACCCTTCATGACTCATGATACCTTCGCACTCCGTGACCACAAAATGAAGACACTTTACAACTTTATTACAAAATTTGACCCAAGACATGGCTTTTAGCCCTAAAACTATCCTTGGTAGATCCCATTCCCAATAGTAGGACCTCCTACAGGATCCTATAGGATCCCACAGGAATCCTACAGGATACAGTTACGTAGTCTACAGGATTGGCAGAGAACAATTTCAGAGGAGGAAACACAGGGGTTGGCTACATCAAACATTGTAAGGAGGTAGGATCTACATTTCCTCCCATTTCTCCAAGTAAAAGGAACAAAAAAATCTTCTAGTTTGATTGAAATTGATAGTTGTGTAAGGGAATTGTATCTGGAGAAATTTCAATCCCATTCCTTCCTTCATTTAAATTTTGTATTATACATCTCTACTCCTTCATTAACTAGAAAAAATGATAGGGCGGTTTAATAGAAGGGATCCCATCAACACTATGAGGATTCACCAACACCCTCCTGTGCTAGAAATATTCACAAGGCATAATTGGATGGGGTACTTTGAGAAATTAAGGGGGTATGATGATGAAGTGGCCAAATATTTTTCTCTCTCCCTCATTCCATTGACCAAGACCCATGCCATTATTGTAGTGAGAGGCCTCTCCATAGAGCTCACTCCTGAACTCATAAGCATAATTATGACACTTCCCATAGGAGTGCCTTGGAGAAAGGAAGACAAGGGAAATAACTAAACTGCAAAGAAGAAATTCCTTCTAGAGTGAGACGAGGCCATGGAAGGAAAGAATGGAGTGAGAAGAACAAGCCTACCATATCCCTAGAATGTAATAATCTACCACCTTATCAAATACATATCATGTGAAGGTAGGTATAGTGTGGTATATGGATACCACTTTAGGCTTCTTGAAGAATTTAGGTTTGGAGCAGATACACCTCCTCACCAAAGACTCAACGTACCCTACTTCCCTCTTTAATCCATTATAGATATGAGCATAAAAGTGAAGGAGGGAAACTACCAGTAGATGGCCCACCATGGGTTTATTAGACTCATCATAGAAGATACCCTCCACAACCTTAGAATTCCTATCACCTAGGCAACCTTTAGAGACATTGAAACAATGGAGGATATAAAATCCCTCACATATGACAAAATCCCTACTTCCAATGAAAGGGATGAAGAGGAAACTAGAATAGATGAAGATCTAGAGAGGGATGAAGAGAAAATAGATGAGGAAGAAGAGGAAGAGAAAGAGAAGGAAAGTGGTGAAGAAACAGAGGAAGATTCCATGAAGGAAACTGATGAACAAGGTGAAGAAGAGGAGAAAGACAAAGATGAAATGGGGAATGGAAAACAGGAGGCATAAGACAAGGAGGAGTCAGCCAAGGTGTCTCCAAAGGCCATAGAGAGAGAGAGGCAACAACTGCCCTCAATACCCTTAGCACCCCTATCAAACAAAAAGGAAAAAGACAGAGACAAGCCCCATTATACTTTAGAACAAGGGAGAGTACACTGATAAGGAAGGGGAGTCTTTTATCACTTATGAGAGAAGGCCTTTGACTAGATCTACCTCATCCAAGGGAAAAGACATCATACGAGATACACAACAGGACCTATAGGAAGCAGAGGTATTGCTGCAAGAAACTCTGATAAACCTTCAGGAAACTCAAAAATTGGATAAGGAAGGGAGTATGCAGCAAGAACCAAAGAAGGAGGACCCAGAGCTAAGGGAACCTAGCCCTCAACCCAACCTTGACTCCTACTATATATTTATTGAAGGGGGCAGGATAATTCCAGAAAAAGTTTCCATCCCACTATTATTTGAGATTGAGAAGGAAAGAGCTAGAACACATAGATGGATGTAGATTTCCAAGTCCAAGGGAGTAGAGGACATCGGTCACATGGGGGAAAAGTTGAAAGACATGGGCAGAGAACTAAGAAGCCTAAGGGACAGAGAGTCCATAATGAAAACTCAGTTAGAGGAAAGAAATGTACGGTTGAAAGGACAATGGCAAGAAAAAGAGAACCAATTGACAACCATGGCCAGTCTAACCTTAGAGGTAGTCCAGTGCAGGATGCCAGCTATGTCGTATGCATTATACCTTAGGTAAAAGTGGCTATAGTTCCAAATCAAGACCCTAGCACAAAAACGCATTATGAAATTCTAGGATTGTAGACAATTCATTGATCTTTGTGATCAAAGCACATTGGAGGATAGGGCTAAGATGTCTGAGTTCTACTTGCATAACATGGCTGTGATAGATCTGAATGTATGGGACCCTAATGAAAAATTAGGGGATTTACAATTAATGGCCTTGGCATCATGGATGAACCATGACGAAGCAAGGGCTACCAAAATGAAGAAGATATTAGCAAGGGAACAAACAGAGCCTCTCATGATAAGAGCTGAGTAGTCAAACCAAATGGCTATCATCAATAAACATAATTTAATTGCAAATGATCATCAACTTGCACCCAGGTAATTTTTTCCCAAGAGAAAGCAATTACACATTTTGAGGATATGTTTAGGCTATTAGGGGATGATAGCATGGAAGATTGCTAAAGGAGATGGAATACTCTACCATATTGTTTGAAAATCATAGAGTACCATTCTCCTAAAGAATGAGGGAGGCACTAAACAAGACACCCATGTACAAGTAAACCTTCCAAAGGCTAAAAGTCAATTGGATTTGCTTGAGAATCAGTCCACCACTACTCTTGGGGATGTTAAAAGGAAGGAAGGAATAGGAAGAAAGAAAGTAGTGGGAGGAGATAGAAAGGAAGGCACTGTCAGACCAGGAGGTAACTCCTCAAATCAAAACTCATATTATTCATTCAGGTTGTTCATTATTATATACAAGAAGGAGTGATTGTTCGGTTCATCTCCCGATGACTCTCTATCTTCTCTATTATTTATTTACATTAATTATGGTTTTACACCCAATCCCTTCGATTAGGTGTCAAAATTCTCCCCCTTAATCTGAAGGGATGTTGGCGAGTCCAAGCATCGTTCTGAATCTTTCAAGATTTTCTCTTCCAAGTGCTTTGGTGAAGATGTCTGTAATTTTCTTATTAGTGGAACAATGGCAGATATGGATTGTTTTGTCCTCAAAATGATGTCGAATCAGATGATATTTAGTGTTGATGTGCTTTGTTCGATCATGGAACTTTGGGTTCTTGGCCAACTTTATTGCAGAGGTATTGTTAATCATGAGTGGAAGCAATTGTACTTTTTTTACCTGCAAATCTTTAAGAATTTTTCTGAGCCACATAATTTCTTTTGTTGCCTCAGCTGTTGCCACATATTCTACCTTTGTTGTGGAATCTACTGGAACTGATTGTTTGTGTGATCTCCAGGAGACAGCTCGTGATCCAAGACTCATAGCATAACCTAAAGTAGATACCCCAGTTTCTTTGTCTCCATCGAAGTCTAAATCAGAGTATCCAATCAAGCTGAAGTCGCACAGCTATGTATATTTGATTCCAAAGTCATGAGTTCCCTTCAAGTACTTTATAACTCTTTTTGCAGTAGACCAGTGTCCCTCACAAGGATTTTGCAAATATCTAGAGAGGATTCCAACAACAAACGAAATGTCTGGTCTGGTAGTAGTTAGGTAGTTGAGACTTCCTACAAGTTGTCTATACTTTGTTGCATCCTCAAATTCTTTTTCTTTAATGGATGTGAGGTTTAAGTTTTTTTCCATTGGATTAGTCAGAGGATTTCATTCAGTCATGCCAAGCTTGTTCAACAGATCTCCAATTTACTTATTTTGAGAAAGGAATAAGGACTTCAGAATAAGGACTTCAGATGTTGAGTTACTTCAATACCAAGATAGTAATGAACATAGCCCAAATCAGTCATTTCAAAACCTTTTTTCAATTCCTTCTTTATGGATGCAATGTATCTTTCCTTGTTCCTTGTCATCAAAAGATCATCTACATATATCACAAGATATACAAATCTTTTTCCAACTTTCTTGACAAACAATGTTGCATCATCAAGATCAAATGTTTGAAATTGAGTTTCAAAAAATGCTCAGTCAATTTTTCATACCAAGCTCGTGATGCTTGTTTGAGGGCATACAAGGATTTCACAAGTTTGCATACTTTATGTTCATGTCCTTTCACAGCAAATCCTTCAGTCTGGGACATAAAAACATTTTCTTTTAGATCTCCATTCAAGAAAGCAATTTTTACATCGGTTTGATGGACTTTCCAATCATTGTGAGTTGCTAGGGTAAAGAGTGTCCAGATGGTAGCCCATTTTGCTGTGGGGGCAAAAGTTTCCTCATAATCGATCCCTTCCTTCTATGCAAAACCTTTTTCCACAATCCTGGATTTGTGATTTTCAAGTGAGCCATTAGCTTTATACTTGTTCTTGTAGACCCACTTGCAGGCAATTGGTTTAGTTCCCAATGGAGGATCAACCACCTTCCAAGTGCCATTCTTTATTAGGAAATCATACTCCTTTTGCATTTCTTCTCTTCATTCATCATGAGGAGAATTTTCTTTGAAGGAAGTTGGTTCAAAATCTGTAGACAAATTGAATTCACAATCATAAGAAACATCCATATCAATAGGTGAATCAGATTCATCTACATTACCTCCATTTTTCCGGTTTGAATTTCTAGTTCCTATCTTTCCAACCTCATCAGGATGAACAATTTCAAGTGTCTTTGTCAGCCACTTTGGCGACCTTTCTTAGATGGTCTAGGCTGCTCCGTTGATTGAGTTGGGACTGAATCAAGATTCAGTCTCCAAATTTTGCCAATCAAAACACTCACAGTATCATCGTTGTTGGAGTTTCATGTAGCGGAGAGAGTGCTTTAGAAGAAGATTCCATAGGTTGATCTAGTATAGGAATCCCCCCTTCAAGAGGTAGAATTTGATTATCAAATTTTTGAAATTATTTTTCATTTGTGAATCTATCCAAGTGATCAAGTTGCCTTTCAACAACATTGTTAGTTTTGGATGATTTAAGAAAGATTACATCTCTAGATACAACAAGCTTTTCGTTGACTTCATCATAGAGATGGTATGCTTTGGAGGTGTTTGAATACCCCAGGAAGATACACTTACAACTTGTTGCACAAAGTTTGTTTCTATGTACCTTTGGTATCAAGGCATAACAGGTGGAACCAAAGACTCTGTGATGTTTTACTGAAGGAATGTGCCCATACCACATTTCATAAGGAGTCTTGTTTTTGATAGCATTAGATAAACATCTGTTCTTTATATATACAACACATAGAACTACATCAACCCAAAACATCATTTTTACATTTTTGAAGAACATGGAGCGTACCATATTTAATATTGTCATATTCATTCTTTCAGCTACACTGTTCTGTTGGGGATTATAAGGCACAATTGTTTGATGTTTGATCCCATGTTGGTGAAGATAGTTTTCAAATTCATTTTAAGTGTATTATTTTCCATTATCAATGCAAATAGAGCCAATATTAGATTGTGTATCATTTTCAATCCATGTATGAAAGTTCTTGAATGTTTGAAAAGCATCAGATTTGTTCTTCAATAAATAAACCCAACCCATTCTGGTGTAGTCATCAATAAATGTCATCATATATTTATTTCCATTTGCAGAAGGAATAGGAATTGGACCACATAAATCTAAATGAATGATTTCAAGTTTCCTATGTGCTCTGGGGTGTGAATCATGAAAGAAATGTTTGCTATGATTTCCTAGAATGCAAGCATCAGATTGCTTAAACTTCCTAGGAATTGTAGGCAAACTAGTAACAATATTTTTCTTCAACAAGCGGAGGTTGTCATAGTTTAAGTTTCCAAATATGGCATGCCATAATAAACTTGATGGAGATGTACCTTCTTCATAATGAGAATTGTATGAGAAATGTTGTGCACGAGAAGAGGCACCCTGCAGCTTGAGAAGCCTTTCTTCTTCTATCCCCGTCATGACAGGTGAGTGGTCAGATTCTTTTTTGACCTCAAGCTTGCCATCAAACATATGAATGGAGTGACCTTGTTGGAAGATGTGGAACAGGAAAAGAAAGTATGGAAGAATAGGAAATTTAAGCCTAATTGTGCCAAGCCATGATGGTTTGAGTTTTGATTGGTCTACAAAGTATACTACTCCATCAACATTGTCAATAAATTCTTCAAAACAATCTTTCCTATGAGTCATGTGGCAAGTTGCTCCTGAATCAAGCAACCAATCATTTTTCGAAGAAGAAAGTGAAGCATTAAATAAGTCTTCATTTACCCCAATATTACATTGTGCCAGAACATAATGAGCAGATTCACGTGCTTTACCTTTGGGTTGGTTTCTTTGCTGCTCAATTTTGTCCCAAGGTAACTTGCATGTGAAGGCATCATGTGATCCATTTCTTTTGTAGCGTATGTAGTGCGAATCTGACTTTTCTCCTTGAGAGTGTCTTCCCCCCCTGCCTCTGAAATATCTTCCTCTTCCTCTTTGACCACCTCTTCCTCTGGAAGAATCTTGGGCAAGATTATTTTCTTTATGAGCAAGGCACATGGCTTCTTCAGAAGATTTAGGGGCTGTCTTCTTCCCAAAAGCTTTCTCTCTTTCAACAATTTTTTTTACAAGGGAGTCAAAGGTAATATATTTGAGATTTCCATTTGCTTGTAATGAATCAAGATAATTGAATTAGGATAAATTGCCTTGAGAAAAACGATAAGAGGAATATCCAATTCAACCTTAGTGACTTTGATATCATGCATTATAGATTTTACTTCTGATGCAAGAGAAAGAGGATCATTATTTTGTAATTTGAAGGTGAAGAGTTTATTCATGAGTTGAAAAACTTCAAGTGCGGACTGTGAATCATAGAGTTCCTCAGCTTTTGTAAGGTTTTGAATGCATTTGGAAATGGTGAAATGTGTCGACTCACCTCTTCACTTACTGATGTTTCAATTAATACATAGGCTTTGCTATTTTTATTTTCGCAATGGGCGAGCTCCTTGTCTGAGGTAGGTTGGATTGGCGCTTCATCTCCTTCTCCAACACACACTCCTTTCCATAGCTCATTAAAAATGAGAGTGTGTTGGATTTTCTGCGACCATTCAGGATAATTCTCCTTTCCATTGAGAACTACTCCCATAATAGATATAATTGAATGAATACCATTATACCAACAATGTTCAACTTAACAACATTCAACGTTCACTCGAATATTAGAGTTCGAGTGTAGTTGTAGTTCTTTTGTTGTTTTGTATGGAAGAGATGAATGATGGAGATGAGCGGAGGAGATAAACGGAGGAGATGAACAGAGGAGATGGGCATATGAGATGAATAGAGGAGGGCTGTCAATGGTAAGCGATTAACGATTATCGCAAGAAAAACAAGTTGGGGCAATAACCACGGCTAAAGGTGGATTTCAGGTTACAAGCGGGATTTTGGGTAGAAAAAAAAATGGTAAGTGGTATGGAGAGGGGAGAACCCGATTCCATTAAGCAATTGACACATAGCAACTAGGGGAGAGAGAAAAAACACTCATATGCGGGTAACTTTCGTTCAACTAATGCACCCAAAATCACTATAAACCGTCAGATTTGGAGGTGATGATAAACGGTGGAGATTAAGAGGAACTTTTCGAGGGGGTAACTGCCATGCAAGTGGTCCCCCCCGAAATCAATGTTAGCCGTTAGATCTAGAGGTTGAAATCAATGGTGGAGAACGAGCCAGATAAAGTGAAACCTCAGGAACTGTGTCCAAGTGGGTTTAATGAAGGGTATCATCGCATCGAAAACATGTAGCGTATTGATCAGGGTAAGAGATTTGTGATATGCGATTAAAAATCGGACCCACCGATATTTATCTATATGGGTTTATAATACTTGAGATCTAGCTCAAGGGAATATGAGAAAGGATATATTTGAATAAGAAAAGGATATATGGTTCTTCAATGCGAAAGGGTATATATACCCTACTCAGAGCAGGAGGAAATCCAAGTCATTACAACACCTTCGGCTTCAATAGCTAGCTCCAATGCAACGCACTTCAACGAATGTATTAAACGATAAATAAGATTTCCCAGGGATTTGACAGAAATGTTAGCCTACAAAAGATGCAAAACAAAGTCAAAAAATAATAGGAGTTACAAATTAAAATAAAGCCAAAAAATGGCGCCTACTCTGATACCATGTCAGACCAGGAGGTAACTCCTCAAATCAAAACTCATATTATTCATTCAAGTTGTTCATTATTATATACAAGAGAGAGTGATTGTTTGCTTCATCTCCCAATGACTCTCTATCTTCTCTAGTATAGTTGTACACCCAATCCCTCTGATTAGGTGTCAACAGGCACGATTCTATGCACAAGAAGAAGAACCCACAAAAGAAGCATGGGATGTCAAGGAAGCCACCAGGGATATGAAAGATATGGATATTGATTGAGTTGCTCAGAGGATGAGAAAAACTTTCAGTAGGGGGGTGATGATGAGCCTCATCATTGGGTAAGTATATGGACCTCAATTCATCTCCTAGCTTAGTCAAATAAACTCTTCTCACAATTTATTACATGTTTTGATTATATTTTGTTTAATGAGATGATTCAAAGTGAGATATTATGCCTAGTGAACTAATGTGCATTAAATGCAGGTTTGTGAGAGAAAATAAGGGAATTTTGGAAATATTAAAGGCTGAAATTCGAATGGGACAAGGAAGAGAGATTGTAGGAGGTAAATCATCCTCATTTACTCCTCCCTCATTTGAATATTCTTCCATCAATCAAATTAGCTCAGAGTACAATCAACCAAGTCATGAAGATCAATAGGCAGCCAAGAAAGTGATAGTCAAAGAGTTAGTTCATCTCAAGATTGGGATTCAAGCCTCCCTATATTTAAGGAAGTCATTGGAGACTTCAGTTGGATGAATAAGGAGGCCTAGATCCTAATTAGGATTAGAATTTTTTGTTGTAAAAACACCAGTTATTTTTGAGCTCCAGACTTGTGGAAGACATTGCTATGTCATTTTCTATTGTGATAATGAGAATGATATTTTTCTTGATCCAGTACTAATTTAACTTAGAGGGCTAAAGCTCTTTGGTTAGGGCCCAACCCTACCTATATGCTTAGATTAATTTCATAGATTCATGGTTCAATTGTCCTTAGAATTATTTCATTGCAAGTAGTGTAGATTTGATTAGTTTATTTATTACTTTTCTTCCATTTGTGCTTTACTTCAGCAATAGGTTAGAATGGGTAAAGGGAGAATCAAAAACTTCTTAGTAGGATTCTTGGCCTCACTTCTTCCTTTAGGGATTATGATGTGAGGAAAGGACTCCCATGTAGCCCCAAAAAGACAAAATTCTACTTTCTTATAGAATTTAGAGTTTATTGTGCTTAAACCACGAGTTGATTAGTTTGCAAGTCTAGGATTTAGCCATAATTTCTTCCATCTTCAGCCTTACAATAGATCAAATCAATGACTTCATCTTATTCTACAAATTTTCCTCATGCATGGAGTAGACAACTAGCTCATTAAACTCTGTGTTTCTAGCTTATTCAAATTCTTCTTGTTTACATGATTTTTGGGAAAATATCATTGTTTGATGCAATGAAGGTGTTTCAGAAAGAGAGTGATCTCATAGCAAGAAAAATCCTTCCAACTTCATCCATCCATGATCGTTCCTCACTTTCACTAAGATCCTCACCAATTTCATCATTCTTCAAGGAAACTTCTCCAAGCATGTTGAGCAAATCCAACCATCTCCCAACCTTGTTTTTGAGTTCTAAGTGATCCTAGGAATTTTCTCACTCCATTCCATCCACCAACCACCTTCCATAAGCCTTCCACCACCTCCAACACCCATCGTTTTTCTCTCGGATGTATCTTACAGAAATACAAAGAATCTTGTATATTTTTAGGTTATCTTGTAGGTTTTCCTGTAGTGGCCTGTTTTGAGGCCGAATTGAGGGAAAACCTCTGGAAAGCCACACAAGGTCAACTAGAGATCTCCTAAACCTTCCAAACATCCACCAACATCCCTAAACCACCTGCCACATCACCAAAAGAGATTAGCTTTCACTTGTTTTTCCATAAAAAGAAAAAAAGAAAAAAATAGATTTGTTGTAGCTATTTACATGCACAATAGTAGAATGTTGATTCTTTGAATTTACATGCTTAAGATAGTTGAATTTCATCCATGTTAATCTAGAATTATTTCTAAAACATATTCTCTTAGTAATTAGGTAGGAAATGGTGTGTTTAGCATTGGATTTTAGACTTTTTCCTTACTATAGTAGACAAGCTTTCTCTTAGAGTAGATTTATCTTTCCCTCATCAGTAAGCAAGCTTCTTTGAATCCATATAAGTCTAGCTTGAGAACCCTAGTGGTCTCTCAACAACTGAACAATGAGAAAAGGCAGAACCATCACTTTTACTTATGTATTTAGTGCTGTCACCTCCAAGTTTGTACGAACTCCAAGTTGATAAAGTAAAGTTGGTATCCCTAGGAGTTGCAGCATTCTTATTGCAATAATGGTGCTCATCGATTGTCGGGGAGCGAAAATTGAAGTATTTTCCCTGTAAAAATAACTAAGATTTTTTCTTTAAGGTGAATAAATAAGTTGTAGGTTAAAATATATCACCTCGTGATTCCACAACACCAAGTTGGCTCCTTTAAAACATACCTGATCTCACCCTGAGTCTCAATTTTTTTCTCCTTTATCTGATCCAGAGAGACTGGTGAGAGAAGCCTCATCCAAAAGGAGATTTGAAGCTTCTTCTTCTGCTTCTGTACCATTATAGCCTGAAGATATTTCAGCTTCTGATCCCTTTAGCTCTGTTCCATCGCAATTAGATTCGGTTGATATAACACCTAGAGTTTTAGAACTATTATCTAAAGGAGTTGATTCAGAGTCAGCTCTCTTAGTCCAATCTTTGGAATCATATAAACTCCTTGAAATATTTTTAGATCCACCCAAGTCAGAAGAAGAACTAGATGTATATTTATTGGAGCTAAAACCTATTGATTTTATCTCCCCACTCATTATACATTTCCATATACTTCTGCCCAACTCGAAGAAACTTTTTCTATATATTCAAACCCTTTGTCTGAAAATAAAGAACAAGTTGAAATAGAATTTCATAAGTTAGTTATTAAAACACATTTTAAAACTTTTAGGGATCCTCCGCTTTCCCATACTCCTCCTCCTACTATTACACCTCCATCTTCACCATCTTCCTCGTCATCCTCCACTACATCATCTCCTACCTATTCTATTGAATCATCATCATATTCATCTTCAAATATGTCCTTTAAACCTATTATTCAATCTAGGTATGTTGTCCTGCATCTTCCCAACCAACTCAATAATTTTCCTGATGGTTATTTGAAACACCTACCAAGGTTTAATGGGAAAATGGTTTGCCTGCAGAAGATTATCTAGCTGCATTTTTAGATTTTGATGATAATATGAACATAGAACAAGAGGATGAATATATGCGATTATTTGTTCAATCTTTAGAGGGAAATGTTATGATATGGTTTAGACGACTAAGAGTTGATTCAATTCATTCTTGGAATGAACTAACTACCATATTCAAGAATAAGTGGGGTGTTAAAAAGGAACTAGTTTACTATCTTATAGAATTTGAAGAGCTTAAAAGAAACCATGGTGAACCATTGGAAGATTTCATTAAACGATTCAATAAAATTTACCATAATATGCCTCCTAACTATAAACCTCCAGTTACAACAACAAAAGTTAGGTTTTTGAAAGCCTTTGATGATGAATTTGTAGTCATTATTAGGGAAAGGAAATCCACTACCTTATAGGACATGAAAACTAATGCTCGAGAACATGAGGCTAATAGGTCAGCATCATCTATACTCAAAGCCAAGGCTGAAAATGTTGAAAGAAAAAGGGAAGATAATGAAGAAGGCCCTTCCTCAAAAATAAAAAAATAATGATCAAAAGGTAGATGAGATTACATAATTAATTATAAGCCTTTCTAATAGGATTTCTAAGATATAAACTCAGCCTATAACGATACAACAAATTGCTACTAGACCTCAAACTCACATTTTGCAGAGATGAAATACTGATCAACAAATCCAACCCCCATTAATGATTGATGATGAACAAACAGACGACATTGGACCTTTAATTTATGAAGATATAAATAACCTGTATCATTCATATGTACATAATTCTATTGTTTCTCACTCTTTAAATCAATCTTCTCAAGGTCAAGAATACAATCACATTTCTATATATCAGTTCTTTTCTGAATTTTTAATTGCAAATTGAATAGGAGATACAATATAATACCTAGGTTAGGGCCTGGTAGACCTCCAAAAAGTCCCACTATAAATGACCCTCAGACCAAATATGTCGAAATGCAGACAACAATCATTTAACCATTGAATCAAACAACAGAAACAAGCCTAATTGATAAATTTGTTTTGAAAACTTTCAATGTTGAAAGAGAATTGGAAAGAGTTAAAATACTGATTCCCATATCTGAACTATCAAAGAATCCACGACATAAAAAAAAAAAATTCTAAATGGATTCAATCATTTAGTGTTGGTACTGAAGGGGATGTGATAAGCCTACAAGACGAAAAACCCTCTGTAGTCTTTTGTCCTAGTTCAGACGTGATTGATGAGAATGTACCACATTTTTATGTGACTTTGAAAATTCATGATTTCTTGTTATATAACTGTATGTTAGATTATGGGGCTTCCCATAATCTGATGCCAAAGGTAATCATGGACCGGCTACAATTATAAGTCACTAGAACTTATCATGATATTTACACTTTTGACTCCAAGAAATTACCTTGTCTAGGACGTATTAAAGATTTGGTGGTTACCTTAGCTCAGATCCTTATCAACAGTATGGTTTTAGACATTGTATTCACTGACATCCCTCCCAAATTTGGCTTTTTTTTCCAAATTAGGAGGAGTCCTAAAAATGGACATGTATTATGCCATTATTCCGGTATATGTGGGTGAGCATCTCAGATTATACAGAGAAGTTGGATTTATGAATACTGCTTGTAAATATGATCAAGCTAGGAATCATCCTATTTATGAGGTTGACTAAGAATTTGGGTGTTTTGAATTATTAGTTAATAATTGACAAAATACTCAGCTTACTATTGAAAACATTGTTAACAAGCCTAAAACCATCAAAACTTATATTTGGAAATTGTACTTTGATCATTCATGCTCAAGGGAAGGAGAAGGAGATGGAATTGTATTAATTTCACTAGATAAAGAAAATATTACCCAATCATATAAACTTGAATTCGATGTAATTAATAATGTAGGAGAGTATGAAGCCTTTCTGCTAGGATTGGAATTAGCAAGAAGTATTAGGTGTAGAATTTCAGTGTATACATTGATCCTGAACTTATTGTCAAACAAGTTAGGAATCAATGTCAAACTAAGAACCCCAAACTAAGATCTTATAGGAATGAGATTTTGGATTCAATTAAAAATTTCTTTGTAGCATTCAATATCACCGCTATTCGTAGAGATCAAAACATGCATGCAGGTTCCTTGGTTGTTTGTTCTAGTTCTTTTAAAGTTCCTAATCAAATGCTTGTCCAGTATCAAATGCAAGTCAAGTATAGACCATCTATTCTTAGAAATATTAAACACTAGCAAATCTTTAATGATGACGAGGAACTAAAATATTTTTTGCAAGTCATTGATGAATTCTCAAACCTACAAGTTGAGGAAGAACAACTTGATAATATTGATGTTTACAATGAAAATCAAACACCACAATTTGACTCTAAAATTGTTGATCATAGCATTATTCAATTATCTAACAATTTTATTCGAGAAGGGTTAATCCCTCTTGAGAAGCTCTTTGATCATAATTATGTCCCCAAAAATCCGCTATCAAATTCAAATGAGGAAAATATTGAAATTTATAACATTAAAAGTTCTGAAGAAATCAGAAAAGTTAAAATTTTTGCATCCCTGTCAATGGAAGCCAAAGACAAATATTTGCCCCTCCTTAAAGACTACAAAGATGTTTTTTTCCTGGTCTTATAATGAGTTAAAAACATATGGTACATCTCTTATTGAACATAAAATTCCATTAAAATCAGAGACAAAACCTTTCAAACAAATATTGAGGAGAATTAATCCTGTCCTTCTTCCTATTATTGAAAAAGAACTTAAGAAGCTACTTGATGCTAAAATAATACTTCCAATGAGATATTCTGATTGGGTATCCAATCTAGTTCCCGTGAGAAAAAAGAATGGTGAAATTAGATTATGTGTGGATTTTAGGAATTTGAATAAACTTCTCTGAAATATAATTATCCATTACCCAATATGGATTAATTACTTTAGAAATTTGAAGGAGCTAATAGAATTTCCATGTTAGATGATTTTTCTTAATATAATCAGATTATGGTTAGTCTAGAGGATAGAGAAAAGACTGCATTCACAACTCCTTAGGCACATTTATGTATGCCTAGATGCCTTTTGGATTAACTAACATTGGAGATATATTTCAAGGAGCTATGGAATTAGCATTTATGGGTAAGACCAATAAATTTTTTGTTATTTATTTAGATGAATTCACTGTTTTTCCCAATTTTGACCAAAATCATTTAAAGAATTTGAGAAAGGTTTTTGACAAGTGTAGAAAATTTGGGATTTATCTTAATCCCAAGAAGTCTTTGTTTGCACTCCAAGAAGGAAAGCTTCTCAGCCACATCATTTCTAAAGAAGGAGTAGTCATTGACCCTAAAAGAGTCTTAGAAATTTAGGCTCTTATATTACCACATAATAAGGAGTTTCAAGCTTTCCTTTGGAAAGTTATTTTTTTAAGAAGGTTTATCACTTATGATGAAATAGTTAAGGACATAACCAATATGCTGAAAAAGAATCATGAACTTAAATGGACTATTCCTACAAGGTATGCATTTGATCAAATTAAAAAGGCCATTGCAGAAGCCTCTATCTTAGCCAGTCTAGATTAATCTGAAGTTTTTAGTATCTTTTATTTTGCCTCTGAAACTAGCTTAGTTTCAACTTGTCCTGACGATGAACCACACTAGCTGGTTCAAAACGCGTCGACAAATGAGTTATCTTGTGATTTTCGCTGAAGATCTTCTGTTAAACTAGCTTAGTTGTCATTCTTTTGCAAAAGAATAAAGATGGAGATGACTAAACCATTGCCTTTTTTAGAAAATTTAGGAGAGATGTTGAGCTAAAGCATGACATTATTGAAAAACATGTGTATTCTTTAGTTCAAGCTTTGAAATCCTTTAGAGTCTATCTCCTCCACTCTTCTATTATTCCCTATGTAATTAATAGTGTTTTCAAGACTGTTTTAACTCCACCTGATACTAATGGAAGGAGAGGGAGATGTACAAATAAGATTTTAGAGTATGATATCATAATCAAGACTACCGAGCTAGTAAAAGGTCAAGGCCTAGCTAGGCTACTTGCTGAGTCCAATTGTAAATCTTAGAAACAACTTTTTTTTTGAAATACCAGCACAAGAGAATCCACAAGGACATTCTGCAACCCCACATAGGAGAATCCACAAGAACCTTCTAACATCCCAACTTAGGAGAATCCACAAGAACCTTCTACATCAGATCAGCCAATTCTAATTCACATTGATGAAAAAAAATTATTATCAGATTGGTACTCTGATATTGTAAATTTTCTTTGAGAATTTGAATGTCCACTTGAATTTAACAAGAATCAATGTAAAACGTTGAACTTGAAGACTATAAAATACTTTATTGTTAATGCAAATTTGTATTGGAAGGATCCTCTTAACATCCTTTTACTTTTCTTAACAGAAAATGAGATAGAAGGGATCACTAATCAATTTCATGCAATAATTTGTTGAGGGAACTATGCTTGGAGGGCTACATCATACACAATCTTAAGGGAAGGGTTTTATTGGCCTACTCTGTTTGCACAAGTGGGAGCAAAGGTTAAAAGTTTTACACAGTGTCAAATATTTGTTAGAAAGCAGAGATTATCACCCCTTCCATTGGTTCCAGTACTAGTCCAAGAACCTTTCCTTCAACGGGGATTGGATTTCATTGGTGAAATTCATCCTCCATCAAGAAGTTGGCATAGATGGATAGATTGTCACATATTACTTTACCAAATGGGTAGAGGCAATTCCAGTCAGAAATGAAACTGATGTTATTGTTATCAAATTTATTGAATAATACATATTGTCTATATTTAGATTCCTCAGGAAAATAGTGATAGACAATGTAGTAGCATTCAACATTACTGATATGATTGATTTTTGACAGAAATATCAAATCTTGTTGCATCATTCTACTCCATACTATCCACATTAAAATGGACTGGCAGAGTCCTTGAATAAAAGTTTGGTTGAAGCTATAAAGAAAACATTGGAGGATCATAAAAATAATTGGGACATTCATCTCATTTATGCACTTTGGGCCAATAGGATTTCACCAAAAATATCGACAAGTAAATCCCTTTTTCAGCTCGTTTATGGTAAAGAAGCTATATTTCCCTGATCTAGGTCCAGGTGTAACGAAGTACCCTTCCAAGGAATTTTACTTTCATGATGTGTGAAATTGCATTTTAAAAGAACATTAATGAATACATCTCATGCAGAAAAGAAGAGGAACATAACAATCATCAGCACATGAAAACATAAGCGTTGATAACAGAGTTTGTCCAAGAGGAACTACATCTCTGGGCCTCGGTGTCAAGATGGTGTAGGCCACTGCATTAAGTGTTGTCAATAATGGTGATGTACACAAGAGATGATGTCGTGATCATACAAGGAAAATGCCCTCACGCAGGAGTGGCTCTAAGAGATGTTCCACTACTAGAATTCTCAATCAAACTCCTATTAGTATGACACAAAAACATGCATGATGAGCATCCTACCAACATGGCATAAAAGGGATCTCAATGCAAAACCACGCATGACGACAACAAGAGTATCCCAAAAACATACAACATGGGATCTCAAAACATAACATGATGAGTTATGACAAAAAGTACATCACATAGAAGATTCTGCATCACGTCAAGCAAGGAATCATGACAACATGTAATAAACAAAATCTTGCATCAATGTCAATCAAGGATCTGTGCAACATAATGCATAAATAAGAAGTACATGAACACATCATATACCTCACAAACAAGGACCATCTATAAAATTTGATGTCACATTGTTGAAGCGGTTCGGACCATCGATCTCAAGGCATCGATCGTATGAAGATCACTGCTTGCACATGAAGGTGGACAACTGTACTGGCACTTAGAAAAGTTACTAGAAGAAGAAATGAGGGAATGACAAATCTAAGTGTACCATCAGATTTTTGGCATCGAGTAGTGTTGAATTGACTGTCCAAAATCTAAATTCTGAGAAGTTGAGAATTCTGGGCTCACAGAATCTTTTAGTCCCTTGGGATACCTCAAGGATTCCGTTACATGGATGGACTGGAAATCTGCAACTCAGATGGCAAATCTGATCTCACTATTGTGATTCTTGTGGAAAACCATGGAAAAAAGTATAGACTTGACTATATTTCTACATGGAAAAACTTACCTCCTTGGCAAAATATCAAGGTTCATGGTTCTGCTCCCTATTTTTTATAAAATCATGGTTCCACATGCATTCTGAAAATGGCTGAAAATGCAGAACTCAAATAGAGAAATAGATAGCACCACTATGCTCGTGGTGACGAGAGGCATAGAATCCATATAAAATTTGTCAATTTCTAACAAAGTGAAAATTTTGCCCTCCTAAAAAATTCATGGTTCCTGCACTAAAAAATTAATTACTTGTCTCAAAATCCATGCCCTACCTTCTGCCTCGAAATCCTTGCCTTGCCGTCGCTCTCCTCTGTCTCAAATTGTGTGTACTACTAAAAATACCGTTTTTATATAAAAATTTTAGGGTGGATTTACTAAGGTGATTCAGTTGGTGTAGTGGTTAAATACGTTGGTTAATAGGGAGGAGGTCGGGCGGTCAAATCTTGCCTCCTCCTCTTTATGCACCGAATTTGTTTTAAAACCCCAAAATTGAATTATACATGGGGGTCTGGGTCCGCATTGGATGGCCCACCACCGTACCCTCCTCCGAAATTAACGTTGGTTATAACGCTTGCATTATGTTTGGGCACATATGGTTTAAATGCGATGGAGGAGGGCTCGGCGGCGGTAATGGTCGCCAACCCTTAATATATATATATATATATATATATATATATATATATATATATATATATATTGAATTTTGGTAAAGGGGTGATTCCGGGGGTGGCAGGGGTAATGGCCGCCCGACCGTTATATTTTTAATATTAATTTTGTTATGAGGTTTTGGGGAGGCAGGGGTGGTGGCTTGCCACCTCATAATTTTTTTTTGGATTTTGTTATAAGGTAGGGGTAATTTTAAAATTTTAAGAAAATAAGGGTCATTGGGAAAATTAACGGGGTAACAAATTCAACTGATTTTGGGAGTTAGGTTCATGCCTTGGGGTTAGTCAAATTATAGGACACTTAAACCTGGCCCCCAAACTAACTTTGACCAAAACATTGACTGGCACGTTCTCCCTCATGCGAGCTTGGTTTGACGAACCATTCACACCTCCGTGATTAGGATGACGTGATCTATTGTCTAGTCCTAGGTCAAAGTCAGTTTGAGCAATTTGATTTTCGAGCATTCATAAGCCCTATTTGTCCTGTGTGTCTCTCTTGAGCCACCTGGATCAATCCTCCCTACTAAGGGGCTTTTTGTCCTCCAAAGTCATGGAAAATAATTTGCAACTTTCTCTGTACCCTACTTGCATGACAAGCGTGATGAAAAGGTCTCACTTCCATCTCCTTCACCTTTGTTCTTCGGAGCCTTAAGCGATGAGCCGACACCTACTACCTCTACAAACTGTAGTACATTTTTTCCAAATTACATGCTTAAATGACATGACTAACTAATGACCCAAATGTCCCATACTTGCCACGAGTTTATAACACATACTTAGTGGTCAAGTTTACAATAAGATTGATGCAATACCCTAGCTATGACCACAAGGCCAAACTATCATGGTTGCTTCAATAAGTGGTGGGAAACACATCATCATTGCAACACATGATTTACAAAGATAAGGCCAAACACTATTGTTTTGACAAGTGATGGAAACATAACATCACTTTCAGAGTGTAAAATATGACTCAAAACATGACCAGACATCATTGTTGCTAAACAATTGATGGAAAGCACATCACCACTTTTACACTTTAAATGCAACAAATGATTTACAAAAGAATGACCATGAAACAAAAACATGTCTAGAAGCCATTTTTCACTTATCAATGTGAATGGTTCACCTCCTTGAGGTGATTTTTCCTATCGAACAACTGCTCTTCTTGGTTCACACACCGACGCTTTGTCTTTAAGGCGCTGCTCTGGATGGAGCCTCCAACAAGTGGCTCTTTAATGACCATTTCTATTGCAATGACTGCAGTAGGTTTTCTTCCTCCATATCTGCTTAACCTGCTATTGCAAGGGTTTTTGATGCCTCATCATTTTGAGTGTGGCCATCCTTTTCCAACACTTAGAAAAGATATGGTTATGGAATCCACAAAAGATACATGTTTTTCGATGCCATGTTTTACGTTCATAATTAACAAGAGGATTATAATTGAAATTAACATTCAAATATTGAAAGTGGTTATACCTTCCTTTGATGTTTTTGATGTCAATATGGCGATGAGAGCTTCCTCAACTCTCTCCCTGCAATGGGCACTGCCATGGGATGATGGGGATGTGTTCCCATAATTTTCTTTCCTCGACGATTTCAACGATGTCTCGGATGACTGTGACACCTTTGAGAACTCTCCTTTAGTGTATCTCAAGGTTGCAAATCGATGTTCATGCACAAACTCCAAAGGTTGAGTCATGTCTTGGTTATTAACACTAAGTTCTTCTTTCTCCTAGTGCCTCATCCTTGTAAGGAGCCTCATGTTTGTCCCTGTAATTGGGATCTCCAAATCTCCAACAGACATCATACTATGTGAAGATGAAACCGAAAGGAAATCAACATATTTTACCTCTTCTTTTGATTTGGAAAGACCTGATGAGTGTTTCTCATCATCCATTGTTGGTGGTTCGCTCATTGTCTCAGCGCATTCCCCAACTTCTTTCCTGACATACGCAAGTCCTGCCTGACGGGATAATTCCTCTACTTTGATGGGATTAATGATGCCTTGGCCATTAATGCCTAAGCCGTTTCCTTCATACCCTATTCTCTTCAACAGTTTGGAGCCAATTCCCGAGGTATGATTTTCGAAAACAACGAAATCATCATCAGGAAACATCCATGAAGATGGAGAACTACTTTTTACCTCACATGGGTCTCGCTGTAACTTTTCCAAGGGCTTGTCCTTTACTTGCAGCTGTTGTAGCAAACTTTTTTCCTCCTCTCTCTTCATGTAGACGCATATTCAATTCATCGTTCTCTGTTTGAAGATTATGTTTGTTTTGATTCAGGTCATCCATGGCCTCTTTTGTGGCTTGTAACTGAAGCTGCAACTGCTCCTTTTCCTTTGTCTATTTCTGTAGAGTTTCATACATAATTTCCACTCTCTTGGAAATGATGAGCATGGTCTCGTACATTTCTCTTTCATCCTCTGTCATTTTTCACACTGGAATTGACATCAATGAAAAGACCGCTCTGATATAACTTGATTTAGGTCCAGGTGTAACGAAGGACCCTTCCAAGAAATTTTACTTTCACGATGTGTTAAATTGCATTTTAAAATAACATTAATGAATACATCTGCATGCGGAAAAGAAGAGGAACATAACAATCATCAACACATGAAAACATAAGCGTTGATAACGAAGTTCATCCAGGAGGGACTACATCTCTAGGCCCCGGTGTCAAGATGGTGTGGGGCATTGCATTAAGTGCTATCAATAATGGTGATGTACACAAGAGATGATGGTGCGATCATACAAGGAAAACACCCTCACACAGGAGTGGCTCTAAGAGATGTTCCACTACTGGAATTCTCAAACAAACTCTTATCAGTATGACACAAAAACATGCATGATGAGCATCCCGTCAACATGGCATAAAAGGGATCTCAATGAAAAATCATGTATGATGACAAAAAGAGTATCCCAACAACATACAACAAGGGATCTCAAAACATAACATGATGGGTTATGACAAAAGGTACATCACATAGAAGATTCTACATCACATCAAGTAAGGAATCATAACAACATGTAATAAACCAGATCCTACATCAACATCAACCAAGGATTTGTGCAACATAACGCATAAAGAAGAAGTACATGAACACATCATATACCTCACAACCAAGGGCCATCTGAAGAAGTGGATGTCACACTACTGAAGCAAATCATACCATTGATCTCAAGGCATTGGTTGTATGAAGATGACTGCTCGCACATGAAGGTGGACATCTGCACTAGCACTTAGAAAAGCAACTAGAAGAAGAAATGAGAGAATGACAAATCTGAGTGTACCATCAGATTTGTGGCATCGAGTAGTGTTGAATCGACTGTCTAAAATCCGAATTCTGAGAAGTTGAGAATTTTGGGCTTAGGGAATCTTTTAGATTCCCCTGGGATTCCTCAAATATTATGTTCCATGGATGGACTAGAAATATGCAACTCAGATGGAGAATCTGATCTCGCCATTACGATTCCTGCAGAAAACCATGAAAAACAAGTATAAACTTGACTGTATTCTAACATGGAAAAATCTTACCTCCTTGGGAAAATATCAAGGCTCATGGTTTTGCTCCTTGTTTTCACTGAAATCATGGTTCCACGTGCATTCTGAAAATGGACGAAAAATGAAAAACTCTGACTAAGAAACAGACAATGCCACTATGCTCGTGGTGACGAGAGGTGTAGAATCCATATAAAATTTGTCAATTTCTGACAATGTGAAAATTTTGCCCTCCTGCAAAATTCATGGTTCTTGCATTAAAAAATTAATTACTCATCTCAAAATCCATGCCCTGCTTTCTACCTCGAAATCCATGCCCTACATTCTCTCTCCTTTGTCTCAAATTGCTTGCATTGCTAAAAATGATGAGTTTAAATAAAAAATTGAGGGCAGATTTACCAAGGTGATTCGGTTGGTGTATTGGTTAAATACGCTAGTTAATAGGGAGGAGATTGGGTGGTCAAACCCTACCTCCTCCTTTTTATGCACGAAATTCATTTTAAAATCCCAAAATTGAATTATACATGGGGGGTTGGGTTTGCATTTGGCGGCCCACCCCCATACCCTCCTTCGCAATTAACATTGGTTATAACGCTTGCATTATATTTGGGCACATATGGTTTAAATGCAATAGAGGAGGGCTCAATGGGAGTAATGGCCACCGAACCATATAGAGTCGGGGGTGGTGGCCCGCCACCTCATAATTTTTTTTGGACTTTATTATAAGGTAGGGTTGATTTTAAAATTTTAAGAAAATAAGGGTCATTAGGTAAATTAACGAGGCAACAAATTCAACCAATTTCGGGAGCTAGGTTTATGCCTTGGGGTCGGTCAAATTATAGGACACTTAAACCTCGCCCGCAGACCAACTTTGACCAAAACTTTGACTAGCCCATTCTCCCTCATATGAGTTCGGTTTGACGAACCGTTCGCACCTCCATGACCAGGACGACGAAATATATGCTTTGATACTAGGTCCAAGTCATTTTGAGCACTTTGATTTTTGAGCATTCATAAGCCCTCTTTGTCTTATGTGTCTCTCTGGAGTCACCTGGATCATTCCCACACATTTAGCTTTTACTGTCATGAAGTTTTTACAAGATTCAAATGAAAAGCGTGATAATTTTTCTTGAAGAATAAATCAAATCATAGAAATAAATGAGGATAGAGATGAAGTTCATTACAAGCTTAAGAAACATCAGAGTAAAATGAAAAACTTGTTTGATAGGAAAGCTAGGGAAAGATATTTTAGGGAAGGTGATTTGGTACTAAGATGGGATGCTAGAAGAGAAGACAAAGGAAAACATGGCAAGTTTGACAACCTCTAGATGGGCCCTTTTAGCTTTCCTAAGGTTAATAACGCTTTCATCTTGCAGAATTTGGAGGGACAATATTCCTCATTACCTGTCAATGGGAAATACTTAAAGAACTATATTCAGTATTGAGAGGTTTCCATTCATTCATGATTGTATAATATCAAAGAGTTTATTTTACATGCAGTGTCTATTTTTTCAATAGAGATCCCATTAGCCCGAGGAGAAGGCACATGGATCTACAAGTTCTTTGCAACTTGCAAGAGGAAGCAGTCCCCAGTTGGAGTCAATGTCATAACATGATTTATTTTTGATAAGTTAGTTTTTATTTATAAAGAGGGTATGAAAAAGTAAGGAATAATAATGGAAATATGAAAAGATTGAAAACAAAAAAAAAGAGATTAAATAAAACCCCATTAAAGGAAAATCAAAATTTGTATAAGTGTGCCTGTTTAAATGCCACTTCATAGAAATAAATTGCATTGTAATAAATCAAGGTTTTGTGTTTATCTTGTTTACATGCCACAACCTTTTATTCTGATTTGAATCATAAATTTTAATCTTGAACAACCCATTTAAATTTATGTTTAAGATTAGAGAATAAGTTCACCAAATTGTTTAATCTCGGTCGAACACTAGAAGATAGGTAGAACAGAATAAATTAATGGGCTAATATGCTCAAAGTTTGGCCAAAGTTGTATTAGATTAGGAGTACAAGTGAATTAGAAAAATAATGGATGCTAGTATAAAAGCGCCAACGTTAGATTAAGTTTTAATTAGGATTTAATTAACTTTAAACATTGATTAATTTTTTTGTAAATAAACATTGAAATTATTTTTAGTCAAATTCATAAAATTTGACAAAAGTGATTTTGTTGTGAAGCACTAAAGGTCTAACACAAATGGGCAGTGATCCGCTTCCCCACCTATATCAATGGCAGGGAAGCCATTTTGCACCCCATCACTATGATATGTGATAATGACAGGAGGGGGGGAGGGAGGTTGCGAAAAGAAGTTTTATCCTCATGGGCCATTTGCTACGTGTCACCTCCTCCATGGTTTGTACCCCCCTCAATCATTACCACTTACCACCACCACCCCCTCTAAAATATGCCTATCTATTTTCTCGTGCCTCCTGATACCGCATCAATGCTAATACCTTTGCGCGTCTTCTTCTTCCAAGTATTGCATGCCTCGTGTCCCTATCCGTTGTCGTCGATCCATTATCTAATATCAGTTTCCTCTCGTTATTGTTCTTCTCCCTCTGCATTAGATTTCCATTTTCCCGACCAGTAACATAATTCCTGTAATGTTAAACTTATCCCGATTATAGATAATCCCCTCACCCCATTACACCATTTTTCCTAAATTTCTCTTTTCACTGTTTAATTGAGTTCACTTTTCCTATTTTACATTCTACACTACTACCGAGCTTACAACCGGTGTGCATCACCTTAAGGTATTTGTGCTCCTATTTTCTATTATGCTTCACTACAATTTTGTAATCATGACTCTTAAAAGAAAAGATCAGTCATCTGCTAGTTCTTCTTCATTATAGGAAATCCAAAAAGCCCCTGATGCCTTAGATCTCGATCACTTTCCATTGGTTGACAAGTTTTTCAAAATCATAGACACAGAGTGTGAATTCGACGTGTTCTAATTACACGGGCTTAAACAGACCTATATTTACTCTAAATATAATAAATCTATGGGAATCCCTTTGCCCATGTACATGTTTCATAAAACCAATTCTTTTCATGATCTAGTCATATGGTGCCAAGCTAAGTATAACCCTTTGCATAGAACTGTGGCAGCTCAGAATGGAAACATTTTGATATGTATCACCCCATAAATTATCAACAATATGCTTATGATCCCTGAAAACAATTCCCTTAGCTTTTTCTCCATTGCAACATTAATGGACCTATATCATAAGCTCAACTTCCCTCAAAGAACTCAGATTTTTGAGATATTTTTCCCAGAAGACGCTGAACTCCCTAAAACAAATCCTCCTTATCTAGCATCCATGCTCCCTGAGAGAGCTAAACACATAATTTCCCTAGTTTCTTGCTTGTTAGGCTACCAAACAGATCAATGGGTAGATGGATCTATTCTAGGTTATCTATCCATTTTCACAAAGGAAAACAAACCTGCTTTCATGTATAATTACAGTCAATTCTTGGTTGAAACTATGCATGAGCAATTGGTGAATATTACTATCAAGAGAGTTTTTAAATACTCCTCTTTACTAGTACATATGATTATTTTTCAGCAGGAAGATTGTTATATAGAAGAAGGATGATCAACAAGTGAATCAAGAAGTAACGCAATGGACCTCATTGATTAGGAAGAACTCAACTAAGTCCAAATTTTCAGGCTTCATTGATTGTTTCATTCACCGAGTTGCACAACTTCTCAATAGCCAGAGTCAACCCAGGATCAGTCCATAAATCAGAAGGATCCTTCATCTCAGTGATCAAGCTACAAAAGGAGATTGGTCTCTTTACTAGAACTATATAGAGGTTAGAGTATATGGCTATGAATTAGCTCCATATAAATTGCCCAAATATGTTCCAATGAAAATTTTCTCTCTGGAATATATTAGGCAAATGATTAATGTGGATGAACTTCATTTTATTTCAGGGAAGAGGAAATATCAATTTAAGATAAAGTCATAGGTAGGATCATTCATTTGTAATACTAGATCAGCATGTTTAGAAGCAGATGTAATCCTCAAATAGTTGTGTTTCCAACCAATATTCACCTAGTCTTATGACCCATTCAGTATTATTTCAAAATTAAGGGTGGAACTCAAAATGACACCTTACAATCCTACACTAAGACCAGATATTCAGAAGTATAGAAATCAAGAATAGTGGGAAGAGAATACACTTCAAGAAGCAGAAGAACAGATTTTACCTCCTTCTGCTCTTGAAACTCCTACTTCTCAAAATAAGCAGGACAAGAGGCCCAAAGAAGGATCTTCATCAGCAAAAGTTGGAGAAAAGGAATTCATTCATTATCAGAAGAAATCAAGGATTGAATCCAAAGGCACTACTACTACTCAAGGTGAGAACGACAGCATAATCATCAATTTGGATGATTCACAGGTTTCTATAGGGATAGAAGAAGTTTTAATTAGTACCCTGTCTTATTCTTCAGCTTCATAGAATTTGTTAGAAATCACCCAATATGTAGGAGCAAGTGAAACATAGGAGCCAAAAATATTCACTAATTTCCTTGAAATTGGGCATAAGAATGAAGCTTTAAAGGAAAATGTTTATGCACAGGTTTAGAAGGAGACGTCTACTTCACAGCACAAGTTGTTGACAACTTTTGACGGTGAAAAGAGTAGAATGAAAATGGTATTTCTACGGGCTCAAGTGCCTTTTCCCAAGGCTTCTCTTGATTACAAGAAGAATGTATTTTCTTTTGATGCTAATAAGATACACCCAATTGATCAAATGGACATTCATAGGTAGTCGAGTGGGATGCTTTTCTCTACCATGACCAATACTGCTATGTCATTGTCAAAAATCAGAACTTCTCTGTCAAATGTGCAGTCACAATTGATTATTGAAGAGATATCATCTTTAGAAAAGGATAATAGGGTCAAGTCATTAGAAGACTTAGTGATTAAAATTGGATATGACCCTACAAATTTTTAAAGTTGTAGAAGATATTATCAAAAAGAAAAATGAAGATATTACAACATTGAGGAAGCAACTCAAATTTCCTTCTAGAGAGGACGCTCAGATCAAGGAGATAGTGGAAAGTGAACAGTACAAGGAAAAACTGATAGGGTTGATCATTGAGCAGAATGTACAGATAAAGACGATGGAAGAGAAAATTGAGAAATTTCTTAAGGAAAAATAGAAATCTACTCAGTTAGCTATAGCTCCCATTACTACTATTTTGATTACAGTGTCTAGGACAACATGGGGGTCGACATCAGCCATAGTAGAATCTACATCAACAACAGGAGATTTGAACAAAATCTTACATGAGATGACTCACCATAAACAAGAAAATGAAACGCTTCACAAGAAATTTAAGAATCTGGAGGTTCAGAAGATAAAAATTGACACTTTGTATGTTGAAGAAATGCAAAATACCCACAGGTTGACCAGAAGGATAGAAGAGTTGAAAAGTGAGCCATTAATGGATCAAACCTTGGCCCAAGCCAAGGAAAACATTTGGGCAGATATTAGTCAGGCCATAACTCAAGTATGGTCCTCCATACATATAATTTTTGAGCTAGAGGAACTTATAAACAAATGTTAGATATCTATTGCATAAGTTAAAGAACTTCTTAAGGGCAAACTAAGTGAAGCAACAAACATGATCAAAGTTCTTAATTCAAAAACCAGGGCCGTGTTGGAGTAGATTCAAATTCTAGAAATAACATAAACAATTTTGGAGATCAAGAAGGTTTTGCAGAAAAATAACTTTATGACTCAGTTAGAAACTAAGTACAAAACCTTGAAGACTTCTATTCAAAGGTTTTATTTTAAGTTTAATTTACCCATTCAGAGAGGATTGCTAGGATTAGTGGCCCCAAATGACAGGTTGATTAGTTTGGAGGAATACTGCTAAAATATTTATATGATTGAAAGTAATAAAGAAAATTTTGGAGGTATAAAGGGTCATACTATAGGAAAACAAATGTTAGAGGGTTTAGATTTTGAGTTAACAATTAAGAATGATATTAAACACATTTTTGTAAATAATCCCACTTTTGAAAAATACAATGAGGTTGATGAAGTTTACAAGAAATTTGTAAATCTTTCTATACGAAGTGAAGGTAGATGGGATCACTTGTGCGAAGTTATCAAGTAACTTTCATCAATAGTTGACAGACAGTTGGGCAACACTTTTTGGGGACCACATCATTAATAGATTCCTAAAGGATAGTGCCAGCATTGAGCAATTTTAAAATTCATATAATTTTGTACTATTTTTGTATTTTTGTTTGAAAAATATCTAGAAGAACTTTTATTTTGTATAAATAACTCCTCCGTCGAGTTATTAAGGGTTTAACCTTGGACGAGCTTCGAGAGCAAAATTGTAACTGAGTTGGATATTTACTTCAATTTAATGAAAGGATTCTGAATTTGCCTTCTATAGTTTGTCTCCTAGTAAGTTTTTCTTATGTGCCTATTTCATTATATCTTTCTTCATGTATTTAAGCCTTTATGCAGAAGTCTAGGTAAGATCACAATGGGTATTACTCAATCATAATTCCCCTGTGAAGTTATAAACAATACTTAGGGACTAGTTTATAAGGCTATCTATTATTATAAACTCCTCTATATCAATTAATTGTCACACCCATATGCATTAGATTAAATATATTTTCTTCTACAGGAAACATTGTTTACATGTATTCTTTTCTTATTGCCAGTCAAATATTATGTTTAAATATTTAGCAAGTTATATTTCATCAAGACTCTATTATTCACCCATTTTAAATCCATTAAATATTTTAGACAAACAACACCCCTTTCATCCAACTTAGCAATTGTCGAGGCTTAAGCACTTGTCTTCAAATTGTTCATAACATTGGTCATCCAAAAAATTTCAAAAAAAAAAAAAAATTTTAATTGCTCTGGCATGATTAATTGACCTCGAGTCATCTCAGAGGACAATAGGTATTAGATCCATTTTGGCTTCAAGGGGGTGCCTTTATTGCTGAGGTGTTTTTTCTCGAGCCTGTGTAGACCCTATTTAGTGGGAGATTTACGGGATCGATTCTTGTGATGAAAGAAGATGGAAAGCGGTGGAAAGATAGAGATCGAGAAATTTAATGGTTAGAGTTTTAAGTTGTGGAAACCCAATATGGAGGATCTACTGGTGGATAAAGATCAGTGGATCGCAGTAGATCCAGGTACTAAACCAATAGTAATGTCAGTTGAAGACTGGGTGAAGTTGGATCGGAAGGAAAAAAGCATAATATGATTGTGTGTCTCAGATGTAGTATTGTTGAATGTATGAGGGGAAACTTTGGTGAGGTTTTTGTGGGAAAAGTTAGGGAATTTATACCAATATAAGTCTCTAGTGAATAAACTATTCCTATGGAAAAATCTATATAACATGAGGACGAAATATCAAGACTCAGTGCAGAGCATCTGAACGCATTTAATACTGTGGTGAGTCAATTATTATTTATTGATATTAAAATTTTAGTTGAAGATAAGTGCATCAGTATGCTGTGTTCCCTACCATATTCGTGGGATAGTCTGGTTGTTGCAATAGGTAGCAATGCAACTTCCTTGTAGTTTGATGAAATAGTCTCATCCTTGCTGTCGGAGGAGATGAGAGAGAAAAATAAGGAGGGCTAGAATGGTGATGCCTTGTTTGTATGAGGATGGTCCTAGAACAGAAACAAAAATAAGTCCTCAAGTGAGATATCTAAAGCTAGAAGGAGATCTAAATCTCTAGGAAAATGTGTAAAGGTGTGCTGGAAATGCGGAAAGGAAGGGAACTACAAAAGGGACTGTAAATCTAAAGCTCCTGAGAAAGGAAAGGGATCTAATGATGCTCCTTCTACAGAATTGAAAGCCACCTCAAATGAAGGTGGGGATGTGTACTGGGATTCTTCTTCAAGTACACATTTAGATCATGAGGCATGGTTGATTGCTTCAGGTGCATCCTTTCACTTCACTCCCCATAGAGAGTGGTTATGCGAGTATGAGGAATATGATGGTGGTGATGTATTCTTAGGGGATGATAGGAAGGCTAGAATCATTGGTCATGGAAAAGTCAAGTTGAAGTTGCAAGGTGGAAGGATTAGAAAACATCTAGGTGTTCTGCATATTCCTGCATTGGCTAGAAATCTAATTTATGTAAGCAAGATGGATGATGCAGGTGTAAAAATGGTTTTTGAGAAAGATACCTACAAGATGGTTCAGGGAGCATTAGTATTGATGTGAGGAGTTTAGATTGGAACTTTGTACAAGCTTAAAGGTAGCACTATTATCGATGGGCACAATAGTTTTGAGGCTTTTGAAAGTGAAGCAAAAGATATAGTGGTCTATGGAGAAGAGACCATGCTATGGCATCAAAAGCGTGGAGATATTGGAGAGAAGGGCCTTCCAATACTTCATGGTAAAGGTATGATAGAAGGTATGTCTAATAGCTCTCTGGATTTTGATTTCTGTGAAAATTGTGTATATGGGAAGCAAAATTGGGTGAGTTTCCCCTCTAGTGGTAAGAGGGTGAAACATATATTAGAGCTTGTGCACAGTGATGTGTTTGGACCTGTGAAGGTTCCATCACTAGGTAATCCTATGTAATATGTATCATTTATATATGAATTCTCAGGGAATACATGGATATATTTCCTCACGAATAAATTTGAAGTATTTGACAAGTTTAAAGAATTTAAGGCTCTGGTGTAAAACCAGATAGAGAAGAGGATAAAGGTGTTGATGACAGATAACGGTGGAGAGCTTTGCAAGAAGGAATTTGAAGAAATCTTTAAGAAGTGTGGTATAACATGACAGAAGAATACTGCATACACACCTAATAAAAATGGAGTTGCAGAAAGAATGAACAAGACATTGATGGAAAGAGAAAGAAGCATGCTCAGTATTGCCGGGTTAGGACATGAATTCTGGGCAGAGGCGATGGAAACTACATGTTACCTGGTCAACAAATCACCTTCTTCAGTTAAGACTCCACAAGAGTTATGGATTGGTAATAAACCCTCTCTTTCACATCCAAGGGTATTTTGATGTGATGCATATGTACATGTTCGAAAGGAGAAAAGAACACAGTTGGATAGTAAATATGAAAATGCATTTTTATTGGATATAACGATGGTTTAAAAGGTTATAATATTTGGAACCCAGAAACAAGGAAGGTTGTGTACATCCGAGATGTGGTGTTTATAGAGGTGAAAGATGTTATAAAACATGAATTTCTACCAAAGGAACCTCAGAAGACATAGTTTGATCTAAAGGAGGAAGAATCAGACTCTACAACAAAAGAGGAATTAGAAGCAAAAGAGCCACAAACTCCGATTGTGAGAATATTAGTTCGAGAAAGAAGGCAACTAGAAAAGTATAGTCAATCTTCTTTCTGTTCAAATTTGCTTTATCTATTACTGATGATGATCCCATAACTGTGAAGGAAGCAGTAGATTCTGACGATGGAAAACCCTAGAAAGAGGACACAGTTGATGAAATGGCATCTTTGCACAAAAATCAAGCTTAGGATTTGGTGGAGTGGTTGGATGGAAGGAAACCCATTGCTGACAAATGGGTGTTTAAGAATAAGAAGAATTCATAAGGAAATATGGAGAAATAGAAAGCTTGGTTGGTATAAAAAGGTTATTCTGAGGTGTCGGTAATGGATTTTGGTGATATTTTTTCTCTTGTTGCCAAGGTATCTTCTATTAGATTACTTTTATCTGTTGTTGTTTCTTTTGATTTTGAGGTGGAACAGATGGATGTGCAAACAACATTTCTTCATATGGATTTGGAAGAAGAGACCTACATGAAGAAACCTGAAGGCTTTGCGATCAAGGGTAAAAAAGAACTGGTATGCAAGTTAAAGAAGTCTTTGTATGGATTAAAACAATCACCAAGGATGTGGTATCAAAAATTTGATAAATTTATACAGGGACTTGGCTTCACTAGAATAAAGTCAAATCACTTGTATATTTTAAATTAATTGGTGACCATGTTATTTACCTAGTATTGTATGTGGATGATATGTTGTTGGTTGGAAATGACAAAAAAATTATCCAGGATTTGAAGACCCAATTGTCCTCCAAATTCGACATGAAAGATCTTGTTGCTACAACTATATTTTGGGCATGGAAATTAAATGAGATCAGGTAAAGAGGAAGTTGTTGTTAAACCAAAGGAAATGTGTTGAGACAATATTGCAGAGGTTTAATATGCATGATAGTAAACTGGTGAAGGTTCCTATTCTTGTGGGTGTAAAGTTATCTACTGAACAGTGTCCCAAGACACAAGAAGAGGTAGATGAAATGTCTGTTGTTCCATATGAAAGTGTAGTCAGTAGCCTAATGCATGAATGGTCTGTACTAAACCAGACATTGCACATGCAGTGAGATTATTGAGCAAGTTTATGTCAAAACTAGGGAAGGAGCATTGGAAAACAATGAAGTGAGTTTTCAGGTATTTGTATGCCACAGTTGATTATGGTTTGTGCTACCAAGGAACACTAGTATTGGATAGAGTTTTGGACATCCATGGCTTTGTTGATCCAGACTAGGCTGGAGATCTGGATCAAAGAGGATCTACAAGTGGGTATCTGCTTAAACTATTTGGAGGTGCAGTGAGTTCAATGAGTAACAGGTAGTCTGTAGTGGCACTTTCAACCACAGAGGCAGACTACATAACATCCACTCATGCAAGCAAGTAGTTTGGTTGCAGAGATTGTTTTCAAGTATGGGGTTAGTACAATGAGCTATAAGGATAGACTATGATAGCCAAAGTGATTTTTTTTTGGCGAAGAACACTTCTTATCATTCAAAGAAAAAGTAAATTGATGTTTAGTATCACTTTGTGAGGGAAATGGTTGAGGATTAAAATGTGTTTCTAGTAAAGGTGGACACTTTGGAGAATACTAAAGATGCATTGACAAAGTTTATGAGAACTGAGAATTTCAACTGGTGTAGAGAAACAATGGGTAATGCTAGGCTAGATCAATGACTAAGCTCTCATGTGGCCCCTTATCAAAATAAAACAAGAAGTGGGAGAATGTTGGGTTGAGTTATATTCTTTCCACGACTACCCCGTGCTCCAGGGGATGGAAGCATCTCTTGTATGCTATGTCAAGCAATTCCAGGGGGTTACAATGGGGCTGACTACCCCCTTGCATGGGATCTGGGGTAGTGCCCTGGGAATTTTGTTTTTGGACCCTATATTAGGTGCACCGACCTACCTATGGTTTTGTGCATGGATTTCACACATGGTTTTGGGGATGATGGATTTCAATCCATGGTATTTTCTAGATCTTATCGAGGGAACTATGATTATGTTCTAATCTAGGGTTAATGGATTGGGGTTTATGGATACTTTGACATGTATATATATCTATTGTAACATTGAAATGAACATAATGAAAAATTAATCTGGTAGTACTGATTTTGCGATCCAGGGGAATGTTGGCATTATGATACATATGTTGTACTTGATGGCAACCCACTCATCTCAGATGATAAATTATAGTGCAAAAAAGTTCACACACTTTCATGAAGATAAAAGTTTCTTTCATGAAGATAAAAGTTTCTTTCATGTAGAGAAACGTTCACGCACTTATATGTAGAGAAAAGTTTATTTCATGTAGAGAAAAGTTCACGCACTTTTATGCAGAGAAAAGTTTATTTCATGGAGAGAAAAGTTCATGCACTTTTATGCAGAGAAAGGTTTATTTCATGTAGAGAAAATTTCACGCACTTTCATGCAGAGAAAAGTCCCTTTCATGAAGAGAAAAGTTCACACACTTTTATGCAGAGAAAATTTTATTTCATGTAGAGAAACGTTCACGCACTTTTATGCAGAGAAAAGTTTATTTCATGTAGAGAAAAGTTCACGCACTTTCATGCAGAGAAAAGTCCCTTTCATGAAGAGAAAGGTTCACGCACTTTCATGGTTGGCTCATGGTATTAGTCCGACAGTTTTTGATCCTATGGTTTTGGTCTGTGGTACTACATCCAAAAGTGTTGATCTCATGCACTTTCATGGTTGGTTCATGGTATTAGTCCTATAGTTTTTGATCCTATGGTTTTGGCTCGTGGTATTTCATCCAAAAGTGTTGATCTCACGCACTTTCATGGTTGGTTCATGGTATTAGTCCAACAGTTTTTTGATCCTATGGTTTTGGACCGTGGTATTGTGGAAGGCCTAAGACCATAAAAGGGGAAGGAGATCATTTGGCAAAGTATCATCGAATAAATTGAATATCTAATAAGTGCTAGATCTAAAATATTTGTGATTGGGTTATGGTGCAGATCTGAATCTGAATGAAGGAGGAACCTTAGCGCATAAAGAAGGATAAGTTCTATTGATGGGTCATAATCTTTATGCTTGAATAATAGTACCTTTGCATGAATTTGATCTGTTAGATGAGGCGCATGCTTGATCTATAAATTTGACAATCTAGGTTAATTAGTGTCTGAATATTTGAAAGAAGGAATTATCCTTTATAGATATGCACACAGGTTTCAGGTTGTTGAAGTAGCGTATATCTTTAAATTATGATCTAGCTACCTCTGTCTATTGCTGCAGTATTCTGGGTTCAGAATTTGGTGTGTGGTTACTATTATTGTGTTTTGGGTACAACTGTTAGAGAAGTGTTTACTTGATTCAATGCTAATTGGGAAAAGGAGATTGTTTGATGCAGATATACTTGATGATTGATTGATGTTCATGGATCCAATCTAAAAATTTATGAAACGTGTTCCCTGGAAGAAAGAGAAGGTTGTAGCCTTCAGTAGGCCAGCACCTACGTACTAGTATCGTGACTAGTACAAGAGCTAAGGGGGTTGTAGCTCCCTTCCAGGAGAAGCTGGAGAACGAGAGAGGGTTGTAGCTCTCTGCAGGTTGTATCCTGCGTACTGGTAAAGGACTGCACCAGTACAAAATCATTGTAAAAGGAGTTTCTAATTGAAAGAAGATAGAGACATATTGCAGCAGTTTGTTTTCACCCACATTGGGTTTCCACCTTATATCTGGTGTTCTTTTGTGTGACTATTTGCTTTTCTTGTTCCTGCTCATTATTTTATGATACTGACATACAACGTAATGATCAATATTTGAAGAATTATTCAAAGTATAAATAAGGAAGATAGATTGAAAAGAATTTGATAATACTGATTCACCCCCCCCCCCCTTGTCAGTATTATTTCCAATAGGGAAAATATATGTATATATCTGTGTTATGTTTTATGTTCTTTCCATTGTTTATTTTATGTTTTTAGAGTTTGTATAAAGGTAATTTATGTACAACATTAAAGCATAGAAAGAGGAAGATAATCAATGGCACATAACACAAATGTATCCAAGGAAATCCATAGCTTAAAACACCTACTATCTATATTGCATTAATTAGAAATCCAAGATGAGAATACAATTCTTGTTCTCACAAGAAAAATCCCTGCATGAGTATAATCAACTCTCAGCGCAAAAGTTAGCTCAAGCCAAATTCTTAGCCTATTTAGCAGCTCTCCAAGACCTTATTTCCTTGCGTAATTCCTAAGATGAATAACCTGTATTTAAAGGGAATTCATGCTTCCAAAATTACACAATCCAAACATAGTTCCTTCTCTGATTGCATGCATGATATTTACAACTCAGTAAATCATACAACTGATAGTACACTTTCCCTGCACTCTAGTCTCAACTAGGTCTTTCTCTTAACTGACATGCATGATTTTCTCATGAGGGAATCTTCAGTTAATTGTAATAACACCTGTACATGCACCAACTGAAAATTAGTCCTTTGTTAGTTCCACAAACAGTTAGAACTAATTTAACTGACCATAACTCAGTAAAATGAGTTATCTAATTACAATTCAATTTAAAATCATACTAGAACCCTAAAATTTACGGAGAACACTTACATGACTTCCAAAAGGCTTCAAAATTGAAATTCCTATGCTAATTAAGTTTATTAAACATAATTAACTATTTACAAGTTTCTATGAGAAAAGAGTTACAATTTTAATTCATAGTATAATTCAAGGACAAAATAAATTGGAATTTTTGGATTCTATTTTTAACATTTCTTGTTGCTATTTTCATAGGGAAATATGATGATGATTGGATATACTTATTCTCACATGTAAGCTCTCTTTTAATGCTATTTTTTTATTCTTTTCTATGTCACATAAATGATTCTAGTATTTTCGCTATACTAGGCCGAATTTTTTGTGACTTTTCTTGGATGAAAGGATATGCATTTGTCTTTTATTAGTGTTGCATCATGTTATCGGCCATGTTTGAATAAGTGAATTTTCCTAGAGATATTTCATTGAAGCTTATCTTGACAAGTCATCACATATTGCACATTGAAGTATAAATACCTTGAAGTAGTTTTCCTCATACCCTAATTGTCATGAGAAATTTCTCTAGAGGCCTCCTTGACTAAATGAAATCAACATAATCATTGGAATCTTATTCAATCCATTTCTCCCAAAGGAATAGGCACTAGTCTTCCATGGGTGATCACCATAAATTGTAGTCTTTATCATCTCTCCCTCTTTCTTCTAGGCCTGGCCTCCATAGGGGACATATGGCATCACATTTCTCACAAACTTCCCATAAAAAAAATTCCATTTCCTAGCCTCTACTGTGTTATTGCATCTCCTAGGGGCCCTCCAATTTTGAAGCCATTCTAAGCATGGGATCTTGAGATATTTCAATCCCTAGATCTGAGATTGAATCTTTCCCTTTGATTACCTTGGCTAGTATCCTCATTGAGATAATTGTGTTGGAATTGTTGAAAATTCTTCCTTTAATCTCATTATCCTCCTCAATTAGGCCAAACATACCCTTGATTGATCAATTCCACCCCCTTCACATAGTTATGGGTCCACATGGTGCCATGTGATCCCATAACTTTTGGAAGGTAATTCTACAAAGACCATTCAGAAACCAAGTCTTCATAAGTGTTTTTTAGGACTAGGTCCCTCCTTAAGAAGCATCATTCCCAAAACCTAACTCGTAACACCCTCTTGGACCTTCTTATAAATCCTTTCATCTTACCTCTTGGGCAAGAAAGTCATACGTTAAGCCTCTCTTGGGAATAGGTGTCTTCAGGAATCATTCTTTTCCCTTTATCAACCCATTTATATAGCCAATTTCTACATACCGGGTGTCCTCCCATCGGTCAAATTCTATAAAGAGTAGGGAGATTTAGTTGAGGTGACAATGGTCTATTTCTCCATTGTTTCCCTTGACCTAGTAGTTGCCCCTCTAGGATCCCCTCTAGGATCCCCTTCTAGGATCCCTGCTAGTTTAAGAGTAACATTTTGGCGCCATTTCTAGGAGGAATAAGGTATACCTTTGTCTTCCCTAGCATGCAAAGAAGATTCAAAGAAGTTTGAGGACCTATTCATAAGAATATGGTCATGAAATTCCCAAGGAACCTTTAACATTGAATTTTTTTATCAAATAACTAGGGAAATGGAGGTTATCCAGGAATTCATCCAAAAACTTGAGAGGGTAGTAAGGGATATCCCTAATCATTTGAAGCCCCATAATGCCAACGTTTACGACAAATTCGTCAAGGTTTTGGGTGGCCACCTTACCTATGCATTAAGGGATAAGAAACCTTCTATCAGGGTCCTATAGATATAACATTTAAGGTACAATTATTTAGCCATTTATCCCACTGGGATATTGCAAAATTATTTTTCATTTTAAGATTGTTTAGCCTATAAAAATAAAAATAGAAAATAAAAGAAAAATAGAAATGGAAAAGAAAAATAAATAAATAAATAATAATAATACCCCAAAGGGCGCACTACTTCAAATGCCTCCAAATGTTAAAATATATTAGAGTTTGTTTTAAAGTTTAGAAATAAAGGTGATTTGACATTTTTTGTCATCTTTCATAATACATTGTTACTTTTCAAAGGTTGATATCCTCCACACTTAGATTGACGGTGGGGAACAAGGTTTGGGCCCCCCTGACCTTTCAGGACTTGACATGGGGTGGGGTTTGAAACGTTGTGAGCAATAAACCTCCTGATTAACATGGCGATTCAATATTTGTTTCGAGGGGTTCCCTTCCATTTCCCACTTACCACTCCTACCCCCCCCCCCCCCACCCCCCGAAAAAAACCACCATTTGACGTTTCCTTCTACCTATTTTCTCCCACTCCATCCTTGACAACCGTAATTCACTACTCCATCCACATCACCCATCCGTCCATGTCACCCATCCTCCATGTCATGTAATCATTAATATTTAAATCTCGCCCCAACGGTTATTGTTGGGATGGGGTCCCCGAGGGTCAATTTTGGGGTAAAAGCCCAAGTTTTGATGTATAAAAATATGAAGTCTCTGCAAATTGTGGTCGCGGAGCGTGTAGCTAATTAAAGAGTTAAAAATGATTTTACCCTCTTTTATGTAAGTTGAGTAAGCTTTTGAAGATCTACCCATGGTCCGTGGACCATGAGATTGTATAAATAAGTATGTCTTAAAGAGTCTAAGAGAGGACATCAATGACGGAGACGAATATAATGGGTCAATAGAGGGAAGATCGTAGAAGTATTAGAGGAAGAAGAGTCTCTGCAGTAGAGTTCACAGCTGACTTCGCGGACCCTTGTAGTGGAGTGCACAAGGAAGTCTTGAGCCTGCAAGCTGAATTGAACATTAATCAAGAAGATTATTAAAAAAATTCATGTGTTTTACCTATTTACTTCTGTTATGTATGAATGCGCTTTATGTTGTGATGAGTGATGGGTTTATGAAATAATGTTGTATTGATGTGTGACTTTACTGGATCTATATTGTTATATGAACACAATTGATGTTAAGTATTTATGCGAAGATTATCATTGTATGTTAAAGTTATCAAACACATAAGTAGATCTAAGTAAATACTAGGATACGAATAATCTTTGAAGAACATAAGTAGCTGATTATCTAGATCAGGGTCCATAAAAGCCAGTCGTAGACCTTCATGGAGGTCTAGAGGCCTCTTCAAGGGAGTTATATCGATAAGCCATAAGGGCTTATCGATCTACGCGAAGGCAGATTTAGGGCACAAAAAAACATCACGCTGATCTTTGGGTGCATAAACTTGGTTCCAGCATCCCCCCATACTGATTTGGGTGAGACTTTAGTCTACGCTCCATGGATCGATGCCGAAAGGGAAAGTAGTGTAGGGATTTGTTTGGCACAACTAAATCTAAACATGGGTTAGGACCCACTAAGCCAACAAATGGTTCCGTTGCCAGAGGGCGTGCATTTCAATTGGTCACACTACCTCTGTAGTGAGTTCCTTGGGAACTTTTGCGAGGCTCAGGATGAGAGAAAATTCTTCCATTAGACAAGCGATTGTCAAAGGTTGCATAGTTTGCATCCCTCTAGGCAACAAAGGATGTTTCGTGGATCACAAAGACCAAAATTTTCTGGGTGTTGATGAAGGTGAGCATTCGCATGGCCATCAACAAGAAGTAGGCACAGGGCAAGTAAGCGTTGCACAGACCAATTTTGTAGTGAGGACCAGTCAGGAAATAGAGATGGTTAGGTCACTTGATATTCAGGCAGTTGCACTACCAAATGGATACTTGAGTGCGGAGGTAGATAATGATAAGGTTGTCGTAACTTCTCTAAATAACATTGGCCTCAACCTGACCGCTCTCCCATGTGAGTACCTTCACACACTCCAGTCAGGTGTGACAACATAACTAAGAGCATGGGAGTAGCACATGCTCAGGCTCATAAGTGAGTATTGAGTGAACAACGAGCAAATGTTTGCTGAGAGGATAGAGGCCTTGAAAGCAAAAGACACAATCTAGGTGTAGAGTGCCCAACTGGTGGCTACAATAGCAGAAGCATCCAAGACAGTGCTAGAATTACACATCCCTATGGAGGCCCAACTAGAGGCAAAGATCAGAAAAATTGTTGTGGGTGTATGCGATGTCAAAGAAGAAGTGGCAAGAGTTTAGTTTGAGCTGAACATGAAGATAATAGAATTGGAGTTGAAGTCATACTCTTCAACCCCACCAGATGTCAGGGAACAATGCGAAGCCCCTATTAAAGATGGAGTCACTACGGTGGATGCCATGGTCAGGAACTGCACCATGTCGTTTGAGCAGGCTATGGAGGTAGTCACGACTCTAGAGGACGATCCCAACTTATAGAGATTAAATACAGAGGTCTGTGAGCTCCAACAGAAATATGACGAAGTAAGGGTGATGAAACCCACCATTGCTACAACACAACGCCTTGCCAAGCTACAGGAGACTAAGTAGCTACTTACACAGGTGGAAGTTGTGTAGAATAAAGAGGAAGTCCTTAAGGCCAGATTGGGGCCTTGGTTGGATGAGTCCTACATAGGCTCCACTAATATTCAGGAAATATTGGCAAACTTGCAGAGTACGCAACAAAATATTAAGCGAGATAGTGCAGGACCAACCACAGAGCAGCTGGTAGAACAGATTAAGCAGGTAGCCACACAAAGCACGACTGAAGTAGCAGTTGCACAAGTGGAGTTGGGGGATATTTTCCACAATATATCTATGCCAGCGAAGTGACTCGAGGGAGAGTCATGATCTTTGTGTTGGGGGCCCGTTAGGATGGGGTCCCCTAGGGTCAATTTTGGGTCAAAATCCCAAGTTTTGATGTATAAAAATGTGAAGTCTCTACAAATTGTGGTTGTAGAGCATGTAGCTAATTAACGAGTCAAAAAGGGTTTTACCCTCTTTTATGTAAGTTGAGTCGGCTTTTGAATATATACGCATGGTCTGCGGACCATGGGATTGTATAAATAAGTATGTCTTAGAGAGTCTAAGAGAGGACATCAATGATAGAGATGAATGTAATGGGTCAATAGAGGGAAGGTCATAGAAGTCTTAGAGGAAGAAGAGGCTCTGCAGTTGAGTGCACATAGGCCTAGAGTAGAGTCCAAAACTGAGTGCACAGACCCCTGCAGCTAAGTTTGCAGGGACGTCTTGAGTTTGTAAGCTAAACTAAACATTAATAAAGAATATTATTACAAAAATTCTTGTGTTTTACCTATTTACTTCTGTTATGTACGAATGTGCTTTATGCTGTGATGAATGATGGGTTTATGGAATAATGTTGTATTGATGTGGGACTTTAAGGGATCTATATTTTTATATGATCGCAATTGATGTTAAGTGTTTACGCGGATATTATATCATTGTGTGCTAAAGTTATCAAACACTTAAGCATATCTAAGTAAATACTGGGATCCAAATAATCTTTGAAGCACGTAAGTAGTTGATTATCTTGTTTAGGATCCACAAAAGCCATTCGTAGACCTTCATGGAGGTCTAGAAGCTGATTCAAGGGAGTTATATCGATAAGCCATAAGGGCTTATCGATCTGCACGAAGGAAGAATTAGGGCACAAAATGACATCACACTGATCTTTGGGTGCAGTAAGTTGGTTCCAACATCCCCCCATACTGCTTCGGGTGAGACTTCAGGCCACATTCCACGGATTGATGCCGAAAGGACCAGTAGTGTAGGGATTTTTTTTGGGCAACTAACTCTGAACCTGGTTCAGGACCCACTAAGCCAACAGTTATATAGTTGTTGTCCATTAAATAATATCCCTCCAACATCTAAAAACTCATAAATTCAACTCTCTAAAATGATGATAATCTCTTTGATCACCCTCCAATCCCTTTATAAAATCTTGTATCCACCTTTATTATTCCCTTTTGCTTGTCGTTTCATTTGCACAAGTTCATATTGAAATATCTCCAAGCTCACCAGTGCCTTCTGCAGAGTTTTCCCTTCTATGACCAATCATATTGTGACCTGGTAACATTGTTCCTTGAATTTCCTATTGAAAACAAAATTTATTTGCAAAAGGGAAAGGGAAATACCCCTGATGATGATCCTATGATACCTCTTGTCCTTGATTTAGATAGGTCTCTTTTAATTGATACCCAATATAAGATAACAGAAACACAATGTGAGTTTGATCTATATGAGCTCCATAATTGGGCAAGACAAAAGCATTTAGACTAGAGTGATGATTTAAATATCTGGGAATGACTTGTACCCCAATTTACCTTTTCCTAGACTCATATTTTAGCTAAATTCAATACCTTGTGTCATCTTAGGTACCTCTCCATCTAGAAAGCAGTAGTTGCTTAGAACAATGAAGTCATGTTTTCAATTACCTCAGAAATCATTTTTCAAGCTCTTTAGATAAATCCTTAGGCCTCTTTACATCCATTTTCTCCTAATGCACTTATGGAGATATAAAAAAATCTTACTTTCCCCAGCGAACCCATATTTTTGAATGTTTCCTGCCTCAAAAATTTGAATTACCCAGAAGTAACCCCCCTTACTCTGCCTCAATTTTTCCTGAGATGTCAAGGCAAATCATCTCTATGGTTACTTGTCTATTAGGTTATCATATAGACCAATGGGTAGGCAAGGTAGTGTTAGGTTTTTTTATCAATATTTATAGTTGGTTAGAAGCCTCCAATTCTTTTCAATTAGAGTCAGTACTTAGCAAATGTTATACATGAGAAGTTTCTCAAGTTTAAAGTTGAAGGTGTGTTCAAACACCGATCAGTCTTAATATATCTAATGCTATTTTACCAGGCATACAGGTTCAAGTTCCAATTATAGAATATGGATCATCAAGGAAGTCCATTATCAATCATTCACCAGACTTCTTTAGTTAGAAGAAATTCAAAGGATTATTCATTCATCGATTTTGTGGATAAGTTTCTACACACATCCTTGTGTCTATTCACCAGTGATGCAATACCAATATTTCACAAGAGATCAAGAAGGTTTTGCATATTTCAGAGCAGTCAAAAGTTAGAGACTAATATCTATATCATAACTATATAGAGATTTAGATCTATGGGTGTGAGCTTGCTCCCTATAGATTACTAGTTTTTGTACCAGTAAGGATTTTTGCTTTGGAATATGCTATACAGATGTTAAATATGGATGAATTGCATTTGTGTCAAATAAAAATAAGGAACATGTTGAGCCTTATATTGTAAATGCCAGAGCAGAAACAAAGGAAGTGGAGGAAATATTAAAGCAGATGAAATTTAAACCAAGCTTCACTTGGTCTTATGATCCATTAGGGATAATTTCAAGGTTGAGAATTGAGCATAAGTATACTCCATATTCACATACACCTAGGCCAGAGATAGAGAATTGTGCTAATAAAGAGTAGTGGATAGAAAACACACTATAGGAGGTATATATATAGGAGACAATTGAGTCTCCCATCTCTTCTACATCTCAGATTCTATCACAACAAAGTATTTTTTCAAGATACATGGAGATCAATCTGAAGAATGAAGCTTTGAAGGCTTCGACATATTTAGAGTTTTAGAAGGAAACTGCCAGCACCCAACACAAGTTTCTATCTAAATTTGACATAGAAAAGGGGCAGTTCGAAATGGCCTTTTTAGAACCTTCTGTTCCAGCCCCTAGAAGTGCAGAAGATTACAAGGCTTCAATATTTTCTATTGATACCAAAAACGTTCATGCGATCGATCAAATCAATTTTCACAAGAAATTAGGTGAGATGATTTGCTCAACATTGTCAAGTTGAACCATGGTTTCCTCCAAGTCACAAACATCTCTAAATAATATGCAGTCACAGTTGAAGATAGAAAGGATGTCTTATTTGGCCAAAGATACAAGAATTAAAACTTTAGAATATTTAATTATCAAACAAGGATATGATCCTAGTTTTGTCAAGGCAGTTGATGAGATAATTAAAAACCAAAATGTAGATATTCAAACCCTTAAGAAATAACTCAAGCTTCCAACTACATATCACCCTTAGGCCAAATAAGTAACCAATATGGAAATGAAAAAAGAAAAGTTGTTCAAAATAGTAGTTGAGAAGAATGTTCAAATCCAAAATATTTTAATAGGACATGGAAGCACTATTGAAGTAAAAGGAACAATTGGAAGAAACAGGTGCATTAGTAGCATGTACATTATCAACAAGTACATTGACACAACAAGAAGCATAAAAAACAACACAAGCATCAACTTCAAATTCTTTTGAGAAGCTAGCCCAAGCTTTAGAAGAATTATCATTACCAAATAAGGAAAAGGAGAAGTTAATAACAACACTCACAAAGATGGAGGAAAGAAATATCAAAGAAGAAAACACATACGTAGTAGAGGTAGAAAAGAATTTTAAATTAATTCATCAAATTCAAAAATATGAAGATTAGTCCCTTACAACTCAAACGTTTGCAGAATCCAAGCGCAACATTTGGCACATAATTAAGGAAAATATTACAGAATTGTGACCATCTATTCAGATCATTTTTTAGCAAAAATAGATGGGGTAGAATGTTAAGGCAATAATTGAGCACACAAAAGTTGAAATTGAGCACAGACCTACAGAAGCATGCATGATTATAAAAATGTTGAATTCGAAAACTAAAGATGAGTTTGGAGAGCTCAACATTTAAGATAGAAAAGATGCAGTGATGGAAGTCAAAAGAGTGTTGACAAAGAAAAATCTTATGGTGTAATTAGAAAATAAGTGCAAAGAATTGGAATTATAGGTAAAAATATTCAACAAAAAATTTAATGTATTGCAGGAGAAAGGGTTCCAAGCCTTAAGATCTTCTAATGGAAAGTTGTTTCCAATAGAAAAATATCAAGATCAATTATGTAAGATAGTTGAAGATGCATCTAAATGTTCTAAAGTCAGAGGAACTATAAGTGGAGAAGCCCTAATGGAAGTCCTACAACATGATCTCTTTATTCAACATGAAATCTATCATCTATTTCTGAACAAGCCAACTTTTAAAACATACACAGAAGTAGAAGAGAGATTTAGGAGCATGGTAGATTTTTCCATTCCAAGTGAAGAGAAATGGGATAAGTTACTAGAGCTAGTTGAATAAAGATAAATAAAAATCCTATAGTTTTGTGGAGCAAGCAAATAGAAGAAGCACAAAATTAGCTACAGACACCAACAATTCACCTCAAAGTCTGAATAGAAAATCAGAAATAGTCTAGATTCCCTATTACTTAGTTCTATTATGGAAATATCTACATGTTTTTGGTAGATATTATTTTCTAATAAATTTTATTTGAGGTCTGAATCAATTCGAGGCCAACTCTATAAATGTTTTTTATAAATACTTAGTAAGGGTTGGATTAGGCAAGAGGAAAAGATTTTTCTATGATTGTAAGCAGTGAAATGTATTTTTGAAGTAATCAGTTCAGTAATACAAAGGAAGTTTGGTTTCTGGATTCTTGTGTCGAGCAAATGGTGATGTTCTCCTCTTTATAAATTTGTTTTTCTTTCAAGTTTCACATGAAGTTTTTCCTTCTTAAATTGTTTACAAGAAGATTAAGAGTTGAATTTACATTCAGTACTCTGCTATGGCTTGTTAAAAAATATCAATGTTTCCTTTCCGATATTAAGTATAGAATTCATTTGTGTATGCCATATATTTAACTGAACTTAATTCTTGTTCATCTCATCCACATAACAATAGCTCTACGAGATCCAGTAGTTTTCCTACCTCGCCTTATTTTCTGCTCCTCTATTTATTTTAATTGATTACTAAAGACCTTATGACTCCACACCCAATGGACTTCTCTTCCATTTTACAACCAAAATTAAAAAAAAAAAATCTATCTTGTCCTTTCATACATAGCCTAAAATCTAAACATTAAAATGATAAATCACATAGAGAGAGCCCTCTCTAAATCTAGAATGGTTATATCCCAGCTTTGAAAGTGGTTTATGGTTACCTTTGTAATTTTTCTCCTCAACCTAGGAAAAATACAATGTGCTAACACCTTCAACATTGGCTAAAGCTAAAGAGATAGCAATGGAGGTTGAATAAAACCTACAAATCTCTAGAGTATATGTCAATGACCATCCCAAGGCAAAGACAAAGGTCAGAAGGGAAAAATCTAAAGATTAACACAAATAAAACCTTTATCCATCCTCAAAAAAATGGAAAATCTTAGTGAAGAAGTCATATCGAGTAGCTTCGCCCACTTTCCTAAGAGGTCATATCCTAGTTGGAGCTAGATGTTAACCACCACCTGTGGGTAGTATATATGGGATAATTTTATTTTTTATTTTTTATTTTTTATTTATTTATTATTATTATTATTATTATTTTATTTTTTATTTTTATCTTAGATGGTCCTCAATCAGAAGACAAAAGCCCCATGTAGCCCCAGATAGATTGATATACCATTTTCTCTGCCACTTGAGCTAGCCATGTGATCCCTCGCCCATCTATTATGAATGTATGTTTGAAGGCGGGCCTCCCAACCCTAAAGGTATGGATTTTCATTAGTATAATTCAGTAGTTTTCATTACTTTTCATGGGCACTTTGGGGCTTGAATTTGTGGGGAAATCCAGGAGAAGGAGTGGGTTAGGCTTGTATTCTTGTCTCCATTGTCCGATTTCACAGTTACCCTTGTATCCTAGTCCAGTGTGATCTTATTTACTAGACATTGTCATTAGGGTTGGCACTACATGGGAAATACTGATTTTGGTTGCATGGTCCTGCTTCCCGAAACCACCCACATTGCTTCACTTCCATTCATCTTAACCCCATTCATGTCTTTTCTCATTTTGGTCCACATAACATTAGCCTCTCCCTCCCGTTGTCCCCACTTTGGGTAGGGCCTGGAACAATGCCCCAGAGGTTGATGCAGTTAGAAAGAAAGTAAAAAGCATAATTTTGCCACTCTCAATAGTAAATGTACCATAAAATGAAAAATATGGTCGGGACATACAAATTTAGCACGTGGGAAAAATAGAAACATGAGCTCTACCCCTTATTCATGATCATCATGCTAGTTCCTATGGAACCTGGATGAGCACCCTCCATCATTAAGGAACCCATGAATATCCCAACTTGTGGTGGGGGATGAAGTGCTTGACCTCAAAGGGGGTATCCATTATTGCATATTACACATCATGCTCGCCATCGCTTAGAGCCCCAAGTAGTTATGAAGAAAAATAAACCAAAGGCCAAAGGCACATGAAGAAGAGTGGAAAAACAAAGGTTAGGGTAACTCATGTACAACAAATTTCTCCCTCCTACATTCATAGAATTGGGTGTGGTCTTCCCTTATTATAGCATCCAAATGAACCTTGACATGTGGTTTCGATGGTTCCTCTGAACTTCACTCCATTCCATCATTATATCATTTACCACCTACTTATTAAATGATGTACTTGGACATGCCATCCCCTTTAGAGGTTGAAACCACCTAATAGGATCTTGGTTAACCCCATTTTGAGCTTGGAGATAGTTGTACTTGCTAAGGCCCACTATGGAAGGGCATGCCACCATGAAGTGACCCTTTGATCCCATAACTTCTAAAAACTATTACTTAATTATTCTAATGACTTTTGTGTATGGGATGGAAAGAGTACACATTGGGTCTTATCTAGGATTGCAAGTGGGTCTTAATTTAGGGCTTGGTCTCCCTATATGGGGTCCTAGTCCTTTAGATGGCCACATTGGAACTTGTAATGTGAGAATTGAGAGCCATGGGTCTCCACCATAGAAAATATTACTTCATGGATGCCTAACAGTGTTCATTGATTTCTCACATGCCACATTTTGTATGAGGATGATGCACCTAGTCCACCATTCCCAGTCGGATCCACAATTGTACCATACACTTGGTAGGGGTTCTAGGATGCCTTCTGATTCAAATGGAGGGTTTATGTCATCACCCCATCACTTATAGATGTTTTATAGACATATTTGATCCATTTGGAAACCCATGAGGTGTCTTTGTGCCCCCACACCCATCTGGGAGCACCATAGGTTTTGGATTTGATAACAAGGGGCTAACCCCTTGTGCATTGTGTTTGGAGTCCTTTTCTTCATTATGGCACTTCTTGCACTTCATCAAGACTCCTCAAATGCCTAACGACCCACTTTGATTATCATTCGACCCTATTGAGAATCTTATTCATGTGTTATTGATTCATTTGGTGGGCTTGTCACCAAAAGTAGTTATTTTGCACATTATTTTATTCTAGGGGCTAAATTAAGCCAAAATAAGTTAAATAAAATTCATTAGACAATGTATAAATAAATTATGATTTGATTCATTCTCTCATCACCACTTGGATTGCTGATATTCTCTTGTAGGATTTTCGCTATTCTCTTTGGAAGACAAAATTGGATGGATGGATGAATTTTGATGTTTCGATATATTCATTTTTGTATTGGAGCTTATATATTGGCATATGATGATTATTGTATATACTTGTTCTCATATGTAAGTGCTATTTTAATGCTATTTTGTTCTTCTTTTCTATGTGACATAAATGATGCTAGGATTTTCACTATACTAGGCCGAAATTTTGCTGCTTCTCTTGGATGAAAGGGTATAGATTTGTCTTTTTTAGCATTGCATCATGTTATAGGCCATGTAAGAATAAGTGAATGTTCCTAGAGATATTTTCTTGAAATTTATCTTGACAAGTCATCACATATTTCACAATGAACTATAAAGACCTTGAAGTAGTTTTCCTCATGCCATAATTGTCATGTGAAATTGTTCTAGAGGCCTCCTTGAATTAATGAAACCATCCTAATAAGTGGAATATTATTGAATCCATTTCTCCCAAAATAATAGGCATTATTATTCTATAGGTGATCACCATAAATCATACACTGTATCACCTCTCCCTCTTTCCACTAGGCCTACCCTCCATTGGGAACCTAGGGAATCACATTTCTCCCAAACTAGCCATAAAAAAAATAAATTGATCTCCTAGCCGCTACTTCATTGTTGGCCTCCTCGGGGCCATTCGATTTTGAAGTGATTCTGATGGTGGGATCTTTACATATTTCAAGCCCTAGCTTCAAGATCGAGTCATGCCCTTTGATTCCCTTGGTTAGTGCCCTCATTGATATCATTGTGTGGAGATTGTTGAAAATTCTTCTTTTGATCTCCTTCTCCTCCTCAATTAGGTCAGGAATACCCTTGATTCATCATTTCCACCCCCTTAACCTAGTTGTGAGTCGACTTGGTCCTATGTGGTCCCATAACTTTTGAAAGTTAATTCTACAAAGAGAATTCAGAAACCAAGTCTTCATAAGGGTTTTTTAGGACCAGGTTCCTCCTTGAGAAGTCTCATTCCCAAAACCTATCCCCTAAGACCCTCTTGGCCCTTCTTATAGAGCCTTTCATCTTTCCTCTTGGGAAAGAAATCCATACATTGAGCCTCTCTTGTGAATATGTGTCTTCAGGAATCACTCTTTTACCGTTATTAACACATTTATATAGGTGATTCCCTCCAATAGGGTCTGCTCCCATCCAAAAAAGTCCATAAAGAGTAGGGAGATTTAGCTGAGGTGATAGTGGGCTATTTCTGCATGGCTTCCCTTAACCTAGCAATTTCGCCTCTAGGACCCCTACAAGTTTGAGCAATAATAGTTCCTACAAAGACACAAAGGGAATTGGTCTCTCTTGTAGGTTGGGGCCTACAAATTGATGCAATAATATGTTGGTGTATACAAGTCCTTCCATATAGAGAACTTTTGTGGTTTTCACCTATAACGTTTACACATATATGTCATGTTACTTGTCCATTTTATGAGATTCATGTTGTAGATTTTTTTGTAGATTCAAAAACTCATGTGATATACTAAAACATAAGAATCTAATCTACTCTTCTCAGAGGAAACCAAAAATTATTGATGAAAACACTAAGCATAAAGAAGAAGAATATAAATCACACATAACATAATATTTCTTTGGGGGAAGAAACTACTGAAAACCTTGACTATCTATATTGCATTAACGAGAAGATATGAGAAGAAAATACAATTCTTTTTCTGACTAGAATAATTCCTGCACAAGTATGATCTAGCTCTTTGCCTCACAAGCCCACTCCATCCAACACTTAGCCAATTTTACTACCTTCCAAGCCCCTACCTCCTTGTGCAATTCCTAGAGGAATTATCCCATATTTAATTGGGAAATCCTTTTTCCATAACTGTACAATCTAAACTTAGGTCCTCAACTGATCGCATGCACCATTTATACAACTTAAAAAATTATACAACTGATAGTACACTATTCATGCACTCTAGTCTGAATTGGGTCTTCCTTTGAACTAGTATGCTTCAATTATCCTTGAGTGAATCTTCAATTAGCTAGTCTGGCACTGAGGATGCACTGGTGCACCAATTCACTACTAGACCTCTACTAGCTCCTCTAATAGTTAGAAATAGCCTAACTGACTATAACTCAATTGAACTGCATTATCTAATTACAACTCCAATAAACTCAATATGGACCCCTAAAATTTATGAATCACACTTACATGACTCTAGATAGACTTCCAACTTGAAAATCCTAACTCAATTAATTCAATTAAACTTAATTAACTGTTTACAAGTTTTTATGAGAATAGAATTCAGTTTTAATTCACAATTTAATTCAAGGGAAAATTAAATTGGAATTCCTTGTTGCCATTTTTAACGCTCGATCTCTTTTCATTGTCGAGATAGATGGGTTGGAAGGTACATCAGATGGATGTAGATACAACCTCTCTTAATGGCATGATTGAGGAAGAGGTGTATATTGACCAGCTTGAATTTTTTGATACCTTTGACCGTGAGTCGCATGTGTGCCAACTCAAGAAAGTGTTGTATGGTTTGAAGCGAGTACCCTATGCTTGGTACACTGAGATAGATATCTCTCCACAGTTGACACATACACAGGGTAGAGGCCTTATCTTTCTCTACACTACCATTCGTTGCTTGCTCTACCTTGTAAAGCCATCGAGAACTCACCACTGACATGTTTGACTGTCTTGGGACCACATCCCAAACACTGTTATGAAACATTGAGTCATACTCCTCCACCATGACATCAACCCAAACTGGTTGCTGCATTGCCTCCTCAAAAGAAGATGGCTCTGTCTCAACATATCCACTCATAATAGCCATGTATCTAGTGTACCTATCAGGTGACCTTCTCTTCCTGCATATTGATGTGGGTGCTATCACATTCTCTATCACACCATGCAATAACTTGTCAACCTCTATGATGCGCTTTCTCCCATCTCTAGAAGAATCTACCTAAGTGGATGTCTCCATTTCCAAATCCTTTGCATGTGGCTGCTCCAGATTAATCTAAAGTTGCTCCTTAGGAGCTAACATCTCCTCAACTGCATGTAGTTGTAGCTCCCTCTCGAGGGAAACTCTCATGGCCTTCTTGTTATTGAATTTGACATCCCTATGAACCACTTTCATTCTGATGGTCGGTAGGTACACCCGATAGTTGTGAGTTGTATCAATGTACCCCAAAAATATCCCCAACTCTACTGTCATCTCAAGATTCTTCCATGCATCGTTGGTCACATGGAAATATATTGATGACCCAAAAATTCCTGAAGTGACCCACATCTGGTCTCTTCCCTAAGAAATTCTCCTTCAGTGTACTCATCCAAAGAATTCGATGAGAGCTTCTATTCTGCAACTAAATAAATTTGATACATGCCTCATCTTACAAGTGTAGTGGTAGGCCCTGATCATGTAGCATCACCTGTGTTGCCCCTACAATGCTTATATTCTTCCTTTTAGCCACCCCATTCTGTTGTGGGTTATGGGGTGTTGTCGACTCTCGTTTAACCCCTTATGTTGTACAAATGTTTTTAAAATCACTTGACACATACTCTCCACTGTTATCACTCATGATATATTTAACCTTCCTATCTATATATTTCTTGACCAATGCTTTAAATCCACAAAATTTTGCAAAATTATGATCTTTCTTCTGCATGAAAAAGATCTAACGTTTATGAGAAAAATCGTTAACAAATATAACATAATACCTATGTCTGATCATTGATGCTGTCAAAAATGGTCCACACACATCTAAATGGACTTAATCGAGGATCTCCTATGCTTGATTGTCTTTGTCGTGAAAGGAAGCTTTGGTGTATTTTCCTAAAGTACACCCTTTGCAAGTATGAACTTCCTCTAGTGTACCTTTGGGAAGACTAGTAGAAATTTACTACACGATTTTCAAAGCATCGTGATGCAAGTGACCCAACTTATTGTGCCACAACTCACCAATGTCTTGGCTCTGCACTGTCTCTACTTTCGTGCTCAAGACAACACAATCTTTTACCTCTAACTTATAGGGATTCTTCACCCGAATTCCTATCCTCTTTACCTCTCCCATGGCTATTTGACGAAGAAAAGCCTTTTCCTTACTAAAGATCACATCATAGCCTCTATCCTCCAACATGGCAATAGATTTCAAGTTCTTCAAACTAGGAACATACATAACCTCTTGCAAGGTGAGAGGAGCACTCAACTCACTCTAAAACATAACCGTACCCAACCCAGTAGCACTATACCTCCCGTCATCACCCATCTCGATATGCATTTGGAGATCCTTCTCCTCCAAGTCACTAAAGAGCTCTTTGTTTCTATTAATGTGGAAAGAAGCTCCAATGTCTTGTACCATACACTACCCATCATTGATGACACCATGCATGCGATGAGGGTAAAGTCTAAGTCGAACTATGAGGAAAGAGAGTCAACTATTTCTCCTCCTGAGGACTTCTTGGAATTCTTGAGTGGACATTTTGTAGAAAAATGTCCCAACTCATGAAAATGAAAGCACTTGAATTTCCACATGTCCTTCTTTCCTCCATGATAAGAATCTGATCTAGAACGGGATAGATTCCCTTTCCCTTTCTTTCCTTACCCACTAAGGCACAAATTTCATCCTCATTGATCTTTGATGAGGATCCATCTCTAGCGTTCCCCCAAATCTCTTCCTGTACCAAATATGACCACAGTCGTTCACAATCTGCAAGTTTCTTCCTCCCATTAACAGAGTCTTGATAATTGTGCCAATTCTTGGAAAGTCATAGATGAGCTAGGCTCACATATCGTCCTCGACAAAAGTAATCCCCACACTTCCAAGATCATCATGACAATGAGTGAACTTGGTAAATTATTTCAAAATTGAGTCTCCTTCTCCATTTTTATCTTTTTGAGTTTGTACTTCAGTGTGAACTTCCTATGGTCACTTCTATTCTGAACCAGTCTTGTCAATGCCTTCCACATTGCAAATGGAGTTTCCTTGCCATGAAAACTCAATATAATGTGCTCTAGAACTCCCTTAAGGGTAATCTGCCTTGCCTTTGCCACGCACTTTCTCCATTCAGCAAGATTTTGAGCATCTGAAATTGAAGGCTTAGGAATGTATTGATTAATGAATTCCTTGAGACCATTGTCTTTGAGCACTCCTTCCATCTTGTCCTTCCAGGCTATGTAATTCAAGTTGACTTCCAAGGCATACTCAAGTCTCAAAATGTAGAAAGCCATTTTCTGATTCTGAAGTATGAACTACAAATTTGAATTTAACCTGCACAGTAAACTTGAAATCTCCTCTTCTATACTGTGTTCAGCTCTGATACCATGAAGATTTTTCTGTAGATTCAATAAATCATGTGATATAAAAATAAGAAAAAATGATTGATTAAAACAATAAGAAAAAAGAGGAAGAATATAAATGACACATAACATAATATTTCTCTAGGGAAAGACATTGCCCAAAACCTCGACTATCTATATTGCATTAACTAGGAGCTTCCAGAAGAAAATACAATGCTTTTTCTTACTATAATAATTTCTACACAATTATGATCTAGCTCTCTGCCTCACAAGCCTTCTCCGGCCAATGTTTAGCCAATTATGTTGCCTGCAAAACCCCTACTTCCTTGCACAATTCCTAGAGGATGTAGCCCATATTTAATTGGGAAATCCTTCTTCCATAACTGCATAATCCAAACTTAGGTCCTCAACTGATTGCATGAGCCATCTGTACGACTTAGAAAATTATAAAACTGATAGTACATTGTCCTTGCACTCTAGTATGAACTAGGTCTTCCTCTAAACTAACATACATGGGTTATTCTTGAGTGAATCTTCAATTAGCTGGTGTAGCACTGAGGATGCATTGGTGCACCATCTCACTACTAGACCTCTACTAGTTCCTCCAATAGTTAGAACTAGTTCAACTGACTATAACTTAGTTGAACCCAGTTATCTAGTTACAACTCCAATACACTCAATTTGGACCCCTAAAATATAGGGCTCACGCTTACATGACTCTACCTAGACTTCCAACTTGAAATTCCTAAGTCAATTAAACTTAATTAACTATTTACAAGTTGTTATGAGAATAGAATTCGATTTTAATTCACAATTTAACTCAAGGACAAATTAAATTGGAATTTGTTGTTGCCATTTTTAACATATGTTTAATGATGTTTGAATGCAATTAAATAAGTAAAAATTATCATTTTATTGATTCACTCCCACTGTTAGTATAATTGTGGAATCCAACCCTATCCACCAAAATATATGTTAGAATATTATATATTATTACAGAGCAATGGAACACATAAAATATTGTAGAAACACAAACAAAAAAAATGCACAAAACAAGAGAGACACAAATATGCTTGGTTCACCCAATTTTGGCTACGTTCATGGATAACCAACCAGTCCTTCCTTTTATATTATCCAACAAAATGAAGAGATACAACCTACAATAGATCTTCTATAATTTCCTCTTCACTCTCACATAGTCTCCACGCCCAACAAAATCTTCCATTTTTAACTTCCGTTTGCTCATACTCGGCTCATTTAATTTTTCTATATATATCATTGAACTACCCACCATTTCCTTTACCAAAAGAATTGCTTATGTTGATATCACACTATAATAAGGCCTACCACAAGATTGAGCTAAACCCCTTAACCAGAAATTCATCCCCTTGAAGCCAAAAGTGCTTTGGTGCCAAATAGGTTTTAACCTAGAACAATTAATTATTAGAAATCCATAAATATAAAATACGTAAGGATAAACCCTCGCATTAACATAGAAATTTAATCCTAGAAAGCAAAACTGGGAAAACCACCAAGATTTTTTCAATATGTATTCTAGCGTGCAATATTACAATATGATATATATCTTACAACGTCCATAAAACATCGCCTGATTTAACTTGGATTAGAATACAATTGTAGTTCATTAAATATAACTATAAAACCATGGGAAAAACCACCATGCACCATGTTAACACCCTGGTTGTTCCCTTTGACTCCCAAGGGAATATGGCCGGGGTAACCACTAACCAATCTTTGGATCACAGTTTCTAGCCAAACTATAATCAGAGAGGGCTCTCTCTTTATGATTTGTCTCTGTTGTGCTGGTGTTTTAGGCTAGCTATTATGCTCAGGTTTTGGTTTATGTTTTGGTTGAAGGATTTCTTTCAGGTCTTAAGATGTAGTGTTTAGAGAGTAAAATATCATTGGGCAATGGAGTCTGGAGTTGTGAAATGCTTAGAAATGAAGGATTGGTGGTGCTCAAACTGCAGGGCCAATTTTGTATTTCAGACAAACAAATTTAGCTCAAATGGTGATGTATGTCAACCAATAGAAAGCAATTAAGAATTTTCTATTAAGCTGGTGAGGTGAAAGTGAAACACGCTTGCACAGGAGCAAACTTGAATTCCTATGACAAAGGCCACTGTGAAAAGATGTATTCTGAAAGTGCAGCAATTAAGAATTACACTTATCAAGATTGCATCTGAAGAAAACATTCATTAACAACACAGATTGAACTCAGGGTATTCATTGAATAAATCCTGAAAGTTATTCTTTTTCCTTGTTGCTAAATATTTAAAGTTAGATAACATATGGATTTTAACAAACAAAATACATAATAGAGAGAGTTACAGAGACTTATTGTATGGTGAAATACACAGGAATCCAGCAGTTTCCAACAGACACCAGGACGCATTCAACACTTCAGAAATCCAAGAAATTCCATCACTTTCTTTATTAACTTCTGAAAGGATTACAACATAAGAACTTCTTCATGAGAAATCAACAACAACCCTTGCAATCTCATGTGAAGGGGACTTTATAGGAATGCTAATACAAAATATCTCAGGCATTGAGTCATCTGAGAGATAAAATATCTTCATAAATTCGAACAGAAAGTAGAAAAGAAGTTATTACAACTTTGAATGCAGCATAAATGCTCTTTAAGTCTGTCAGAGGATAATTTGACCTTTGGTGGTCATTGAGTCGGTTGAACCGCTTTGCTTTAACGCCGAATAATGTGTCTTTATTTTTTGTTGCGCTGTATTTTCTCGGCCCTGCCACCTGTGGTTTTCTATTTTTGCTTTGTTGGCTGATACATCTGCTGAGTTGGCTCAACTTTAATCCATAATGCATGCTGATTTTGTTAAACTGTGCTTTGCATAATAATTCATATTTTTAAGAACAAAATTTGGTGAATGGCCCATTGTTTACAAAATTTTCTGTATTGTATTTGTCCACCAGTCCTGTGTAGGGAGTTGATGCCTGAGAATTGCATCCATAGTCTCCTCTACCTCTTTATACTTGTAAAAATTGGGTGCCACATCAAACAGGTGATTGATCTCATTCATTATAAAAAACAGATTTTCTACCTTATTGTAGATAGTCTGTCCTGTAGCTGGCCCTGTTTCTTCTGAGGTGTTGGGCTTCTCATTGATTTCATTCGTGGCAAATGCATTCACTCTTTTGGCATACTGCTCATGAATGAGCAGTCTCCCTGCGCTGTTCAGTAAGCTAGGGAGTCCTCTGTTTTGCAGCACCAGGAATTTATCCATGAATCTTTTTACCTCGGTCTGCATGTCTTGGGTTCTTCTCTCCAGTGTCTGTACCAAATTTCTCAATGTGAGAACCCTTTTGATTAACTGAATGGCCTCAGTCCTATTGGGAATTCCCATGTTTGCCAGCTGATTACTTGTTCTATTATTTAGCACATTGATCATTCTGGTGGCAATTTCAGGCATGTTGCCTAGAGCAGCCCTTGACTTGTGAATTTCAGCTTGTGCTTTTGGGATGAGCTCTACCTGCTCATGAATTGTCTCTATATACTGCCATTGGTCAGTAATAGACTGGCCAATGTTGGCCCATAGCATTGCCTTAAGCCCAGCTATGACTTTGTCTAATTTGAGCTCATTTTCTAGCTCTTTTATCCTGCTTTTTAGGGCTTTCACCTCCCTGTCCTTCTCTGCCACAGCTTGTTTGGATTTATCATACCTATCATTTACCTTGGCCAACTTTTCCCTGGTCTCATTTAACTCAGACATTTGAGCTTCCAGGATTTGAATTTCATTCTTTAGCTTTTGTATGTCCAAGCTAGGGGCCTGCTCAGTTGGTGGAGGTGTTGCTTGATCAGTCTGTTGAGGAGGAGGAACAGTAGTTGTGGCAGCTTCCTCAAGATATATTATTTGAGGAGGAGGCTGGGAAGTCTGCCCTTCTTCTCTCTGTTTCAGAGATGCCTGTAATGCTGCCTTTGCAGCCTCTTATTCTCCCAGCTGCTCTTGTGTCTGGAGGAGCTGCTTATATAGAGATATCAACAGATCAGTGGCATCTTTTTCAGTTCTTTGTTGGGCCACTTCATCTGTCTGAGGGTGAATAGTGGCTGGGAGCTTGATTTTTCTCTTTAGAGCTGCCATATCTGCATCCCTCAGTTTCAATATCTCCTGTATGCCCTTGATGTCTTTGGGATTATGCCCAATCTCTATGATTATGTCTTCTAGGGCCCTGATCCTATTGTCCTTTGCCTGGGATGATGCTCTCTCCAACTCTAGCTGAGAGGCTGTATTGTTAAGGCTGTTATGTAGCCTGTAGTTATCCAATGTTTGGCCTGCTAGGGAAGCATAGACCATCTCATCCGTTTGCTTATGCAGTTCTATCTTGTCCAATGGGTGGATATCCTTAGCAAGGACTTCCAGGTTAGTCCTTAAGTAGTCAGAGGAAGATTGGGGCTGCACTGCTGTTGGCATAAAATGACTCATGATCATTTTGCCTTCATTTACATCAAAGGCAGACATGCGTCTTTGCTGATTGGTGGGAGCTATGTTTAATAGATGATTGTACAGTTGTCTCTTGATGGGCTCATTTCTCCTCTTAATGTCGATGAACTGTTGTTTGATACTGAGTCCACCTTCTTTCTGCTGGCCGGAGGAGCTGACTTCTCCTCCCATTGTTCTCTCTTGTTCCTGCTGGAAGGAACTTGCAGATGCCTCCATACTAGGCATGCCCATACCCAAAGATTGCCCTGTAGGCATCTCTTCCTCAGAGAATGGATTTATCCTCTGTCTTTTCTCCCCCTGGCTTGTTGATGTGGTTAAGGGAGTTTCTCTATCCCTTTTTCTACTAACATCCTCCCTTTGTGGAGTTTGGAGGACTGATGTTTCATTGGCAGCTTCTTGCCTAAGAGGCACTATGTTTTGAGGTTGTTGGTCAGTGAGGTTTTGGGCCTCAACTGCCCCTTCTTGCTGTGTGGGCTGCTCCTTTTCCTGCTGTCCTTCTCTTTGCTGTGTACCCTGTTGCTGTTGTTGTTCTGCTTGCTGCTGCTCTTCTTTATCCACCTGCTGCTGAGTCACTAGAGGTGGCTGCTCCTTTCCATGGAGTGATTGTTCTGTCTCCATTTCCTTTTCTTTGCCTTTGCTAGATATATTTTCAGTGGCCTTGGTAGTTTGCTGTTTGGCAGTTGAGGAGGATGCAGCTGCTCCCACTTGTGTGCTCGGAAGTGTGAATACATGTGAACAAAGTTCAAGGTCAGCCATCTTCCTTAGATTCCTTAGTGCCCTCTGGTTTAGCTCTTCTTGTGACATGGGCTCTTCTAAGGTCCCTCTCCTCCATTTGTCTTGGTTTGCATATTTTTCAATGTGAGGAATACTATGGTAATCATAGGCAGATAACTTATATTTGAGCCTCCTCATAGTTATAAAATGATTAGGGTCATAGGGTGCCCATAGGAAACTGGTTTGCAGGCCAAGGGACTCAAGCATTCTATCTGCTTCCCTCCATCCTTGCTCCCTCTCGTTATAGATAAAATGGCCAAGCTGGCTTTTCACCTTTAACTGTGCCTTTTTGCCTTTTCCTGAAAAGTGAAGCACATCAACCCGTCCAAATTGCCTAAAGTACTCTAGGGCAAATAGCCTCATAGGCACATACTTAGGTAATCTGAATGGAGGCAAATCACACCCATATATCCTGATGACAGTGTGGTTTTGGTAGAAGTACCAATCCCCAATGCTGTAAGCTTTGGATAGCTGAAGAATTCTCTGCATGTCATCAGTGAGTCTCGGAGGAGGTGAGCTCATCAGCATTGCCATAGCTGGATGGATGAACAGATCTATGAATTCACAGTAAGTGTATGGAGACTCAGGTGTAGTGTGGAAGACAGAGGACCAATAGACCACTGATCTGGGATTTCCTTGGGCATCCATTCTTTTGATTGAAAAATGAAATCTCTCATATTGATGGTACAAGATCAAATGGTAAATGTAGGAGGTATATCTGAACATCTTTTCTCTGGATAAATTCATTAGCTGCTCATGCATTTTGTCAGAGATGTAGGTGGCATAATCATAGAAAACTAGAAGTCTGCCCGGAGCGAACATCAACATCATTACCAACACAGTTTGGTCTACCAATTCTATTGAGCTATAACCCAAAATCGGACTAATCATATCTACCAAGTACCTGCCAAACTGGTTAAGGTATACTTGGTTCAGAGGAGGATATTGCACAGAATCAGAGTCAATGTATAACTGATTTAACTTAGTGATTTGGGCATCTATTAATCTACTCCCTTGTTTTATCAAGTCTACTAGTGACAAGGGGACCAATTTTCTCTGAGTTTTGAAGCAGAGCATGTTCCTGATGGCTTCAGGAGTGATGTAAAAGAGAGCAGAACCAGAAGGATCCAACACAGACCTCTGGGTAGGGTCATAGTATTCAACACAAAGATGGATCAAATCAGGGAATTGATTGACTTGAGGCAACTTAAAAATAGGAAGAAAAGAATCCCATATACCCAATACATCTGCTCCAGTTTCATGCTTGGCCTTAAGTTCATTGAGCAGGTAGATATGGAACTTGGTCCTCATCAACATCTCTTCTGCAATCTGATAATCCATATCTGCCAAGGCTTGCCATTCCAAGTTCCTTTGAGGGGCATTTAGAGGCTGAACATTTAGTACTACAGGTGTCTCCATTGCCAAAGAGGATTCTGAATTAGGTGTAAAGTGGTTTCAATTGAGCAGGACAGTATAGAGGAGTGTCTCTTTACCAGGGAAGGTGAATTTATAAGGAACAAAGAGTAGTTCTAATAAACAACAATTGAAATACTGTTTAAAGCTAAAATAAGACCAATGCCTGGCCTCACTCTGTCTTTCTCAGTGGTTAAACTCAGTTTAAATGAGTCTGTCGCGATTGCGCGAACAGAGCTTGATTTTTAGTGAAACTATGGGCAAACAAGGCTCGGCTTGTATTCTTCGAGTTCACAACTGTAAAAGGGCCAAGTGCAAGGATTTCTGCTGGTGAATTCAAGAGTTTTTCCGTTATAAGTTCTTTTGAGGGAATTTTCAGACAAAGCAGGTACGTGAAGGATTTACAGTGGAGAATACCTGGTAAAGAGTAAGCAATGGTCGCGAATGACTGTGGAAATGGTGCGCCGCCGGTCTCCTGGTCAGGTTCTGCAGGTTTGTAGACTTTTGGTCGTAAAAATCGCATGCAGGAGCAACGGGCGTTTTTGTAGAAAAGTGAGAAAAACGCGACATTTGGCTATTATATTGGTTTTTTGGACTTTTGGCGCGTTTTTCTGCTGACGTCAGCATGACGTCATAGGTGGGGTCAGGGCCGGCTAACGTCACAGGTGAGGTGGCGGGCTCTGATTGGTCCACGGAGATGGTGAAGTGGCAGGACAGATCGGCAGAAGGTCGGGCGCAATGGTTGACGTGATGGCATGGTGGTGACGTGGGGGTGACGTGGGGGTGACGTAGTACAGGTGGGATAACTAAAACCGGAAACAGTTAGCGGTTTCATATCGCACCGCTTATGGTACGGGGGGGGGGGGGGGGTATCTGTCAGGCGTACCTCCGATGAGCTGTGGTGGAGACGTGTGGCGACCGCATGACGTAACCCTTCTGACAGATATCGGAAGGTATCTGTCGGACGTCGGGGCCCTTCCGATATCGATAAGGACCGTTGGATCCATGATGCTTGATCGGACGACGGTTGGGTCGATGACATGCTCAGTGGATATGGCCAAGGCGCGGCATTATTTAATATTTATTTTCGGGATGCGCGCTTAGGCGGAGGATCATCGGGGTATGGTGTTTAGTAAGGTTTTTCAATGTATTTCGAAAAAACAAATATACGCGCCGAAACTTTGGTTAAGCGGCAGAAGTGGGTTTTTTGGATTTTTTCATGATTTCAAAGGGGTTATGGGTAGAAAGGGGCTTGTATACGGTTTTTCTTTGCAAATGATGGTTTAATGAGTGGAATGACTTGAAGCAAGGGGGAGAGATGAGGTATAGGTTCATCCAAGTGACCAAATGTCACTTTGATTCCTTTTTTAGAGAACATATGGCTATAATGCCAAGGGGAGGGGTATTTATACAAAATTTGGGGTTTATACACCATGGTGTTTAATATTAGTAGGGGAAAGGTGATATAGGGGATTTATATAGTAAAGTTAGAGTTAATATGGATGGGGGGGGGTGAATGAAGGGAGAAAACACTAAGTTTATTTGTGAAACACTTGGCTTAAAGAGTAGATCAAAATGAAAAGATTTTTACACAAGAAATGTGGCTTTTGAATGAACAAGAACCACCATGAAACCATAATCTTCTTCCATGAATCTCAGCTGATGAGGGAGTGTTAGTAATGAAATGGAAAGGGGAAGAAGGGAGGTTAGTCATGCTTCCTGCTGCAAATTGATGAAGAAGAACACCTTCTCAATTGACTGTCTTTGCTTTGGTAAACACAGTTAACACACCTGCAATGGTAAAGATAACCTTTCTGCAACCCCAACTACTTACCCAGCTACTTGCCTAGCATTTTTTATTTCTTCTTGGAGGGTGCACTTGGACTTGCAGACCCTTACTTGCCTTTTCTTTTCTTTGGCTTTTCTTTTGTTTTTCTATCTACTTCTACCCTTATTTCTTCCAAGGTCGCAGATTAAGTTGTTGGGAGCCTTTTTTCTCTACCTAAACTACTTGTCTGCCAAGATTAAATAGTTTGGACAGACTCCTTTCTCTATTCTATAACTGAAAAATTTAAAACATGACATGGTCCAGATTAGACTGTTGGACCATTCATCAAAATTTGAGTTCATACCAGGCTATAAGCACAGATTGGATTCTCTTGGAAATATGTGATCTTTGAATCCTCAAAGCAAAGCATATTTGAACCTTTTCACAGTCAATCAGGAAATATGAAACCTATTGGTATAGGTAGCTAACACACCACAAAATTGCTTCTAGCAAAACTAATGTGCCAAAGGCTACTAGAAATGGATGCAAAAAACCAAACCATTTCTTTTTTTAGGGGATATTTCCTCCAAAACCCCACATAGGGGAACTCCCATCTCCTTATGAACCCTTGGAGTAGGATATGATTCCCCCTCACTACATTCCCCTAAATACGAGTTTGTGGGTCTTTCCCCCATTTACCATACTTCATAAAAGTATCGTCAAAGTGATTTAATTAGAATTTGGTTGGTAGGAGGTTTAATAGCCTACTAAAAAAATCATTTGAGAGTCATTGATGTAATTATTTTTTTTATCAAATGGCCCAATGAATTATTTTTTTACATCAAGAACATGTTTGAAAAAGTCTCAATGGGATCTTTTTAAATGGCCCTATGGCCATACCTTTAGAAGTGGCATTTTCGAAAGAGGTCTTGTTGAGGCTATCAATGACATTTGAATGCTGATATTTCAAGTTCACCAATGGCTTATTAGGTACATTCAAATTTTGTTCTATGAAACTAGTATCATAATTTATTGGGGATATTTGAATATTGTTCTTTTGTGTTGACTCAATTACTTATTAGACTGCTCACATGTTCATCAAGGACATTGACTTGTTGTTCTTTCAAAGTTGTTTGATAATATCTTGGGAACATTTGAATATTATTATTTTTATTTGACTTGATGCCTTTTTCAGATTGTTCAAATGTACCTATTTTAAGTTGGCTAAGTGAAGTTAATCAAAATATTTCACTTTTAGTTGGCTCGATCACTTATTAGGGGTGCTCAATATTTTCCTTGTAAAACTTGTTGATGAAAATATTCTATGAAGCCTCATGGGATTTTTTTTTCAAATATGGATTTATAGGATTTTCCTGGTTTATAATGGGTAATAAAATCATGATTTCTCAAGTGGGCCTAATGTATCTATGATGAGTATTCGAAAGACATTTTTTCTAATTGGCCTAGTGGCCTACTAAGGGAATTAGAAAATGATTCCTTTGAAAAGGTCTAACAATATTCTTGGTTTAAATTTTCAAAGTAGCCAATGCCCATATGTAAAAACATCTTGATGGGAATATCATTTTAAAGGTATGATATATCTATAATGATGTCCAATTGATATTTTTCAAAGATACCTAATGAATTATTCCAAATAGTCGCCATAAATGGACATGTATGCACATTCCTTCTTAATGTATAAATAAAGTGATCTATCGATCAATGTAGTGAGTATCTATGAACATGTTATTTGAAATGAATGGTAAGGTAAAGAACATATGAAGAGGAAAAAATGAACTGGTGAACCCTAGGCATAAAACTAATGGGAAAAATCGAAAGAAACAAATACAAAAGAAATAAAACGACCCTCTCTTCTCAAGGTTACCCTAGGAATGATGATAGGAAACCATATAAGAGTGGTTAGACTATGTGGAATATTTCTTAATAACATTTATATTATCTTGTGGTCTTCAAAATGTAATTTAATGTTAAAAGGAACCTCCAATCCTGTGGTTAATAGGGATATGCTATAACAATATGAGCTAATCTAGATTTTTTTGTTGTGATGAATAATTTAATTTAGTTCATTTTAATTGATATGATAAGTATGCAACTATAAAAGAAATAAATTTAAGAGAAACACTCTCATAGTTTATTCAACAATACCATCATTATATGTCTAGGTTACTGCCATATATAAAGATTTATTATCTCATTATTTTACATTTTGTGTGTACATGCAAAAAATAAATTTAAATTTAAATTATATGTGTGTGTGTGTGTGTATGTGTATAAATTTTATAATATGTAACAAATATTAATAATGTAAAATTTAAATGCTAAATAATACTAAATACATGTGAATTTTAAATATTATTAATTTTAATCATTATATTTATCTTATTGGGATAATAAATTTTAAATATTATATTTATATCAACATAGCACATAAATATCCATGCACATTGATTTATATTTCCATAGTATATATACATGCACTTGTCTACATGGTATATTCTGTCCATATATATATATATATATATATATATATATATATATATATATATATATATATATATATATATATATATATATATAGATAGATATAAACTAGTATACATACATGTGAATATGCATATAACACACACACACACATGCACACACGCATGCACGCAAGTGCACGCACACACACACGCACACATATGAGCATGCATATATTGCATAGATATAAATAGATGTGCATTAATGCCATGCAAATTGTGGATGTGGATCAAACTATATACGTTCATATGCTCTATGCTACAGTAACTTACACTCTCAATCATGGTATCTATTAGAAAACTCAAGTTCAAACTCATAATTTATAGGGTAAAGTCATAATAAGGAAAAATATATTATAGAACTCAAGTTCAAAATGAGACATTTTAGAGTAAATTCAACTCAAAACTCAAGTTCAAAAGAAAACTAAAGTTCAAACTTATACTTTGGGGAGTAAAGTCAGAATAAAAAGTGTTCTAATGGAAAAATTGAGTTCAAATTTAGACTTTGGACAGTAAAGTCAAAATAAAGAGCCAAAAGAAGGAACACAAGCACATAACAATATACATGTTATATGGTGTTTGCATATGATTCCTTCTCCTCTTTCACCAATTTCTTACTGAATGGTCTCAATGGACTGAAAGTGAATGAACCATATGGAAAACACCATCGAGGTGGCTAGAACCATGGCACGTTGAAGAGATGGCTTGAACAACACTGCATCATCAACCCTGTTGTGAAATTCCCATTGGGCACTAGCCATATCTTTCATGTTGTTAGGAGTAGTGGTGAGGTCACTAAAATTCCTGGGATAGTCTAAACGACATACAACCATAATGGAATATGGGATGCTGAACATGTCCTCTTCCTCTTCCCATGCGTTGGTACACTAATCTATAGATGATTCAACAAATACAATGATATGCATCCTTGTTGGTTTACATTAGTATGTACTAAATATATGTAATATTGTCTCAATGTACTTTCTTTGACTTAACTAGAGTTTTATATTTGTCTAATCTCTTTTAATTTCCATGCCCAAGATAAAATTTGCAGCATTAAGATCCTTATTTTAAAATTTATAAGATATTTGAGTTTTCACATCTTGGATGATTTCCCTGTCATTTACAATCGACAACATATCGTCCACGTGTAATACCATTTAAATAACATAATCACGAAATATTTTGAAATACACATAGTGGTCCACTTAGCTCCTCATAAGGCCATGTCCCAAATCATAAATAACATATTTTCTAGACCACATTCTTGGTGATTGTGTCAACCCATATAAGGAATTTTTCAAGATACATACCAACTCTTTCTTACCTTTTATAACAAATTCTTTTGTATGCTTCCTATGTTTCTTCTTCTAGATCCGCATGTAGGAATTATTTTCTTCACACCCATATTTTCTACATCAAAATAAATATAGATAGTAATAGAATAAAATAAATATAATAGAAATTAACTTAGCCACAAGAGAAAATATTGCCAAATTCAATTCCCTCTACCTTGGAGTAACCTTTTTTTCTACTAACTAAGCCTTGTAATTCTCCAATTTTCCTTTTCCATTTAATTTCTTTTTAAACACCCATTTGGAGTGAATTGAATTTCTTTAAACTGAAAGCTCAACTAGACCTGGATCTCATTTTTTTCCAAGGCTTCCATTTCTTAAATTGTCACTTTCTTCCAAAATTTTTCATCCTCGAAATCGATTACCTCCCTAATAGTTCTATGATAATCATTGATAATAAGGAAAGGAAAATTTAAGAGAAATTAGGTAGAGTATACCATTCTAGTTATATTCCTTTCCTAATCAACCTCCATAGTGCCATAGGCTATTGTTATTATTCTAATTCATGTTCTTCTATAGAGTTTGATTCATCATTCTTCAATTCAAACTCTATCCCTTTTGTTATTCTCTCTCCTTTGGTGGGACTTCCTATTTGACAATATATCTAAATTATTTGAATACCACATGTGAAATATAAACTACCTTGTTAGTTTATGGGTCCTAAATATTATAACCTTTCAGAACATGTTTATATGTAATAAAGGAACACTTTCCAACTCTCTTATCTAGATTTATCCTACTCTCCTTTGGAACATGTATAAAAAAACCATATCCAAATTCCCTGATATGTTTAAGAGAAGGTTTCTTACCAAGCCATAACTCATGTGGAGTCATATCATCCAACATTCATGACGGTGATATATTGAATAAGTAATATATAATATCCATTATTCTTACCTAAAATTCCTATCCTACACGAGCACGATTTAGCATGCTCCTTAGTTTCTTGATTAACCTCTTGTTCATACTTTCTACATCTCCATTTTGTTGAGGTTTGTATGGAGTAGTCTATTTCCTTGCTATTCCACACTTATAATATAATTATTTGAATTAATTCCCATCAAATTCTCTTCGAGTATTTATCCTCAACACTATAATTTTCTTCTCCATAATTTACAAACTCTTTTAATTTTTCAAAACATCAAATTTCTTTGTAAATAAATAAATCCATGTATTTCCTAAGAAGTCACATATAAATGAGTCTCAATACACATATTTACCTAGTGATGGAAGCAACACACTTCCAAACACATCATTGTTATCCGGTTGTAATATTTGCACTCACTTGACAGAACTAAAGGAAAATCATACCTGATTGTATTTCTCATATAAAAAATGTTTAAAGAAATAACATATAGAGAGAAATTAGACATACCATTTACCATATCATTGTCATATAATACTCAAAGGTCCTTCTCTTTAACATGTCCTAGTTTTTTATGGCATAAAATAGTGTTTTCTCCGAATATTGTTTGAATTTTTCCTTCTTCTACTCCAATCCTAGGAACAATACAATTGTTGCACCCATCACTAACAATGCTCTTAGGTAACTTATCTATAGTCTCAATATGAGGTCTTATCAGTAATGTCATTTCTTCTCAAACCATCCTATATATATCCTTTTCAAACACCACTTTTACACTGACATCACTCATTTTGGTTACACAAATAAAAATTTTGGCTATTTCTAAGATGCGACAAACACCAAGGAGTGTTGTAATCCTTCCACCCATGAGCTCTGAATTAAATTTTTCTTCTCCTATGACTTTGGCTATCAAGAAATATTATATGAAAACATGACCATCATCAAATATTTCATACTCACAGAAATAATACTTATGATGAGACATATGAAAGGAGATAGTTGTGTTAACTATCCATGCTTCACCATGTACATGTGTACTTGAAGAAACCAATTACACATTGTATCCTTCACCGAAGGAAGTTTTTGCTTATAAAAGAGTAGCATATTTAAATACCATCCCTTTATCAATAATTTTGTATGTACTACCATTCTTATAATGCAATCCTTTTCCACATCTCAAACATACCTTCACAAACTTTCTTGGATATTTAGATATTCCTCTAGATTTAGATATGAAACTGAAGAAGGTACTTATATTTCTACTCTGGGAGCATCCTCTTAGAGAAAAGGAATCTCCATTTTGGATTTCCATGTTTTCCTATCTCATATTTTTTGATAAATGGATGAGACTATTTCATTGAAACTTAAAGTAGTTACACTATTATCTATGGAAATAAATAAACTATTCCACGAGTCTGTTAGACAGAAAAATAAAGATGATCTACTTATCTTTAACCAAAGTATTAATATCAACATATAATAATCAACTTAGCACATTATTAATCTCATTTAAAAGCTCTCTCATCCAGTATCCATAATTCATCCTTGGGTTAAACAACATTTCCCATATGAAAAATTTGTTGACCAACTTAGAATGTTTTAAAACCCCTGATTTGTTCCAAAAATCCTTTGTTTTATCTTCCCCTAAACAATGTATTAATATTTAATTTGAAATACATAACCATATTATCCTCTTTTCTTTTCAATCTAACTTGTTCTGGTCTTCTATTGGCAGCCTCGTTGATGTGAAATCAAGCCTGATAGCAATCAACTAATTTATATTCATCAACAAATATTCCATTTTAAGTTTCCACAAAAAACATATGCCCATTTAACTTCTCGATCTCTATCTTTTAATTGCTCACCATTTTCTCTCACCACAAAAATTACTTCTACAAATCTCCCATTGTATTAAGGTCTACCACAAACCTGAGCCAAACCCCTTAGGAAAAAATGCATCCTGTTCAAGCCAAAATTATCTAATACCAAATGCAGGTTTTAACACTAAAAAATAAAAATCATAAAAGGATTCTTAGTAAATAGGAAAGATATAATGGAAAATGAACACATGAACACATATTTTATCTTAGAAACCCAATCTAGAAAAATAATAAAGATTTTCTAATATATATTACTTTGTATAGTATTAGAATAAAATAAATATGTCGTTACATCCATAAAAAATCAATCAATTTACCTTGGATTATAATACAGCCATAATTCCTTACCTAAGATGACAAAACAATGGGAAAAACCACCATGTGCCAAAAAACTAATTTTCGCAAAAAATGTGTCACGAAAACCATAAAAAAACAGATGTAAAAGAAAAATACTTTTATTTTGGAGGGGAAATAGCCTCGAAACTTTTGGAAAGGAGGATTCCAATCCCCTTAAGAACCCCTCAAGTAGGGTGGACTCTTTTCACCCTACAATCCTTGAGAATAGGGGGGCTACCACACCACCCCCCCCTGCTATGACCCCCTTGCTACCCTTAATGCAATGTATAATGAGCAAGGAAAGTTGTGCAATGAATATAAAGAATACTTATGAATAGTAAAGATAGATGGAAGGTGAAAATTAGAATAGATGCCCAGTTTGATAACAAGTTACACCCACGATTCATGTAGATGATTGTTTATTATCTATCTCAAGGGTTGAGGTACAAATTTATCTAGATGATAGACGATAGGTTCGACTCTTACAAAGGCATTCAATAATATTGGATCGAAGAAGATTATTGACATAATTTTGAGCCTAAAACGTAGATATCTTCATTATGATTATGTGGGTTTATGAAGAGAGTGCCATGATTAGATTTCTTATGGAATTTTGTGGAGAGTTTTGGGGTAAATAGTTTTTTTAAATGTAAAAGAAAGTGGATTGCATGAGTAACACGAGTTTCCTAGACTAATTTACTCTACCTTATGACTTGATAGAATTTTCATGGCATTGAAGAATATTTTTGTATGGTTGGTTGGAAAATTGTTCACCAATATGAAAATTCCTTAGACTAGTGCATTCAAAAGATATGTGTGTGATTGCTATTATAAATTCATGTTGTTGATTTTGTTATCAGGCTAATAATTGATCATCTATGAATAAGGTAATGGTTCTCATGGATGTAATATTTGTTGCATGTCTCAATTTTTATTGTTAGGATGTATGCCTTCATAATTTGTATTCTTTAAGTTTATTGCTTTCAATTACTTTTCACAATCAATTTTATATATGCACAATGGTCGCATTGATACAATGTATGTCCTTGTAAATTATTTGTATTTCCTAAGTGTATCTATATTTAAATTCATGTTATGTCTTTGGTATTATGTGATGCATATGAGATGGAGGGTGTGGACTAGATATAGTTCAAATTTTTTGTGTATAAATTTGTTTAGCATGCAAGACTAGCATTGAGTTGAATCCTTTTTATGCATTCGGAATATTAATCTTTAATAGTGGTTTGGTATGGGCCTTTGGTTTATCTTGAAGGGTTTCTTCAAGTTATGCTAGTTGGTCATTGTTTCATTAAAAGTATTTATTTGAATGGTTTTAAAATCCCTTCTTATTATACTCCATAATATTGTCTTAAAAGTGGTTTGACTAGAATTTTGTTGGGAAGATGTTTAATGGCCTATTGGGACAAATATTTGAGTCCTTGATGGTATTTTCTCTTTTCCAAAGGGACCCATGAATTTTTTTGCTACGTCAAGGGCATGTTTGAAAATTTCTCAATGAGATCATTTTGAAATGTCTTTATGGCCATAATTTAGAGTTGGCATCTTTGAACGAGGCCAAATCAAGGTCATCAAAGACATAAGAATGGAAATCTTTCAAGTTGCACACATGTCTTATTAGAAACATTCAAATGTTTTTCTTTTGTATTATTTGATGATTTCTTATGGACATTTGAATAATGTTATTTTGATTTGAGTTGATTTCTTATTGATATTTTTAACAAGTTCAGTAGGGACATTCAAATATTGTTCTTTTAAAGAGTTTTATAATCTACTGGGAACATTTGAGTATTTTTATTTTGAAATGACTTGATCGCTAGTTGGGATTTTTCAAGTGTACCCCTTTCAAGCTAAGAAAATGAAGGTAATAAAAATACATTCTAATGAGATGGCTCAACGACTTATTAGGTGTGCTAAATTGTTTTCCTCTTAAAAATGGTTGATTACAACCTTCTAATAAGACAGGTGGGATTATTTATAATGGTTTATGATGGATAACTAAATCATAATTTCTCAAGTGGTATTGATGGATCTATTAGGAGTATTCAAAATATTTGTTTTTCAAATTGACCCAATGACCTACTACAAGAAGTAGAAAAAGGTTATTTTGAAAAGGTACAACAATATGTTGGGTGGACATTTAGAAAGTTGTCAATGGCCTTATCTAAAAATATCCTAATGGGAAGATCATTTGGATGGTAAGAGATCTCTAGAAAGATGTTCAATTGAAAATTTCCAAATATACTAATGATTTATTTGAAATAGTCAATACTCACCATAAATGGATGTGTACACATGTTCCTTCTCAACATATAAACAATGTGATCTTTTGATTAGCATAGTAAGCATTTATGAACATGTTCTTAGAAATGACTGGTAAATTAAAGAACATTTGTAGAGGAAAAAATGAATTGGTGGAACCTTAGAAATAAATGAAATGTTAATAGACAAAAGAAAGAAAGGAAGAAAAAAAGGTCCCCTCTTATCAAGTTGAGCTTAGGAAGGGAAATAGGAAACCATATGAGAGTATTTACACTATGTGGAATATTTTTTAATAAAATTTATATTATGTTGTGGTGATAAATTTAATTTAACATTAGAAGTAACCTCCAAACATTGGGTTAACAGGGACACACTATAAGAATCTAGTAATCTATATTGGGTTTTTTGTGATGAAGATTTTAATTGCTTCATTTTTGTATGACATGATAAGTAGAAAATCTACGAATTCAAGACAAATTATCTAAGAGTTTATTTAAAGATACCATATATATACATATACATATATATATACATATACATATACATATACATATACATATACATATACATATACATACATATACATATACATATACATATACATATACGTATACATATACATATACATATACATCTATATATATATATATATATATATATATATATATATATATATATATATATATATATATATATATATATACATATATATATATATATATATATATATATATCAGTATTTAACATTTATTATGTACTTATAAATGAAATATTAAAAAATAAATTTAAACTTAAACTTAAATTAATTGTGTCGAGAGGCACTCTATAGCCTAGTATAGAGCTAGATCTATAAAAGTAAATGTTTGTGAAATTTTAACATTTAACATTTACATGTCAATTCGATTAATTATAAAATGTTAAAAGTAATCAAAATAATATTATTTAATTTGTCATACAATATTTTTTATATAAAATAAAGTAAAACTATGAACAATTTTATTGATAAAAGAAAATCATAATATACATATCGCATAAACCCCGGATGCGGGTGCTAGATAAGATGGGACAGGCATGGGCGGATGGCCACATGCCGGCCACTGGCCATCACGTGGCAGACGTCAAAAACGCAGGAAAGGGATGCAACTGGTATAAGGTGAAGCTGCAGAGAATAGTTAATGCCCGGCAGGGCAATTCGGCTCAAGCGGAGGTTGCAGTTATGGCGGGTGAGCTCCAAGGTAAAGCAGGTGAGATTATAAGTGATGTTGTCGCATATGGTCAGGGAATGTTGGTGGCTCCTCCTTCAAGCAGGTCTCTGCAACTTTGGTTGCCCTACCTCTCCGTCTCTGCCGAGATATCCTCTCTATATGTCTGGCTCATTCCACAGTCGGTTCCAGTAGCTGGGTGTTTAGATTACCCCGTGGTCTGTTGGAATTTCCTCCCCTTGCCCCCTGTGAGAATTGTGAGACCTCAACAACGTCTGCTTAGCCGTCGAGGCACTTCCAGAGGGGGAACCTCTCGCAGTCACGAGGCGGATAATGTTGTCCACTGCTGCAATTGCAATATTGCACACTCCATTGGAGCTAATCCCCTCCACTCCAGTCAATTCATGGATGCAGGGGCTTCGAGCTCGGCTGCCTTGCCTGCCTTCGGCTCTGCTATCTTCAATTTTAGCAGTTCCATGAATAACCCGCGGATTAGTGCGCATGTCTCGGTCCTGTTCATTGAAAATGCCCAGGAAGACAATGATTCTCTGGGTGAGCATGGGCAGAGGAAGACTGATAACAAGATGCACGAAGCACAGGTTCCTGAAGCTGATCCGGAGCAGGAGGTTAAAGGTCCTGCCTCAGACCTGGAAAATGCATCGCAAAGCAAGCACGATCAGAGGGAGGGGACCGGCGAAGAGGAAGATACTTTTCCCACTGCTGCTGAAAGGGAAGCCTACAGTTGGTGCCGGGTAGAGGAAGTGCAAATGGACGATTGATGACGCCCGAGCACAAGGTTCTTTTGGCTCTTCTGTCTGGTCCTCTGGTCTCTTTAGCTATCTTGTTTTGGCTTAGTTCTAGCATCAACTCTTCTGGTCTCTTTTGCTGTTTGTTTTGCTGTATATGTTTCTGAAACTTTGTTAATGGGATGGGTAAGGTTAGTCTCCCCTGCGTGGGATAAAACGGTTGGTGCCCCTGCGTGGGCTTGCTCTTTTGGACAGTCTCGCTTATATGGTTGGCGCCCCTGCGTGGGCTAGTTTCCTGGTTGGCCTCAACTGCTCTCGGGTGACATACCCAGAGCCTGGTTCTCTCTTGATTTATCATGATGTAATTTTTGACTCCTGTACATAATATAATAGTGTAGTTTTTTACCGAGAAAAAAATACATATCGCATAAAAATATATCACATATAAATAGTATCTATAATTTAAGATTAATTTTACCATATAAATTAAAACACATGTTACAGGGTAGCTTAGTCCTTACCACTCAAGTTAAAAATTATGTTATGTAAAAAACTACATAAAAAAATTATAACCTACATTAGTCAATGCTAAATTAATAGTGATCAACATGCAAATTGAATCCTATATTATTTCTTTGGAAGGAGCTAATAAATTGAGATTTCAAGTGGATGAATTAATTGATTAAGTCTACACATTTATAAGTGTTGAGGAAAGAATAAATAATTGAGGGAAGTGACTACTAAGTATACTTTTTTTATTTCCATCCATGTTTATGCAAAGACTTGCTTAAATTATGGTGGGAAGTAATTGATTATAGATATGTTATTTATGTGACTATGATTTAAAATTAGATTTAATATTAATATGCATCATTAGACTTAAGATGTAAATTTCAATTTCTCTAACTAGTTTTTTTTGTGTTAAGAGGTGTTTTATAATTTAGTGTAGGGAGATGTTCATGCTAAATCGTAATATTTAAAATTAAACTATGATAATTATATACATTAAATGGCCTAATAAACATCAAAACAACTATCTAATAATACATCTCATATTGTCAAGATTTAAAAACAACCATAAAAATTAAGTAAACCAACATAGATCCATCTTAAGTTTGGATCAACCAACTACTGAGAAAGAGGAGTGACAAGGGAAATATGGAGAGAGAGTGAGGGAGAGTGGAAAGGAGGGAAGAGAGATAGATAAGGAAAGGAGAGAGAGAGGGGAACATAGAGAATGTGGGGGGGGGGGGGGGGCGCAAGAGGAATAGAGAAAGAGGAAGGAGAAAGATATTGAAAGAGTTGGAGGGTATAGAGAGAGTGTGTATTTGAAAGTGGGGAGAGACAAAGGGATGTTGCAGAGCAAGGGAGACAGAGGAAGGAAGAGATAGAGGACTTGTGAGAGAGAAGGAGAGAGGGAGGGATAAAAAGATGGAGTTGGAGTGGGAGAGAGAGGGAGGGATAAAAATATGGAGTTGGAGTGGGAGAGAGAGGGAGGGAATAAGAAAAACATAGAGAGAGAAAGGTGGGGATAGAGAGTGAGGGAGGGATGAGAGTGGGAGAAAAGAGAGAGAGAAGGAGAGAGAAAATGAGAGAAGGGGAAGAGATAAGTAGATAAGGGGAAGAGAGAAATGGAGAGGAAGAGGGATGGTGAGAGAGATAAATATGTATGGGTGTATGTTTGGGGGATGAGATAGGGAGACAAATAAGAGGATATAGAGAGAGATAGAGATATAGATTAAGGTGGGGGAGAGTAAAGAAGAGAGAAATATAATGGTATGGAGGGAGAGATAAATAGATATGGAAAGAGAGAGATTGTGGGTGTACACTTGTGGAGGTGAGATAATGAGACAAAGGAGAGATGAAAGGAAACATAGATATAGATGGTAGGGAGAGAGATGGAAGAAGAGAGAGATAGAGAGAGGGAGGGAGTGGTTGCAATAGAGGGAGAGAGGGATGGGGGAGAGAGGGAGGGAGAGATACAATGTTACTCATTGAAATAGATTCATTACTTTCAGTGTAGATGCGTATTCCTAATCCTATATTATTGTCACTGAAAGTAAATAAATGCATTACTTTTATTGTAGATGCGTATTCCTAATCCTATATGATTGATCACACCAAATTAATTGTTTTCAATGTGGATATTGATTTCTAATCATATTTTATTTCTTGTACTAGATGCATTGATTTCAGTGTGGATGTCAATTTCTAATCCTATTTGATTTCTTGCACTATATGCATTGATTTCAATGTAAGAACAAATAAATGATTGATGACGTGCATGGATTTCTATGATACAATAATTCAACAATAAAAAAAACACTTGAATTCATCTTAAATAAAATATTCACTTCCCTGAAATGTTTGTTTCTTGAAACCATAAACTATTTGCAGTTGACTACATTCTTATTATTGTCATTTTCCATCATTCAACATTGTTACTCACTTTGCATTCAAACGAGATAATATAAAACAACTATCATTGAAACTTACTTGGGGTTTAACGCTCCATAAACCATAATTATTGACATTGGATAAACCTAATATTAATTTTGGAGAGCAAGCAAGACAAGTTGTGATTCTCACTACAATAGCTCAAGTTGAATATTTGAATCTCCTATGATTTCAGCTACCGTTTTCATATTATCCATATGAAAAGATGGAAAAATTAACAAGTTTGACAATAAGAACAAAAGAAAATAGTTTGAGAATGATCACAATGAAGACTATTTGTAATTGAGTACATTCTTAGCATTCACACTTTCTATCATTCAATAGTCTCACATTGTCACTTTTCATTCAAACTTTTTATCATTTTTCAATATTCAAGTTCTTAAGAGTCTCTATCATCTCAATAAACTAAGGTAACTAAGAAGGAGAGACACAATGAGAGAAGGGGAAGAGATAAGGAGATAAGGAGAAGAGAGAAAGGGATAGGAAGAGGGAGGGTGAGAGAGATAGATATATGTATAGAATGTGTGTATGTTCAGGGGATGAGATAGGGAGACAAATACGGAGATATAGAGAGAGATAGAGATATAGATTAAGGTGGGAGAGAGGAAAGAAGAGAGAAATATAATGGTATGGAGGGAGAGTTAAAAGAGATATGGAGAGAGAGAGAGAGTGTGTGTGTGTGTACACTTGGGGAGGTGAGATAAAGAGACAAAAGAGAGATGGAAGGAGACATAGATATAGATGGTAGGGAGAGAGAGGGAAGAAGAGAGAGATAGAGAGAGGGAGGGAGTGGTTGCAAGAGAGGGAGAGAGGGATGGGGGGGAGAGGGAGGGGGAGATACAATGTTATTCGCTAAAATAGATGCATTACATTTAGTGTAGATGTGTATTCCTAATCCTCTATGATTGATCACACCAGATTCATTGGTTTCAATTTGGATTTTGATTTCTAATCCTATTTTATTTCTTATACTATATGCATTGATTTCAGTGTGGATGTCAATTTCTAATCCTATTTGATTTATTGCACTAGATGCATTGATTTCAATGTAAGAACAAATAAAATGATTGATGACGTGCATTGATTTCTATGATACAATAATTCAACAATAAACAAATATTTGAATTTTCATCTTAAATAAAATATTCACTTACCCAAAATGTTTGTTTCTTGAAACCATAAACTATTTGTAGTTGACTACATTCTTATTGTTGTCATTTTCCATCATTCAACATTGTTACTCACTTTGCATTGAAATGAGGTAATAGAAAACAACTATCATTGAAGCTTACTTGGGGTTTAACGCTACATAAACCATAATGATTGACATTGGATAAACCTAATATTAATTTTGGAGAGCAAGCGAGACACGTTATGATGATTACTACAATAGATCGAGTTGAAGATTTGAATGGCCTATGATTTCAGCTACCATTTTCATATTATCCATATGAAAAGATGGAAAAACTAACAAATGTGACAATAAGAACAAAAGAGAATAGTTTGAGAATGATCACAATGCAGGCTATTTTTAATTGAGTAAATTCTTATCATTCACATTTTCTATCATTCAACAATCTTACATTGTAACTTTTCATTCAAAGTTTTCATAATTTTTCAATATTCAAGTTCTTAAGAGTCTCTATCGTCTCAATAAACATGCCCAAAAATTGATGCTTCACCAAGTGCAATACCTTCATCATTATCTGTGTCATCTGGCTACTCCAGCATATTGTTTTCTTCATTGAGTATATGGCTGCATACCGAGTTTGTAACTCACTTCCAATCTAAACAAAAGTTCTAGGGGTGATGTTCTTCATGGAATGAATAGAACTCAGGATTTGCACACTGTTTGACATTGACCACGGAGCTCTGTGCAGTTTTTTGACCAAACCGGTTGCTGCCTAATGAGTTGTTTCCATTTTTCTGTCTTGGCAGATGGCTGCTTGCGGATGTGTTCATTTTCTGTTGTTTAAGCTCAGACACTTATTTTGTCAACTTCTTGACGAGGCTAGTGAGGGTTTCAATATCATTTGCATCTTTGTCTCTACCCTTGCTCGTCATTGCTTGGGTTTTAATAAAATTTATGTTATGTTGTGGTCTTAAATTTAATTTGACATTAGAAGGAACCTCCAAATGTTTGGTGAACAAGGACACACTATAACAACCTGAGTAATCTATATTTGGTTTTTTGTGATGAAGATTTTAATTACTTCATTTTAGTATGACATGATAAGTAGAAAATATACGAATTCAAGACAAATAATCTAAGAGTTTATTCAATGGTACCATCATTATATATCTATATTATCAACATATAAATATTTGTTATATCAGTATTTAACATTTATTATGTGCTTATAAAAGAAATGTTAAAAAATAAATTTAAACTTAAACTTAAATTAATTGTGTCGAGAGGTCCTTTATAGCCTAGTACAAGGCTAGATCTATAAAAGTAAATGTTTGGAAAATTTTAACATTTTACATTTACATGTCAATTAGATTAATTATAAAAGGTTAAAAGTAATCAAAATAATAAAATTCAATTTGTTATACAATTTTTTAGATAAAATAAAGTAAAACTATGAACAAATTTTTTGATAAAAGAAAATCATAATATACATATCGCATAAACATATATCACATATAAATAGCATCTATAAATTAAGATTAATTATACCATATAAATTAAAACACGTGTTGTAGGGTAGCTTAATCCCTACCACTCAAGTTAGAAATTATGTTATGTGAAAAGGTACATAAAAAATTATAACCTAGATTAGTAAATGCTAAATTAATAGTGATCAACATGCAAATTGAATCCTATAGGATTTCTTTGGAAAGAGCTAATAAATTGGTATTTCAAGTGGACGAATTAATTGATCAAGTCTACACATTTATAAGTGTTGAGGAAAGCATAAATAATTGAGGGAAGTGACTCCTAAGTATATTTTTTATTTCCATCCATGTTTATGCAAAGACTTTCTTAAATTATGGTGGGAAGTAATTGATTGTAAATATGCTATTTATGTGAGTATGATTTAATATTAGATTTAATATTAAGATGTATCATTAGAATTAAGATGTAAATTTTAATTGCTCTAACTAGTTATTTTTTTTTTGATAAAAGAAAATCATAATATACATATCGCATAAACATATATCACATATAAATAGTATCTATAAATTAAGATTAATTATACCATATAAATTAAAACACATGTTGTAGGGTAGCTTAATCCCTACCACTCAAGTTAGAAATTATGTTATGTGAAAAGGTACATAAAAAATTATAACCTAGATTAGTAAATGCTAAATTAATAGTGATCAACATTCAAATTGAATCCTATACGATTTCTTTGGAAAGAGCTAATAAATTGGTATTTCAAGTGGACGAATTAATTGATCAAGTCTACACATTTATAAGTGTTGAGGAAAGCATAAATAATTGAGGGAAGTGACTCCTAAGTATATTTTTTATTTCCATCCATGTTTATGCAAAGACTTTCTTAAATTATGGTGGGAAGTAATTGATTGTAAATATGTTATTTATGTGAGTATGATTTAATATTAGATTTAATATTAAGATGTATCATTAGAATTAAGATGTAAATTTTAATTGCTCTAACTAGTTTTTTTTTTATTTATTTAAATAAGGGCTTGGTTTTAATTTTTTGTTTAAAATTGATTGTGTTAAGAGGTATTTTATAATTTAGTGCAGGGAGATGTTCATGTTAAATCATAATATTTAAAATTAAAATATGATAATTGTATAAATTAAATAGCCTAATAAACATCAAAACAACTATATAATAATACATCTCATATTGTCAAGATTTAAAAAAACCATAAAAATTAAGTAAACCAACCTATATCCATCTTAAATTTGGATCAACCAACCACGCAAAAAGAGGAAGTGACAAGGGAAAGATGGAGAGAGAGCGAGGGAGAGTGGAAAGGAGGGAAGAGAGATAGATAAGGAAAGGAGACAAAGAGAGAGGGGGATATAAAGACGCGGGTGGGGAGGAGTGGAATAGAGGAAGAGGAGGGAGAAAGATGCTGAAAGATTTGGAGGGTATAGAGAGAGTGTGTATTTGAAGAGGCAAAGGGAGGTGGTAGAGAAAGGGAGAGAGAGGAAGGAAGATATAGAGGACTTGTGAGAGAGAAGGAGAGAGGGAGGGATAGAAAGATGGAGTTGGAGTGGGAGAGAGAGGTAAGGAAGAAGAAAAACATAGAGAGAGAAAGGTGGAGAAAGAGAGTGAGGGAGAGATGAGAGTGGGAGGGAAGAGAGAGAGAAGGAGAGAGACAATGAGAGAAGGGGAGGAGATAAGGAGATAAGGGGAAGGGAGAAAGGGAGAGGAAGAGGGAGGGTGAGAGAGATAGATATATATGGACAAAATGTGTGTATGTTTGGGGGATGAGATAGGGAGACAAATAAGAAGATATACAGAGAGAGATAGAGATACAGATTAAGGCGGGAGAGAGGAATGAAGAGAGAAATATAACGGTATGGAGGGACAGATATATAGATATGGAGAGAGAGAGTGTGTGTGTGTGTGTACACATGGGGAGGTGAGATAAAGAGACAAAGGAGAGATGGAAGGAGACATAGATATAGATGGTATGGAGAGAGAGGGGAGAAGAGAGAGATAGAGATAGGGAGGGAGTGGTTGCAAGAGAGGGAGAGAGGGATGGGGGAGAGAGGGAGGGGGAGATACAATGTTATTAACTGAAATAAATGAATTACTTTTAGTGTAGATGCATATTCCTAATCCTATATGATTGATCACACCATATTCATTGGTTTCAATGTGGATTTTGATTTCTAATCCTATTTTATTGCTTGTACTAGATGCATTGATTTCAGTGTGGAGGTCAATTTCTAATCCTATTTGATTTCTTGCACTAGATGCATTGATTTCAATGTAAGAACAAATAAAATGATTGATGATGTGCATTGATTTCTATGCTAAAATAATTCAACAATAAACAAAATACTTGAATTTTCATCTTAAATAAAATATGCACTTACCCGAAATGATTGTTTCTTGAAACCATAAACTATCTGCAGTTGACTACATTATTATTGTTGTCATTTTCCATCATTCAACATTGTTACTCACTTTTCATTCAAACAAGGTAATAGAAAACAACTATCATTGAAGCTTACTTGGGATTTAACGCTCCATAAACATAATGATTGACATTGGATAAACCTAATATTAGTTTTGGAGAGCAAGCGAGACAAGTTATGATGCTTACTACAATAGCTCGAGCTAAAGATTTGAATGGCCTACGATTTCAACTGCCATTTTCAGATTATCCATATGAAAAGATGGAAAAACTAACAAGTGTGACAATAAGAACAAAGGAAAATAGTTTGAGAATGATCACAATGAAGACTATTTGTAATTGAGTACAATCTTATCATTCACATTTTCTATCATTCAACAGTCTTACATTGTCACTTTTCATTCAAAATTTTTATCATTTTTGAATATTCAAGTTCTTAAGAGTCTTTAACATCTCAATAAACTAAGGTAACTAAGAAAATTTAAAAATAAATTGACTAAATTAATTTTAAACATATTTAACATATCTCTAATGATGAGAATAATTAAATGTGAAATAAATTTTTTATGGCTGTGCACGGCTGAAACCATCATATATTTATCTTACCCTTGTATCTATCAAGTACTGAAAGGGATCAAATCTCTTGATGTGCAAACCTTTCCTCAGCTTTTTCAATGAAACAAAAATGTGCCTCCACAGATTCGAACCCTCTAAGGGCTTAATTAGATCCAAGGTTAAGTATCTGGAGTTAAGATAGATATACCCTATTTAATTAGTTAATTATAATTTTTTGTAAATATATTACCAATTTTATGATCCTAAATATAATTAATTTTATAAATTTTTAAATATTAAAAATTCTAATTATTTGTTTTATCTTATCTTAATAGTATTATTAACTATAATTATTTTATTTTTATTTGCATGGTATGTAATCATTCACCCACATTAGTTTAAACATCAATTTAAATGCATATGGTATATATACATCACTTATTTATATAATTATATTATTCACATACATCATATAAATATGTACGTGCATGTTCACATGCATATAACATATAGATATAAATAATGTGTGTTGACACCATTCAAATTGCATGTGGATCAAACTAACTATATATATGTCCTTGTGTTGTATGCCCGAGTAACTTTCACTCTCTACCATGGGCTCTATTAGACAACTCAAATTCAAACACACACTTTGGAGGGTAAAGTGAAAATAAAGAGTAGTCTAACTCAAATTCAAACTCAGACTTTGGAGAGTAAAGTCGACTCAAAACTATAAAAACTCAAGATGAAACTAAGACTTCCAGGAGTAAACTCAGAATAAAAAGTGCTCTGTCAGAAAGCTCAATATAAAGAGTAGATAAAAGGAACACAACTGCATAACAATATGGTTCTTGATCACTGAATTCTTACTCAATGAATGAATCATATGAAAAACACCACTGAAGCATGACATCGACCCTGTGGTGGAATTTCCATGCCATACCAAGAGCAGTGGCAGGGTCGCTGAGAGGCCTAAGACAGGATAGGTCAACACTGTAGCGTGTGAAGTTGAAGAGGACTGGAAGTGAAGATGCCTTCCTCAAATTCATGAGCTACATTTCCGACCTACCTTGTAGTTGGTCTGCTTTTATTTCCAAGCCTGAGAAGAAGACCAACTAGTAAGTTATTTGGTATAGAAATATTAAAATACATTACAATAAAAGGCATACAACTAGTAATTATATTTATTTCTTGCTTTGTTTCTTCTCAGAAATAAAATCTGTTTAAGAAGCAGTTCTGTAGAATATCATTAAAATATTCTACTCCTTCCCTTTCTCCCTCTCTTTGGAATAAAAAATTGTATTTATGTACCTTTCTCTGTTCTTCTTTATCACACTCTCTCCTTCACTATTTCCTCTTCTCTCATTCCTTCCCCCACCTTCCTAACTCTCACTCACTCAGACACAATATCTCTTCTCCATCTCTCCTCCCTCTCCCTCTATCTTCCTCAATTCATCCTATACAAAAACCACCGCTCCAACTTTGTCTCTCTCCTCCTCCATGTGTATCCCATAACTATATTTGTCACTCCCCCTTCCCCACTCCCTTTTCCTATCACTCTCAAATTTCATATCACACTCTCTCTTCCCCTTTTTTCCCCTGACTCACCCAATCATTCTTCCCCACCCCCACTTTTTCTTTTTGTCTCATTATCCCCCTTGGTTGATCTATCCATCCCTTTCTCCCTTAATCTATGAGTGGACAATTTCATATGTGTTAAAGTCCCTAGTTGTAGCTTCCTACTTTGAGGAACAATTTTTAGTGTTAGGAATGCACATATGATTTTTTTAATTTAAATATTTTGTTTTGGTGGGAAGCTTACATGCATGATGATTTCGTTACCTAGAATATATAGTTGAGATAAAAAAGCATGGTGGTTTTGGCTACAAATACATGAAAACATCATTTGTTGAGTATGTATGTATACATATACATATACATATACATATACATATACATATACATATACATATACATATATATATAGATATATATATATATATATATATATATATATATATATATATGTTATTTTTATATAGTCTAGACAAATTCATTGTCCATGAAACCACATGCATATATAGAATAATCTATGTACATTCTAAATATATAATTAAAAAGGGTAATAATATTTACTATGTTTGATACAATTTTCTCTCGATATATGTCACGCGGAAAGAGTCGTTAGTGCGGACACAACCGACCTTCCTAGAAAGCCTAAGACTCTCTAATGACAAACAAGACAAATAAGAGCAATCCTTCCCTAAATATGCTTTTACAATATGAGAGATCAAGTGTTTAGATCCTACATGTAATCCAACGTTGTTGTAGTAGTCTAGCTCCGTTGATCCGGATGAGCTCCTCCTTCACTTCGAAACTTGCATTCACCAACAATCGAACAATTAAATAGCACCTGAATATCACATAAAATAAAACATATTTAACATATAGAGCAAGGAGTATATGAAACAACTCATTAATAACAAATTGTTGAGAAGAATGGACTAATTTGTATTAAAAGGTAACAAAAGGAACCATTACAACCTGAGCCTTGGTGTTGTGCAAGCTCCTCCCAGGGTCCACAAGAGTTCTCCCTTACTCTGATCAGCTCACCCACCTCCCAATGGAAACAAGTAAAGATGGTAATCTCTCCTCACAAGCTTCTACAAGGAAGTCCTAATTCCATTAGCATCTACCCTTAGGAATATTCAGCTTTCAACCTCCCCTCCCTTTGGCCCAATGCCTGTATTTATAGTGCTCTAGAGGAAGTTATTCAGGTCCACCATCAATGGGATACGCCCCTCTTTGGATGGGATAGCTCCCCTCTTGATGGGATAAGTTCCTCTTTGGTAGGGATACATGAACCATCTGGAGGCGCTTCATACACGTCAAACATACTTCTAGAAGACTCTAGAAATGACCGCAAGTAACTTTTTTGGAGTGAAACTTGCGCCTTTTGACCTTTACAGGAGTACGCACCCATCCCTTTACATACAGAGCGTACAAGTACGCAGGTTTTGTGAACTTGGGTTGCGTACCCGCAGGTAAGGCTAAGAGAAATTGCGTACCAGAGATAACTTGACTTTAAATGACTTTTCTCTCTTTCTTTGAGTTTGACATGGAAGGCAGAGGCATGAGACTTGCCAAGGAGGATAGTATGACAGTGGATGGAGCCATACTAACTGCAAATAGTCATGGTGACATTTTTTAGTGTAACAGATTGCCCCCTAAAGTGCAAAGCCTGTAGTAGATTAGGGTTTTTATGATCTAGGAAGGGTGAAGTACTTTATCATTTCAAGGAGTATCTTTCGGAGGACCCGGTCAGAACCTGCAAATATTCAACACAAAATACATATATAAGATGATATCATCGCTGAGGTAGGCATTCCCATACTCAGATTGAAAACTTTAACTAATGATCTAACTACTGCTCTGATACAAGAATGATTTTGCAGTACACCATAATCATAGACTTTTGTAGACACAGTATGGACGTAGCCATCTGTTTATGATTAGTCTATTGTATAATGAATACAAAACTCCTCGCAGCCTGGATGGTGGAAACTAGATCCAGGGTCTTCATTTCTACTTCCCGAATTGGTACGATTCTATCCATGCGAATAAATGAGTTGATGTCGAGCACGGTAGAAACCACTTGATTACCAGTAATTGATGTAAACTGTTAACAAGTGTGAGAGAGACCACCAGTGATGTCAATGGTTCTCAAAGTACCCAGTACAATCCATGAAATGTGAATGAATGAGTTGATGTCGAACACGTCACCCTCTGATCGAAAGTCAATGATGTAAACTGTCATCAAAGGCGAGAAACCTGCCATTGATGCATGCAGACTTCAAGGTACTGTCGATTTCTAAGTCATCTTTCTAGATAATGTGTTGATGTCGATAGAAAGCGACTCGTTGCAGGCAAGCCCACAACATGAAATCATCGTTCAAGTTGAAGAAATGTTGTTGTAAGGACTGACTCAGGGATGGTCAAATGGATGACAAGTATTTTGCATATGAATGGTTTATTTGCAGAGACCTCTTGAACACATAATGACACGACAGATGGTTTGGTGACGATTGACCCAAAGTTAATACCCGGAAACGGTTGAAGACTTTCAAAAGTGGTTTGATCAACTTTTAAGGCAAAGGATTTCCCAACCCAGGTGAACGGAAAGTGTCGTGTTCAAGAGCGGTGATAAGGTTCTTCTGTAACAAAGGATGACAAATCGGTTCATTCTTTTCCCTTTTCCCCCACCATTTCTGGCAAGTACCTCTTTATTTTTAACAAGCTTGAGGAGGATAACATATGCTTGATTATAAGCTCATCCTTTGGATGAGTCCAACTTAGTTTAGATTCGAACCCTAAGAAGGAGTGGTCCATTCCTGTTTGCAATCGAACAGGTCCTTTACTGTGAAATTTTAACGAGTCCAGTATAGAAGAAACTCGACGTTTTTCATTTTTAGAGAGTCTGAAAAAACTAAAGAAGACTCCACGGTGAACTTTTTCGTAAATTTGTGTCTCCCAAGCCTGAAAAAGTATAAAATAATAACTGAGAGAACTGCTTGATCTTGCGACCAAGGAGTACTTTCATAATTAGTGTCTATGACCTAAAAAGTAAAAAGCGATCAAGGACACGTCGTTTTATTTCTGTATTGAGTTTGAAACGACAAAAACCCGGCAATCTTTTCTTGTTTTTACGGTCAAAAAAGAGCTATAAGGGGACCGTCTTTTAATTCCGTTTTAACGAGTGTAAAAGAAACGCTCGGCAATTTTTTCATTTTTTAGGAGCCAGAAAAGGGCTTAAAAGATGACTCTGATGTGAAAAGTGATAATTTACCCTAAAGTCCCTTTGTCCTGCACAAAAACAACACATTACTCATACCTGTTTAAGATGGGTAAAAATACATTGAAAAATGTCCTTTCATGGTGAAAAATAAACAAACTTAGCATTCATTCATCCAAAAAACCTATAAAAAGACTTTTTACCATGTCATTTTACGATTTTACTATTGAGGTTGAGAAAAGGGCTTTTGACAAGAAAACTTCCCATGGACTTTGCGGAGAATCCGACCGTCAGAATCGAACGCCGTCTCATCAGATATTCTACAACATCCTTCTCTTACTTTCCATCCGTTTACAATTCATTTTTAGGTTTTTATTTGATTTTTGAGAGGTCTTGGGGTTTCAAGATGCGCCCTTCGGGGTACGCAGGTCATGCACTGCTGACCTGCGTACCCCGATATTTTCTCAATGGGGAAAATACCGGGAGTACGCAAGCGGCCTTAAGGGAAGCTGCGTCCAAACGCTCTGTCCCTAAAAGCCGGGGTGCGTACCCCGCAAAACACATTTTGAAACCCTCATTTCTCCAAAATGAACCAAAATTTTAAAATTTTATGAACTCTAATAGATGTTTTATGATGTGCAGGGTGCACACCATGCTTGATTGGGGTGAAAGAGAACACGAGGATGTTGATTTGGCCGCAATAGGTCATCAACCTTCTATTGATGCGTTAAAGGCATGCGGTCTCTATAAATACTGGGCCATACCTGGCATGAGGGCCCAGGTGCCATTCCTTGAGTGGCTGGTTGAAAGGTGGAACATTCAGGATCAGTGTTTCTACATCGGGGAGCACCAGCTCGAGATAGAGCCCTCCGACATATATTTTCTCACTGGCTTGCCTAACAGAGGCGAGCAACTCTCTCTATTCGGGACTAGGCCGGGTGGCCAATCCCTTACTAGTCTCCGGCTAGAGTGGTGCAACAATCAAAACCAGGAGAAGGGGATAGAAATCAAGTACATATCCCGACCTGAACTTATGGTGATAGCCTTTACTGTTACCAGACTTTGCGGCGCGTCCGCTTTGCACCATGCCACCGGTCCCAAATGCGGATGGCTATAGATTGCTTCCAAGGCACCATTTTCAACTGGTGCGATGCTGTGTTGGCCAATATGAAGGGCCAACTAACCAGGGCAAAGAGAGGACAACTGAAGACCTTTGGATATGGGCCTTTAGTTGTGAGCTTTGCCCTAGAGAGAGTTCCAATGCTGATCCCCCAGCATCTTACAGTTCCAGTTGGGGCTCCTCAGGAGCCTAAGTTGACGAGATGGGTTGCGGTAATGGCCCGGCATCCTGATGAGGGAGCAGTAGTTGTTCGATTTCCTGATGGTTACTTTCACTGGCTAGAGGGCCAGGTCTTTGCGGTTCAGGATTTTCCGTATGCCGGAATGGATTTTCGCAATGATCTGGACATGGTTCTTCCACAGGGAGAACAATGGGATGACAGAGGTATTTCATTTTTCACAATTTTTTAAGTTATCTATGTATTTTTTTTGTTTTATATATCGCCTCAAAACTGACAGCACAAATTTTCAAAATGCAGATGTAGGTCCACGGCGTCCGGCCAACCTCCGAGCTTTTGAGAGGAGAGTACCAGTTGTACCAGCACCAGCCCCACAGGATGCGGCCGAAGAGACCTTAGCCGAGCTGGAACAGGATCTAGAGCGTCTGACGGCGGATATACCAGAGACCACTATAGATGACATTCCTATCCACTTCAGCGCTACGTGGTCGCAGTCCCAGGACCTTTCAGGAGGTTCCTGTGTAGGGTAGCGCGGGCAGTGGTCTCGTATAGAGAGCACCACCAGTGATTGGCTAGTCACTTTTGTAGACACATATGACATTTTTAGTTTTTTGTACTTATCATTTTTGCCGATCATAAGGTATTTTTCAACCTATGATCGAAGACGATGTATATTTTTGACACACTCCTATCTATATATATCATTATTACCGGCTTATTTTGTTAAACATGTGTGATGAAATGTTTATAAATTTACATCTATGATTGTTACAAATTTCTATTTAACATTCGAGACGCCATTGCATCTACTAATGTATTTAAAGACCTTGGAATATGCTGATATTCAATGTAATCAAATTCACGTTCCAAGAGACGCACCCTCAAAAACAATCTTAATAACACTGGATTTCTAATGGCATAGACTCTATTAAGCTGTAATACAACGAGTTCAGAATCTAACCTCACTATCAAACTCTGAATCCCAAATGAAATAGATTCAGATAATAATTCAATCACTGCACTGTATTCTGCAATGTTGTTTGTTGTTTGACCGAGGCTCACCCCATGCATAGAAACTAACTCGTCAGAGGGCGAATAGATAACCCAAGCTGCGGAAGAGATATTCCGTGTACTACGACAAGCACCATCAGCAAATCCAATGTATGTTTGGAGAGGCGTCGACATCTGCAATATCAAGAGTAAAACCAAGATAAGCCAGAATAATGACAAAAACACACTCTTTAAACTAAGCACACAGTCTAAACTAAGCAAAACATACCAGTTAAAAAGAAAATTAACCTAATTAGGACTAACTAAAATCTCCATACCCACCATTTAAGCATAATACCTCTTTAGGTAAAGTCCATTTCTGGGCTTACCCAAAGAGTCCCCATCAAAATCTACCAGCTCATAGGCCCCTTTAGCCAGCTTTCGCTTGACAATGTAGGGTCCATGCCACATGGGAACGAATTTTCCAGCACGTAATTTATCGTTAGCTTGATCATATAATAACACTAGGTCTCCTTCCGAAAAATTACGAGGGGTCACGTTACGGTCATACTGAGCTTTCATCCTTTTTGCGTGAGTCTCGATTGCCAAGGTAGCGTCACGTCGAGTCTCATCTAATTTAGCTAAGTATAACAGATGCTTCTCCTCTTCGGAAGTAGCTAGGAGTAATTCGATAGCCATTTGAAGTGATGGGATTTCACATTCAATGGGCAACACTGCTTCCAAACCATAAACTAGTTGGAAAGGAGTGAACCCTGTTGATGTTTTCACTGAGGTTCGATACGCCCAAAGCGTGAGAATAACATGTTGTTACCAATGATTCTTTGGATCATGATAACAAGAACTTTGTTGATGGATTTAACCAAACCATTTGCTTGAGGATAATAAGGAGTAGAACTATCATGGCGTAAACCAAGCTGGCTTGTAAGTTCTGTCATCATAATGTTTCGAAAATGGCGCCCATGGTCAGTGATGATCGCTTGTGGGACACCAAACCTAACAATAATATGATTGAATACAAAAATCGTTGTTGTTTTGCCTCTTGCCTCGAATGTAGGCATCGCCTCGACCCATTTAGTAAAATAATCAACCGCAAGGATGATATACGCATGCCCCCCGGCCGAGTGAGGGTTACAAGTAATAAAATCGATACCCCATTTAGCAAAAGGACCAACGACAATTATAGGGTGGAGAGGAGCAGGTGGTGCGCGCATCTTGCGATCAAACACTTGAGAGTTGTGGCATTTTCGGACTGCAATGATACAATCTTTAAACATGGACGGCCAGAAATAGCCAGCACGCAACACCTTCTGAGCTGTGGCATACCCAAACATATGACCGCCACATGCTCGAGAATGACAGTCATTCAAAACCCTTTATGCCTCTTCATGAGTTAAGCAACGACGAAAAGCCAAGTCCGCCCCACGACGATAAAGAGTATCTCCAATAATTCTGTATTGTTGGGACTGGAATCGAATTTTCCGGCGTTCCGACTTTGAAGCTTCGGGCTGAAAGGATTGGGTTTGGAGATAGACGATTATATCCCCATACCACGGATCTAAAGTGCTGATAAGAAACAGAGATTCGTCCGCAATGGGTTCCTCTGCCACAGTTTCCGTGTCAGCACGCGGGAAGTCACACATCAATTCCACAAAAACTAAGGATTTCTTAGACTTGGACTTCTCAAACTCCAAATCAAACTCCTGTAGGATAACAATCCATTTGGAGTACTTGCCCCCTAGCAATTGTTTTGTCAAAATATAGATCATAGGGTTGCAATCCAAAATCACTGTAGTTTTACGGAGAAGAATGTAATGACGAAAACGCTGGACAGCCTGAACAGCTGCCAGGGCCAATTTCTCCACATGCGAATATTTTAGCTCAGTGGGATTTAACATCCTACTAAGATAATATATCACATGTTCCGTTCCAATTCATCTTCCTGAACTAAGACCATTCCAATGGTGGAGTGGGAGGCGGCGAGATACAAAAAATAGTCATGGTTGTAGTTGGGAGGATGCAGCAACGGTGCATGGGTCAACGCGTGCTTAAGTGCATCAAAAGATTTCTGAGCTATCTCATCCCAAGAAAATTGAGCGTTTTGTTTTAACAACCGGGTGAAACCCTTTGTAACCTCGGCGTAGTTAGGAATGAATCGACGTAAAAAGTTTTCTTTCCCTTGCAAACTTTGGAGTTGGCACAAACTCGAAGGAGGAGGCAATTTGATGATAGCTTCGACCTTCGAGGGATCGACGCGGATACCGGCTTTTGAAACGACAAATCCTAGCAATCGTCCCACTTCTATGCAGAAGACACATTTGTGTGGGTTCAAACGAATTTGATAATGCCGACACCTCATAAAAATAGCTCGTAAGTGGACAAGGTGATCAACTCGATGTAACGAATAAGCAGGAAAATCATCAAGATACGGTTGCACAATGTGCTTGATGTCGTGAAACGCGTAAGACATTGCCCGTTGGAAAGTGGCTCCGACATTCTTAAGTCCGAAAGGTAATTTGCAGTAAGCAAATGTCCCCCAAGGACAAATGAAAGCCATTTTTGGTTGATCGGCAGGTAGAATATTAATTTGGTTGTAACCAGAAAAACCATCCATAAAGGAAATATTTCACTGCCGACACAATCATCAATTATTTGATCGATATAGGGCGTGGGATAGTTGTCTTTTGGACAAGCACGATTTATATCCCTATAGTCGATACATATTCTTATTGTTCCTTGTTTCTTGTTAACCGGAACAATATTCGATACCCAATCCGTTAACGGGATCAGATAAATGAAACCTGCTTTCAACAGCTTCTCGACTTTTGCTTTAATCGCAGCTGCTTTCCTAAGGTGTATCTGATGCAGACGTTGCCAAATGGGTTTAGCGTCCGGGTAGGTCTTGATTTCATGAACAACAATGGAGGGATCAATTCCTGGCATTTCCTCATAGGACCAGGCAAACACGTCGCGGAATTCTTGAAATAGGACCTTGTATGTTTGAATTTCGTTATCTGTACACGAGGCACCTATATGAATGTTTTCAATAACTCCGGTTTTGACTTAAATGTCGATGGCGATAGTTTGGGAAATGTTTCCCAAATTCAACTCTGAATCAGGATGTTTCATGGGATTCTGAGCGTCCTTGACATATTCAGCTGTAAAAATTGATGAAAAATTATTTTCAAAGTCATCACTCTCAGGTAAAAATGAAGATCTATGATGAAGATCTTCCCATGGTAGATCGTCTACACTTAGGATTTCGCGAAGTTGTTCGTCAGATGACACGACTTCAGGAAAAGTTATCCGTTCTGAGGTTGATGTGAAAAGTGATTCCTCACGGACCACATCCATTTGGTCGAATTGGGTTGAATTAGAGTCGGAAAAAGACTGTGCGGCCTCATAAGCAATTTCATATGGACTCAAAGGCATTGCATTACTGAAGGAGTCTATTTCAGGTTTAGATGGGACAATCCAAGGATCATCGTAAATAATAGTGTCTGAAGTAATCATATGAATGGTTGCGAATGAAAGGTCTGCATTGATGGAAGGAAAGGGAAAAGTTCCCAGTAAACCAGAATCTTTAACCAATCCTACCCCAATATCCCTATAAGGGATAGTCGTTTTACCGACATGCTGGATACTCTCTGAAGAGGCTGGGTCGGATGAAAAGTAAGCCAGCTGGTCTATCGTCACGATCTTACCATTATGTAGAAACTTTACAACTCTGAAGACCGATGACACAACTGCTGTCATAGCATAAGACCAACTGTGACCCAAAAGAAGGTTGTAGTCTAGAGGGGCATCAACCACTTCGACATCCAGACTAACGGTTTTTCCTTCAACCCCTATAGGCAAATCCTGTAGAATGCCAAACGGATGGAACCCACGGCCATAAAAGGCCTTAAGAATCGTCGGGGATTGGTTCAGTGAAGGAGAACCAAGCGATCTCCAACACTGAATCGACATAATACACGTAGAAGCTCCTTCATCAATCACAGTCCGATGAATAGGTCTGTTTTTTACTATCACTGGAATCTGGAAAGCCATTTGATGAGGGAGATGCGGTGTACTATTTTCTAGATCAAAGATTATCAGCTTCGGGTCCTGAATATCAACAACTCCTATAGCCGACAAGAGTAATTTTCGTTGTGCTGGGCATGATTGCAGCACTTCCAAAGCCGACATTGCTGAGGGTGAAACAGCTAAATCCTCAACAATGTTATAATTCTGAGCTGCTCTCGCATATGGATTGAAAGCAGACTTTCGAAGTATACCCATGGCGGGCGGTTTAATTATCAAGGCTGGGTTAGGTTTCTCGATCTGTAGTGGATCGAAACCGGGAGCTGAGGTTGATGGATTAGAATGAGAAGATTCTGCTTATTTGCCATCAACAGGATTCTTACTACCATAATCTTGCAATCGAGTCGCAATCCGTACATGAGATATCATCAATATGGGTTCTTCATTGGCACTCAAGGAAGAACCTATCATTTCACTCTCCTGCTTTGGAAATTGATCTTTCAAAACAGTAGGAGTTGGGGAACCTTTAATGATTTTCACAACCTCTGCCCGATGAGGGCAATCTCTTGTGAAATTATCTTCTTCACAAATTAAACAAGGATAGCGAGGTTTGCGTTTTTCGTCGTTAGATTCCGAATTCTCTTTTTTCTCCTTTGGAGCCTTGTCTGCTTTATCCTTCTTCTTGCCCTTCTTCTTACCACCATTTTTTGATTTAGCCGTAGATGACTCTACAGCATGAATATCGGCAGTAATTTCAGGAGAAGATTCTCTTGTCGGGGAGTCCGGTAGGGTTATTATTGGAGAAGAATTCTTTGAGGATTTCTTCTTACTTTAGTATTTACCGTACCAATCATGCCATCAGCAGCATGAGACCCTGAAGGAGCAGCAACAATTTGATTCGACTTAGGAAGATCTGGGATCTTCTCGTGCAACGTACCCGACTGAGTATAAACTAAGTCAAGGTACTGTTGGAAATAATACTGAGAGGGGGGGGTGAATCAGTATTATCAGATCAATCAAACTTTTCAATTTCATACTCAGAAACATATACGCTACTTCAATTAAGTGAACCCGCGTGTACACGCTACTGTGTCTAATGAAACTCGCGTATATCCAGAGATCTTATAATTCAGTTAGCTTAATCTTCAGTAAATGCATCAGATCATTATTAAGCATATTAACAGTAAACAGGTGCAGAATAACAGAACAGAACATCACACAAGAGCCACACACATGAACACAAAGATATAAGGTGGAAACCCAATGTGGGTGAAAACCACCTGCTGCAAGTCATCTCAATCTTCTTCTTAATAAGAAAATCCTTTTACAATATTTGTACTGGTGCAGTCTTATACCAGTACGGGAGCTACAACCCCCTTTGCTCTTGTACTAGCCGATCCATTTACTAGTACGCAGGCTGCTACCTGCTACAATGCTCCAAAGATCTCCTTTAGCTTTTGTACTAGCTTAGATACTAGTACGTAGGTGCTTGCCTACAATCTTCTCACCTCCAGGTACCACGTTTCATCAATTTTCAGACTGGATACACTGAAGCACAACACATAATCTGTAAGGCCACTTTTCATCCAATTTTCATACTGGACCCATAACTATCATTGAAGCTCAAAACAATCATCAAACTCTGAATCACTGAAGCCCTGTTAACAACAGTCACCAGAACACAGAGCAGACACAGAACTCTGTAATAACCATCAGATCCATCTGCAACTTCAAATATTTAATAAATACTATGTATACGCTACTTCGATGATCAAACCCGCGTGTATACGCACTTTTTCCAAAGACAACCCGCGTACAGATCTAAAAATAATTTCTCATAACTTGCAGCTGTACCAGACATCAGTCATACTCATAACACTTATAGAACAATACATGCGTCAGTATGTAGATCTAGAATAAGCATCATAAAGATAGTTCATTTCAAACCATTTGATCCCGATCTCTCCTTAGATCTTGTTCTCCATCAACCGGTGAGATCTCTCCTTAGCTCAGATCAAGCAATGCATCATCAACCCATAACCCTGCATACTGGATCTAATGCTTCATCAGATATTCAAGACATTTCAGATGCACTTGCCTAATGATTTCCTTCCCTTTATATAGCCTTAGGCCTTGTTCAATACCAAGAGCCAAAACCATAGAAATCCAATACCATCAACTTCAAAACTAGGGATCAACACGTCCGCCGAGACGCCAAGGTCCAAAACCATAGGCACAACTTCCAAGGAATAACCGCCATGGACCAAAGGTACTTTTCCACATACACGCGCTTTTGCTGAAGCCAACCAGCGTGTACACGCGACTTGGGCTTAACGAACCTGCGTGTATGAACTTTCTCTTCTTCTTATAGTCTGATCATCAATTCCTTGCTGCTGACCTTCTGTACTATGATTTGTCATCAGTGAGGTTTGCCATCAAGGACAACACTTATCTCATAATGCCAACAATCTCCCCCTTTGGACTTGATGGCAAAGCTAACTTGTCACACTTAGAACTATCATCTGATTCCTTTGAGCTGTCCTCCATCAGTCACATCTGATATCTCTTCTGAAGATTCATCATCTGATTCCTTTGAGCTGTCCTCCATCAGTCACATCTGATATCTCTTCTGAAGATTCACCCAGTTATACATAAGTGAGATATTCTTCTATGAGAGGGTTGCCATCAAGTACAACACATGCATCATAATGCCAACAATCTCCCCCTTTGGACTTGATGGCAACAACACCAAATCACTCTCCCCTTTGACATCAAGGGCAAAGGGTGGACCAAGATATTCTCTTCCTTTGCTGAATCATTCCACTGTCCATACTCCCCCTGAGTACCTGCTGAAATCTCTGAATAGTCTCCCCCTTTGTATATGCCAAGGTGTACCAATCTGTCCATGCTTCCTCTGAGTACATGCTGAATCTCTGTTCTTGCTGAAGTGTGCTGATCATGCTCTCTCTGACTGTAAGCAAGGTCTACAAAAGATGTTCTTCAAGAAGAACATGACTCTATACATCATAAAAGACCTTCCTATCTCTTAGGACTCATACATACATCCATCTCTCAACTAAGTGAGGATAAACAAGAAAGTGACTCATCCACCCAACCAAGTGGGGATACATCAAAAATTTACATATGACAACCAATCATATTGCATCAATCATCCCAGGCATAGTGGGGAAACCAAAATAGGCCGTTACATGACCTTGACACCATGAAAGAGATACCACAAAAGAGATATATGACATAGAGACGAAAGAACTAGACCAAGACTTATGAAAGTCACCAGCAGCATCTGATAATCACCATTCAGATCAGCAACCAAGAGATCCTTCTGTTCTCCTTTCGCCCTTTGTTCCACTTGAAACCAACAACAAATGTGAACTAGAACCAAAAGCTTTAAGATAATGCCAACAATGCATCATTGGAAGATTATCTGCTCCCCCTGAACCTGTGCCAAATGATCTCTGTCGGACCCATATCATACTTTCTGCAACCAACATCTGTCCCTGCTGATTTCCTTCAAAACTACATATACGCGTCTGCATCCACATAAACAAGCGTATATACGCGGATAGTCCTTATCCAAGTCGCGTATACCAATTTCCATATCAGCAACCTGTAAATGTCCTGTAGAGAATAAGTCATCAACCTTAACAAGGTATGACTGCATCAATTCATCCCTTTGAACAGAATTCAGAGTCATTCACATGTGTGAAACCACCATAGCCATTTCATCAAGCTCTACATGATCCAAGTATCATTACTTGGGAACATCTGCATCAATCAACACATGCAAGTATCAACCTATCATTATATAGATAAGAACTCATCACCATGTCTCCAACAAAGCAACCTTGAGTAGTCATCCATGTATCAGCACTATGTATCTTGAGCTCAAGCTCATTTGACAAAACTTCTTGATATCATCAACAGCAACAATCCTTATTCACAAGAGTGCCCGAATTATAACTGTATGATCTTTATGCATATGACAACAGCAGTATATAAGTGACTCATCATCAAAGAGGAAGATGTGTATTCAAGCTTTGTACTTCTCCTTGTCCTTATGAAGATTACCATGTAAGCACCATATATGCATCATCAAAGAATCAACCATAAATCTGATCTGAACATCTTCTATGTATCTTCAAGAATCATATGAGAGTTTATCATAGACAACTCACAACCACATCATAGCAAGATATATCATTTAGCCATATAAGAATCATCACCAAGGATTATTAACCATAATGCCAATAATGAATTACTAAAGGCATATGCTCCCCCTCAACCAGTGCCATCTGTTAGATCTGATCATGCATATATCAGCAATAAGCATCAAAACATCATCATCCTCAAGTTAGGATCAAAACACTTCTAGATATCATACAAGTAACAAAACCTTTCCACACATCCTCAGCAGACTGTAGCTATTAACCAATAGAGCAAATAATGGACTGAATCATATCAGATCCCTTTTCTGAGCCTGTCCCCACTGCTTTTCCTCAGACTGACATATACGCGACTTTGCAGTGTCGAACTCGCGTATATACGCGACTTCCCTTTAAGGAACTTGCGTATGAGATTCAGGACACTGAAGGTTTACACTTTCAGCTCCCCCTGAGTCTGATATGTCTGTGCTGTGCTGTGTCTCAGTACATTGTGCTGACTGTACTTCCTTCTTCCTCCATATCTTCAAGTGTGATGAGGTTTTCTCCTTTCGGTGTGATGTCCATCCTTTGTTCCTGCATTCCTTTGCTATATGTCCAAGCTTGTTACATGTATAACATCTTACATGTTTCATATTCCTCCTGTAGCAATCAGCAGCTTTGTGACCATACATATTGCAAGCAAAGCAATATCCATTAAAGTACCTTGATTGAGATGACCTGTCCGCATAATAGTCTTGAACTCTTCTTCTTCTATATCTAGCTGCAACATGTCCAAGATTATGACATACATAACATTCAATATTATTCATAGGAGGAGTAAAAGATTTTCTTTGAAGACTTTCTTTCCTTGGTTGATGATGAGATTGACCTTTCATCTCCTTGTTGATCATTTTGGATTTCTCTTTAGAGTTCCTTGCCTCACCTTGTGAACTAGATTCATCTTCAACAGATTCATGGAAACCAAGACCAGTCTTTATAGCAGGGGACCTTTGACTACTAAGAATATCATCCAAGACTTTAGAACTATCTTGAAATCGTAAAAGCTTATCCTTTTCTTCTATTTTACCTTTCAAGATATTTACCTCAACTTGAAGTTGTTCCTCCTTTTCTAGACATTGCTTCTTCATGTCTTCTCCATCTTTCCTTCCTTCTTCCAACTGATGCCCTTAGTTTGAGAATCTCCTTTTCTTGTTCTTCATTCAGATCCTGTTGCATTTGACGAACTTGGAAGGCACATTCTAGTTGAGATTTTAAGCTGGTGACTTCGTTTTCTTGTTTTGCAATAGCTTGGAGTAGATCTGTATTCTGCTTCTTTGATTCTTCAAGATCTCCTTTTAGTGAGGGGATTGTAGCTTCAAGATTTTCATAGTAGCTGGATCTATCTTTGAGTTTCTTGATGGTTGTGCTTCTTTCGTTGACTTCTTTTCTTAATGATGTCACTTCATGCTGCAATTTTTGACATTGGTCTTCCTTGTCCTTGAGTAGCTTTCTTACCTTGTTTCCTTCTTCTATTTGGGCCTTTAGTTTGGTAACTTCTTCTTTGAAAGCACATTCCCTTTTGTTCAATAGATCTTGTTGATCTTTAACTTTGTCTGCAAGCCTTCTAAACACTGCCTCTATTTGACACTTTTCTTGCTCACCCATAAAAGCATGTTCAGTAGTTTCACTATCACTTCCATCACTTTCACAAGGAAATATAGCAGGAACATCAGAGGATAACACATTCATACCTGATAATGATTCTGAATCTGATTCTGAATCTGAAGAGCTTCTTATACCTAATCCCCAATCGACTCTCCCACTGTCATAGTCCTTCTGAGATGTCTTCTTCTTCTTATGAGCTTTCTTCTTAAGCTTCTTTCCCATTGTTCCACGGATCTCCTTCAAGCGATCAAGCTTCTACCAAAGGACCCGCTCTGATACCAATTGTTGGAAATAATACTGAGAGGGGGGGGGTGAATCAGTATTATCAGATCAATCAAACTTTTCAATTTCATACTCAGAAACATATACGCTACTTCAATTAAGTGAACCCGCGTGTACACGCTACTGTGTCTAATGAAACTCGCGTATATCCAGAGATCTTATAATTCAGTTAGCTAATCTTCAGTAAATGCATCAGTCATTATTAAGCATATTAACAGTAAACAGGTGCAGAATAACAGAACAGAACATCACACAAGAGCCACACACATGAACACAAAGATATAAGGTGGAAACCCAATGTGGGTGAAAACCACCTGCTGCAAGTCATCTCAATCTTCTTCTTAATAAGAAAATCCTTTTACAATATTTGTACTGGTGCAGTCTTATACCAGTACGGGAGCTACAACCCCCCTTTGCTCTTGTACTAGCCGATCCATTTACTAGTACGCAGGCTGCTACCTGCTACAATGCTCCAAAGATCTCCTTTAGCTTTTGTACTAGCTTAGATACTAGTACGTAGGTGCTTGCCTACAATCTTCTCACCTCCAGGTACCACGTTTCATCAATTTTCAGACTGGATACACTGAAGCACAACACATAATCTGTAAGGCCACTTTTCATCCAATTTTCATACTGGACCCATAACTATCATTGAAGCTCAAAACAATCATCAAACTCTGAATCACTGAAACCCTGTTAACAACAGTCACCAGAACACAGAGCAGACACAGAACTCTGTAATAACCATCAGATCCATCTGCAACTTCAAATATTAAGATTTACAATGTATACGCTACTTCGATGAATCAAACCCGCGTGTATACGCACTTTTTCCAAAGACAACCCGCGTACAGATCTAAAAATAATTTCTCATAACTTGCAGCTGTACCAGACATCAGTCATACTCATAACACTTATAGAACTATACATGCGTCAGTATGTAGATCTAGAATAAGCATCATAAAGATAGTTCATTTCAAACCATTTGATCCCGATCTCTCCTTAGATCTAGCTCAGATTAAGTAATGCATCATCAACCCATAACCCTGCATACTGGATCTAATGCTTCATCAGATATTCAAGACATTTCAGATGCACTTGCCTAATGATTTCCTTCCCTTTATATAGCCTTAGGCCTTGTTCAATACCAAGAGCCAAAACCATAGAAATCCAATACCATCAACTTCAAAACTAGGGATCAACACGTCCGCCGAGACGCCAAGGTCCAAAACCATAGGCACAACTTCCAAGGAATAACCGCCATGGACCAAAGGTACTTTTCCACATACACGCGCTTTTGCTGAAGCCAACCAGCGTGTACACGCGACTTGGGCTTAACGAACCTGCGTGTATGAACTTTCTCTTCTTCTTATAGTCTGATCATCAATTCCTTGCTGCTGACCTTCTGTACTATGATTTGTCATCAGTGAGGTTTGCCATCAAGGACAACACTTATCTCATAATGCCAACAGGTACTGGGCTTGAGCAATGACTTGCTCCTCAGTAACTACTCCGCCTTAGCTACATCTTTAGTAATCTTTGGTAATAATGATTTTACAAACCATTCAGCTAAGATTTGGTCCGGGATAAAAACTTTCACTAAACGTCTTCGACGTCTCCATTCATGAATATGATCGGAAATATAAGTGGAGGTCGACTGTTTTAATGAAGTTAATAGCTCCGTGTCGTTATCGTATCTGACCAGCAACTGAAAATGAGTTAGGAACGAGGTAGCTAACTGGCTAAAATTGTAAAAAGAGGGCCGTGGTAACTCATGTACCACTTGGCCGCGAGACCAATGAGCAATGCTGGAAAAGACGTAAGCGGCTCGAATCATCCGAGGTAGAATTTGAAGCACACCCAGAGTGGTAAGTCATCACGTGGTTGGACGGATCCTCTCAGACTTACCTTCGAACTTGGGTATATCACTGGGCAACTTATTT
>CM062811.1:635521851-635830293 GCA_031772625.1 Pinus tabuliformis
AAAAAAAATATACGCGCCGAAACTTTGGTTAAGCGGCAGAAGTGGGTTTTTTGGATTTTTTCATGATTTCAAAGGGGTTATGGGTAGAAAGGGGCTTGTGTATAGGTTTTTCTTTGCAAATGATGGTTTAATGAGTGGAATGTTGAAGCAAGGGGAGAGAGATGAGGTATAGGTTCATCCAAGTGACCAGATGTCACTTTGATTCCTTTTTTTAGAGAACATATGGCTATAATGCCAAGGGGAGGGGTATTTTATACAAAATTTGGGGTTTATACACCATGGTGTTTAATATTAGTAGGGGAAAGGTGATATAGGGGATTTATATAGTAAAGTTAGAGTTAATATGGATGGGGGGGGGTGAATGAGGGAGAAAACACTAAGTTTATTTGTGAAACACTTGGCTTAAAGAGTAGATCAAAATGAAAAGATTTTTACACAAGAAATGTGGCTTTTGAATGAACAAGAACCACCATGAAACCATAATCTTCTTCATGAATCTCAGCTGATGAGGGAGTGTTAGTAATGAAATGGAAAGGGGAAGAAGGGAGGTTAGTCATGCTTCCTGCTGCAACTTGATGAAGAAGAACACCTTCTCAATTGATTGTCTTTGCTTTGGTAAACACAGTTAACACACCTGCAATGGTAAAGATAACCTTTCTGCAACCCCAACTACTTACCCAGCTACTTGCCTAGCATTTTTTATTTCTTCTTGGAGGGTGCACTTGGACTTGCAGACCCTTACTTGCCTTTTCTTTTCTTTGGCTTTTCTTTTGTTTTTCTATCTACTTCTACCCTTATTTCTTCCAAGGTCCCAGATTAAGTTGTTGGGAGCCTTTTTTCTCTACCTAAACTACTTGTCTGCCAAGATTAAACAGTTTGGACAGACTCCTTTCTCTATTCTATAACTGAAAAATTTAAAACATGACATGGTCCAGATTAGACTGTTGGACCATTCATCAAAATTTGAGTTCATACCAGGCTATAAGCACAGATTGGATTCTCTCGGAAATATGTGATCTTTGAATCATCAAAGCAAAGCATATTTGAACCTTTTCACAGTCAATCAGGAAATATGAAACCTATTGGTATAGGTAGCTAACACACCACAAAATTGCTTCTAGCAAAACTAATGTGCCAAAGGCTACTAGAAATGGATGCAAAAAACCAAACCATTTCTTTTTTTAGGGGATATTTCCTCCAAACCCCACATAGGGGAACTCCCATCTCCTTATGAACCCTTGGAGTAGGATATGATTCCCCCTCACTACATTCCCCTAAATACGAGTTTGTGGGTCTTTCCCCATTTACCATACTTCATAAAAGTATCGTCAAAGTGATTTAATTAGAATTTGGTTGGTAGGAGGTTTAATAGCCTACTAAAAAAATCATTTGAGAGTCATTGATGTAATTATTTTTTTATCAAATGGCCCAATGAATTATTTTTTTACATCAAGAACATGTTTGAAAAAGTCTCAATGGGATCTTTTAAATGGCCCTATGGCCATACCTTTAGAAGTGGCATTTTCGAAAGAGGTCTTGTTGAGGCTATCAATGACATTTGAATGCTGATATTTCAAGTTCACCAATGGCTTATTAGGTACATTCAAATTTTGTTCTATGAAACTAGTATCATAATTTATTGGGGATATTTGAATATTGTTCTTTTGTGTTGACTCAATTACTTATTAGACTGCTCACATGTTCATCAAGGACATTGACTTGTTGTTCTTTCAAAGTTGTTTGATAATATCTTGGGAACATTTGAATATTATTATTTTTATTTGACTTGATGCCTTTTTCAGATTGTTCAAATGTACCTATTTTAAGTTGGCTAAGTGAAGTTAATCAAAATATTTCACTTTTAGTTGGCTCGATCACTTATTAGGGGTGCTCAATATTTTCCTTGTAAAACTTGTTGATGAAAATATTCTATGAAGCCTCATGGGATTTTTTTTTCAAATATGGATTTATAGGATTTTCCTGGTTTATAATGGGTAATAAAATCATGATTTCTCAAGTGGGCCTAATGTATCTATGATGAGTATTCGAAAGACATTTTTTCTAATTGGCCTAGTGGCCTACTAAGGGAATTAGAAAATGATTCCTTTGAAAAGGTCTAACAATATTCTTGGTTTAAATTTTCAAAGTAGCCAATGCCCATATGTAAAAACATCTTGATGGGAATATCATTTTAAAGGTATGATATATCTATAATGATGTCCAATTGATATTTTTCAAAGATACCTAATGAATTATTCCAAATAGTCGCCATAAATGGACATGTATGCACATTCCTTCTTAATGTATAAATAAAGTGATCTATCGATCAATGTAGTGAGTATCTATGAACATGTTATTTGAAATGAATGGTAAGGTAAAGAACATATGAAGAGGAAAAAATGAACTGGTGAACCCTAGGCATAAAACTAATGGGAAAAATCGAAAGAAACAAATACAAAAGAAATAAAACGACCCTCTCTTCTCAAGGTTACCCTAGGAATGATGATAGGAAACCATATAAGAGTGGTTAGACTATGTGGAATATTTCTTAATAACATTTATATTATCTTGTGGTCTTCAAAATGTAATTTAATGTTAAAAGGAACCTCCAATCCTGTGGTTAATAGGGATATGCTATAACAATATGAGCTAATCTAGATTTTTTTGTTGTGATGAATAATTTAATTTAGTTCATTTTAATTGATATGATAAGTATGCAACTATAAAAGAAATAAATTTAAGAGAAACACTCTCATAGTTTATTCAACAATACCATCATTATATGTCTAGGTTACTGCCATATATAAAGATTTATTATCTCATTATTTTACATTTTGTGTGTACATGCAAAAAATAAATTTAAATTTAAATTATATGTGTGTGTGTGTGTGTATGTGTATAAATTTTATAATATGTAACAAATATTAATAATGTAAAATTTAAATGCTAAATAATACTAAATACATGTGAATTTTAAATATTATTAATTTTAATCATTATATTTATCTTATTGGGATAATAAATTTTAAATATTATATTTATATCAACATAGCACATAAATATCCATGCACATTGATTTATATTTCCATAGTATATATACATGCACTTGTCTACATGGTATATTCTGTCCATATATATATATATATATATATATATATATATATATATATATATATATATATATATATATATATATATATATATATATAGATATAAACTAGTATACATACATGTGAATATGCATATAACACACACACACACATGCACACACGCATGCACGCAAGTGCGCGCACACACACACGCACACATATGAGCATGCATATATTGCATAGATATAAATAGATGTGCATTAATGCCATGCAAATTGTGGATGTGGATCAAACTATATACGTTCATATGCTCTATGCTACAGTAACTTACACTCTCAATCATGGTATCTATTAGAAAACTCAAGTTCAAACTCATAATTTATAGGGTAAAGTCATAATAAGGAAAAATATATTATAGAACTCAAGTTCAAAATGAGACATTTTAGAGTAAATTCAACTCAAAACTCAAGTTCAAAAGAAAACTAAAGTTCAAACTTATACTTTGGGGAGTAAAGTCAGAATAAAAAGTGTTCTAATGGAAAAATTGAGTTCAAATTTAGACTTTGGACAGTAAAGTCAAAATAAAGAGCCAAAAGAAGGAACACAAGCACATAACAATATACATGTTATATGGTGTTTGCATATGATTCCTTCTCCTCTTTCACCAATTTCTTACTGAATGGTCTCAATGGACTGAAAGTGAATGAACCATATGGAAAACACCATCGAGGTGGCTAGAACCATGGCACGTTGAAGAGATGGCTTGAACAACACTGCATCATCAACCCTGTTGTGAAATTCCCATTGGGCACTAGCCATATCTTTCATGTCGTTAGGAGTAGTGGTGAGGTCACTAAAATTCCTAGGATAGTCTAAACGACATACAACCATAATGGAATATGGGATGCTGAACATGTCCTCTTCCTCTTCCCATGAGTTGGTACACTAATCTATAGATGATTCAACAAATACAATGATATGCATCTTTGTTGGTTTACATTAGTATGTACTAAATATATGTAATATTGTCTCAATGTACTTTCTTTGACTTAACTAGAGTTTTCTATTTGTCTAATCTCTTTTAATTTCCATGCCCAAGATAAAATTTGCAGCATTAAGATCCTTATTTTCAAATTTATAAGATATTTGAGTTTTCACATCTTGGATGATTTCCCTGTCATTTACAATCGACAACATATCGTCCACGTGTAATACCATTTAAATAACATAATCACGAAATATTTTGAAATACACATAGTGGTCCACTTAGCTCCTCATAAGGCCATGTCCCAAATCATAAATAACATATTTTCTAGACCACATTCTTGGTGATTGTGTCAACCCATATAAGGAATTTTTCAAGATACATACCAACTCTTTCTTACCTTTTATAACAAATTCTTTTGTATGCTTCCTATGTTTCTTCTTCGAGATCCGCATGTAGGAATTATTTTCTTCACACCCATATTTTCTACATCAAAATAAATATAGATAGTAATAGAATAAAATAAATATAATAGAAATTAACTTAGCCACAAGAGAAAATATTGCCAAATTCAATTCCCTCTACCTTGGAGTAACCTTTTTTTCTACCAACTAAGCCTTGTAATTCTCCAATTTTCCTTTTCCATTTAATTTCTTTTTAAACACCCATTTGCAGTGAATTGAATTTCTTTAAACTGAAAGCTCGACTAGACCTGGATCTCATTTTTTTCCAAGGCTTCCATTTCTTAAATTGTCACTTTCTTCCAAAAATTTTCATCCTCGAAATCGATTACCTCCCTAATAGTTCTATGATAATAATTGATAATAAGGAAAGGAAAATTTAAGAGAAATTAGGTAGAGTATACCATTCTAGTTATATTCCTTTCCAAATCAACCTCCATAGTGCCATAGGCTATTGTTATTATTCTAATTCATGTTCTTCTATAGAGTTTGATTCATCATTCTTCAATTCAAACTCTATCCCTTTTGTTATTCTCTCTCCTTTGGTGGGACTTCCTATTTGACAATATATCTAAATTATTTGAATACCACATGTGAAATATAAACTACCTTGTTAGTTTATGGGTCCTAAATATTATAACCTTTCAGAACATGTTTATATGTAATAAAGGAACACTTTCCAACTCTCTTATCTAGATTTATCCTACTCTCCTTTGGAACATGTATATAAAAACCATATCCAAATTCCCTGATATGTTTAAGAGAAGGTTTCTTACCAAGCCATAACTCATGTGGAGTCATATCATCCAACATTCATGACGGTGATATATTGAATAAGTAATATATAATATCCATTATTCTTACCTAAAATTCCTATCCTACACGAGCACGATTTAGCATGCTCCTTACTTTCTTGATTAACCTCTTGTTCATACTTTCTACATCTCCATTTTGTTGAGGTTTGTATGGAGTAGTCTATTTCCTTGCTATTCCACACTTATAATATAATTATTTGAATTAATTCCCATCAAATTCTCTTCGAGTATTTATCCTCAACACTATAATTTTCTTCTCCATAATTTACAAACTCTTTTAATTTTTCAAAACATCAAATTTCTTTGTAAATAAATAAATCCATGTATTTCCTAAGAAGTCACATACAAATGAGTCTCAATACACATATTTACCTAGTGATGGAAGCAACACACTTCCAAACACATCATTGTTATCCGGTTGTAATATTTGCACTCACTTGACAGAACTAAAGGAAAATCATACCTGATTGTATTTCTCATATAAAAAATGTTTAAAGAAATAAAAATATAGAGAGAAATTAGACATACCATTTACCATATCATTGTCATATAATACTCAAAGGTCCTTCTCTTTAACATGTCCTAGTTTTTTATGGCATAACATAGTGTTTTCTCCAAATATTGTTTGAATTTTTCCTTCTTCTACTCCAATCCTAGGAACAATATAATTGTTGCACCCATCACTAACAATGCTCTTAGGTAACTTATCTATAGTCTCAATATGAGGTCTTATCTGTAATGTCATTTCTTCTCAAACCATCCTATATATATCCTTTTCAAACACCACTTTTACACTGACATCACTCATTTTGGTTACACAAATAAAATTTTTGGCTATTTCTAAGATGCGACAAACACCAAGGAGTGTTGTAATCCTTCCACCCATGATATTTGAATTAAATTTTTCTTCTCCTATGACTTTGGCTATCAAGAAATCTTATATGAAAACATGACCATCATCAAATATTTCATACTCACAGAAATAATACATATGATGAGACATATGAAAGGAGATAGTTGTGTTAAATATCCATGCTTCACGATGTACATGTGTACTTGAAGAAACCAATTACACATTGTATCCTTCACCGAAGGACGTTTTTGCTTATAAAAGAGTAGCATATTTAAATACCTTCCCTTTATCAATAATTTTGTATGTACTGCCATTCTTATAATGCAATCCTTTTCCACATCTCAAACATACCTTCACAAACTTTCTTGGATATTTAGATATTCCTCTAGATTTAGATATCAAACTGAAGAAGGTACTTATATTTCTACTCTGGGAGCATCCTCTTAGAGAAAAGGAATCTCCATTTTGGATTTCCATGTTTTCCTATCTCATATTTTTTGATAAATGGATGAGACTATTTCATTGAAACTTAAAGTAGTTACACTATTATCTATGGAAATAAATAAACTATTCCACGAGTCTGTTAGACAGAAAAATAAAGATGATCTACTTATCTTTAACCAAAGTATTAATATCAACATATAATAATCAACTTAGCACATTATTAATCTCATTTAAAAGCTCTCTCATCCAGTATCCATAATTCATCCTTGGGTTAAACAACATTTCCCATATGAAAATTTGTTGACCAACTTAGAATGTTTTAAAACCCCTGATTTGTTCCAAAAATCCTTTGTTTTATCTTCCCCTAAACAATGTATTAATATTTAATTTGAAATACATAACCATATTATCCTCTTTTCTTTTCAATCTAACTTGTTCTGGTCTTCTATTGGCAGCCTCGTTGATGTGAAATCAAGCCTGATAGCAATCAACTAATTTATATTCATCAACAAATATTCCATTTTAAGTTTCCACAAAAAACATATGCCATTTAACTTCTCGATCTCTATCTTTTAATTGCTCACCATTTTCTCTCACCACAAAAATTACTTCTACAAATCTCCCACTGTATTAAGGTCTACCACAAACCTGAGCCAAACCCCTTAGGAAAAAATGCATCCTGTTCAAGCCAAAATTATCTAATACCAAATGCAGGTTTTAACACTAAAAAATAAAAATCATAAAAGGATTCTTAGTAAATAGGAAAGATATAATGGAAAATGAACACATGAACACATATTTTATCCTAGAAACCCAATCTAGAAAAATAATAAAGATTTTCTAATATATATTACTTTGTATAGTATTAGAATAAAATAAATATGTCGTTACATCCATAAAAAATCAATCAATTTACCTTGGATTATAATACAGCCATAATTCCTTACCTAAGACTACAAAACAATGGGAAAAACCACCATGTGCCAAAAAACTAATTTTAGCAAAAAATGTGTCACGAAAACCATAAAAAAACAGATGTAAAAGAATAATACTTTTATTTTGGAGGGGAAATAGCCTCGAAACTTTTGGAAAGGAGGATTCCAATCCCCTTAAGAACCCCTCAAGTAGGGTGGACTCTTTTCACCCTACAATCCTTGAGAATAGGGGGGCTACCACACCCCCCCCCTGCTATGACCCCCTTGCTACCCTTAATGCAATGTATAATGAGCAAGGAAAGTTGTGCAATGAATATAAAGAATACTTAAGAATAGTAAAGATAGATGGAAGGTGAAAATTAGAATAGATGCCCAGTTTGATAACAAGTTACACCCACGATTCATGTAGATGATTGTTTATTATCTATCTCAAGGGTTGAGGTACAAATTTATCTAGATGATAGACGATAGGTTCGACTCTTACAAAGGCATTCAATAATATTGGATCGAAGAAGATTATTGACATAATTTTGAGCCTAAAACGTAGATATCTTCATTATGATTATGTGGGTTTATGAAGAGAGTGCCATGATTAGATTTCTTATGGAATTTTGTGGAGAGTTTTGGGGTAAATAGTTTTGTCAAATGTAAAAGAAAGTGGATTGCATGAGTAACACGAGTTTCCTAGACTAATTTACTCTACCTTATGACTTGATAGAATTTTCATGGCATTGACGAATATTTTTGTATGGTTGGTTGGAAAATTGTTCACCAATATGAAAATTCCTTAGACTAGTGCGTTCAAAAGATATGTGTGTGATTGCTATTATAAATTCATGTTGTTGATTTTGTTATCAGGCTAATAATTGATCATCTATGAATAAGGTAATGGTTCTCATGGATGTAATATTTGTTGCATGTCTCAATTTTTATTGTTAGGATGTATGCCTTCATAATTTGTATTCTTTAAGTTTATTGCTTTCAATTACTTTTCACAATCAATTTTATATATGCACAATGGTCGCATTGATACAATGTATGTCCTTGTAAATTATTTGTATTTCCTAAGTGTATCTATATTTAAATTCATGTTATGTCTTTGGTATTATGTGATGCATATGAGATGGAGGGTGTGGACTAGATATAGTTCAAATTTTTTGTGTATAAATTTGTTTAGCATGCAAGACTAGCATTGAGTTGAATCCTTTTTATGCATTCGGAATATTAATCTTTAATAGTGGTTTGGTATGGGCCTTTGGTTTATCTTGAAGGGTTTCTTCAAGTTATGCTAGTTGGTCATTGTTTCATTAAAAGTATTTATTTGAATGGTTTTAAAATCCCTTCTTATTATACTCCATAATATTGTCTTAAAAGTGGTTTGACTAGAATTTTGTTGGGAAGATGTTTAATGGCCTATTGGGACAAATATTTGAGTCCTTGATGGTATTTTCTCTTTTCCAAAGGGACCCATGAATTTTTTTGCTACGTCAAGGGCATGTTTGAAAATTTCTCAATGAGATCATTTTGAAATGTCTTTATGGCCATAATTTAGAGTTGGCATCTTTGAACGAGGCCAAATCAAGGTCATCAAAGACATATGAATGGAAATCTTTCAAGTTGCACACATGTCTTATTAGAAACATTCAAATGTTTTTCTTTTGTATTATTTGATGATTTCTTATGGACATTTGAATAATGTTATTTTGATTTGAGTTGATTTCTTATTGATATTTTTAACAAGTTCAGTAGGGACATTCAAATATTGTTCTTTTAAAGAGTTTTATAATCTACTGGGAACATTTGAGTATTTTTATTTTGAGTTGACTTGATCTCTAGTTGGGATTTTTCAAGTGTACCCCTTTCAAGCTAAGAAAATGAAGGTAATAAAAATACATTCTAATGAGATGGCTCAACGACTTATTAGGTGTGCTAAATTGTTTTCCTCTTAAAAATGGTTGATTACAACCTTCTAATAAGACAGGTGGGATTATTTATAATGGTTTATGATGGATAACTAAATCATAATTTCTCAAGTGGTATTGATGGATCTATTAGGAGTATTCAAAATATTTCTTTTTCAAATTGACCCAATGACCTACTACAAGAAGTAGAAAAAGGTTATTTTGAAAAGGTACAACAATATGTTGGGTGGACATTTAGAAAGTTGTCAATGGCCTTATCTAAAAATATCCTAATGGGAAGATCATTTGGATGGTAAGAGATCTCTAGAAAGATGTTCAATTGAAAATTTCCAAATATACTAATGATTTATTTGAAATAGTCAATACTCACCATAAATGGATGTGTACACATGTTCCTTCTCAACATATAAACAATGTGATCTTTTGATTAGCATAGTAAGCATTTATGAACATGTTCTTTGAAATGACTGGTAAATTAAAGAACATTTGTAGAGGAAAAATTGAATTGGTGGAACCTTAGAAATAAAGGAAATGTTAATAGACAAAAGAAAGAAAGGAAGAAAAAAAGGTCCCCTCTTATCAAGTTGAGCTTAGGAAGGGAAATAGGAAACCATATGAGAGTAGTTACACTATGTGGAATATTTTTTAATAAAATTTATATTATGTTGTGGTGATAAATTTAATTTAACATTAGAAGTAACCTCCAAACATTGGGTTAACAGGGACACACTATAAGAATCTAGTAATCTATATTGGGTTTTTTGTGATGAAGATTTTAATTGCTTCATTTTTGTATGACATGATAAGTAGAAAATCTACGAATTCAAGACAAATTATCTAAGAGTTTATTTAAAGATACCATATATATACATATACATATATATATATACATATACATATACATATACATATACATATACATATACATATACATATACATATACATATACATATACATATACGTATACATATACATATACATATACATCTATATATATATATATATATATATATATATATATATATATATATATATATATATATATATATATACATATATATATATATATATATATATATTATATCAGTATTTAACATTTATTATGTACTTATAAATGAAATATTAAAAAATAAATTTAAACTTAAACTTAAATTAATTGTGTCGAGAGGCACTCTATAGCCTAGTATAGAGCTAGATCTATAAAAGTAAATGTTTGTGAAATTTTAACATTTAACATTTACATGTCAATTCGATTAATTATAAAATGTTAAAAGTAATCAAAATAATATTATTTAATTTGTCATACAATATTTTTTATATAAAAGAAAGTAAAACTATGAACAATTTTATTGATAAAAGAAAATCATAATATACATATCGCATAAACCCCGGATGCGGGTGCTAGATAAGATGGGACAGGCATGGGCGGATGGCCACATGCCGGCCACTGGCCATCACGTGGCAGACGTCAAAAACGCAGGAAAGGGACGCAACTGGTATAAGGTGAAGCTGCAGAGAATAGTTAATGCCCGGCACGGCAATTCGGCTCAAGCGGAGGTTGCAGTTATGGCGGGTGAGCTCCAAGGTAAAGCAGGTGAGATTATAAGTGATGTTGTCGCGTATGGTCAGGGAATGTTGGTGGCTCCTCCTTCAAGCAGGTCTCTGCAACTTTGGTTGCCCTGCCTCTCCGTCTCCGCCGGGATATCCTCTCTGTATGTCTGGCTCATTCCACAGTCAGTTCCAGTAGCTGGGTGTTTAGATTACCCCGTGGTCTGTTGGAATTTCCTCCCCTTACCCCCTGTGAGAATTGTGAGACCTCGACAGCGTCTGCTTAGCCGTCGAGGCACTTCTAGAGGGGGAACCTCTCGCAGTCACGAGGCGGATAATGTTGTCCATTGCTGCAATTGCAATATTGCACGCTCCATTGGAGCTAATCCCCTCCACTCCAGTCAATTCATGGATTCAGGGGCTTCGAGCTCGGCTGCCTTGCCTGCCTTCAGCTCTGCTATCTTCAATTTTAGCAGTTCCATGAATAACTTGCGGATTAGTGCGCATGTCTCGGTCCTGTTCATTGAAAATGCCTAGGAAGACAATGATTCTCTGGGTGAGCATGGGCAGAGGAAGACTGATAACAAGATGCACGAAGCACAGGTTCCTGAAGCTGATCCGGAGCAGGAGGTTAAAGGTCCTGCCTCAGACCTGGAAAATGCATCGCAAAGCAAGCATGATCAGAGGAAGGGAACTGGCGAAGAGGAAGATACTTTTCCCACTGTTGTTGAAAGGGAAGCCTACAGTTGGTGCCGGGTAGAGGAAGTGCAAATGGACGATTGATGATGCCCGAGCACAAGGTTCTTTTGGCTCTTCTGTCTGGTCCTCTGGTCTCTTTAGCTATCTTGTTTTGGCTTAGTTCTAGCATCAACTCTTTTGGTCTCTTTTGCTATTTGTTTTGCTGTATATGTTTCTGAAACTTTGTTAATGGGATGGGTAAGGTTAGTCTCCCCTACGTGGGATAAAACGGTTGGTGCCCCTACGTGGGCTTGCTATTTTGGACAGTCTCGCATATATGGTTGGCGCCCATGCGTGGGCTAGTTTCCTAGTTGGCCTCAGCTGCTCTCGGGTGACATACCCAGAGCCTGGTTCTCTCTTGATTTATCATGATGTAATTTTTGACTCCTGTACATAATATAATAGTGTAGTTTTTTACCGAGAAAAAAATACATATCGCATAAAAATATATCACATATAAATAGTATCTATAATTTAAGATTAATTTTACCATATAAATTAAAACACATGTTGCAGGGTAGCTTAGTCCCCACCACTCAAGTTAAAAATTATGTTATGTAAAAAACTACATAAAAAATTATAACCTACATTAGTCAATGCTAAATTAATAGTGGTCAACATGCAAATTGAATCCTATAGTATTTCTTTGGAAGGAGCTAATAAATTGAGATTTCAAGTGGATGAATTAATTGATTAAGTCTACACATTTATAAGTGTTGAGGAAAGCATAAATAATTGAGGGAAGTGACTACTAAGTATACTTTTTTTATTTCCATCCATGTTTATGCAAAGACTTGCTTAAATTATGGTGGGAAGTAATTGATTATAGATATGTTATTTATGTGACTATGATTTAAAATGAGATTTAATATTAATATGCATCATTAGACTTAAGATGTAAATTTCAATTTCTCTAACTAGTTTTTTTTTTTTTTTTAATAAGGGCTTGGTTTTAATTTTTTGTTTGAAATTGATTGTGTTAAGAGGTGTTTTATAATTTAGTGTAGGGAGATGTTCATGTTAAATCATAATATTTAAAATTAAACTATGATAATTATATACATTAAATGGCCTAATAAACATCAAAACAACTATCTAATAATACATCTCATATTGTCAAGATTTAAAAACAACCATAAAAATTAAGTAAACCAACATAGATCCATCTTAAGTTTGGATCAACCAGCTACTGAGAAAGAGGAGTGACAAGGGAAATATGTAGAGAGAGTGAGGGAGAGTGGAAAGGAGGGAAGAGAGATAGATAAGGAAAGGAGAGAGAGAGGGGAACATAGAGAATGTGGGGGGGGGGGGGGGCGCAAGAGGAATAGAGGAAGAGGAAGGAGAAAGATATTGAAAGAGTTGGAGGGTATAGAGAGAGTGTGTATTTGAAAGTGGGGAGAGACAAAGGGATGTTGCAGAGCAAGGGAGAGAGAGGAAGGAAGAGATAGAGGACTTGTGAGAGAGAAGGAGAGAGGGAGGGATAAAAAGATGGAGTTGGAGTGGGAGAGAGAGGGAGGGATAAAAATATGGAGTTGGAGTGGGAGAGAGAGGGAGGGAATAAGAAAAACATAGAGAGAGAAAGGTGGAGAGAGAGAGTGAGGGAGGGATGAGAGTGGGAGAAAAGAGAGAGAGAAGGAGAGAGACAATGAGAGAAGGGGAAGAGATAAGTAGATAAGGGGAAGAGAGAAATGGAGAGGAATAGGGATGGTGAGAGAGATAAATATATATGGGTGTATGTTTGGGGGATGAGATAGGGAGACAAATAAGAGGATATACAGAGAGATAGAGATATAGATTAAGGTGGGCGAGAGTAAAGAAGAGAGAAATATAATGGTATGGAGGGAGAGATAAATAGATATGGAAAGAGAGAGAGTGTGGGTGTACACTTGTGGAGGTGAGATAATGAGACAAAGGAGAGATGAAAGGAGACATAGATATAGATGGTAGGGAGAGAGATGGAAGAAAAGAGAGATAGAGAGAGGGAGGGAGTGGTTGCAATAGAGGGAGAGAGGGATGGGGGAGAGAGCGATGGGGGAGAGAGGGAGGGGGAGATACAATGTTACTCATTGAAATAGATTCATTGCTTTTAGTGTAGATGCGTATTCCTAATCCTATATGATTGTCACTGAAAGTAAATAAATGAATTACTTTTAGTGTAGATGCGTATTCCTAATCCTATATGATTGATCACACCAAATTAATTGTTTTCAATGTGGATATTGATTTCTAATCATATTTTATTGCTTGTACTAGATGCATTGATTTCAGTGTGGATGCCAATTTCTAATCCTATTTGATTTCTTGCACTATATGCATTGATTTCAATGTAAGAACAAATAAATGATTGATGACGTGCATGGATTTCTATGATACGATAATTCAAAAATAAAAAAAAACACTTGAATTCATCTTAAATAAAATATTCACTTCCCTGAAATGTTTGTTTCTTGAAACCATAAACTATTTGCAGTTGACTACATTCTTATTATTGTCATTTTCCATCATTCAACATTGTTACTCACTTTGCATTCAAACGAGATAATATAAAACAACTATCATTGAAACTACTTGGGGTTTAACGCTCCATAAACCATAATTATTGACATTGGATAAACCTAATATTAATTTTGGAGAGCAAGCAAGACAAGTTGTGATTCTTACTACAATAGCTCGAGTTGAATATTTGAATCTCCTATGATTTCAGCTACCATTTTCATATTATCCATATGAAAATATGGAAAAATTAACAAGTTTGACAATAAGAACAAAAGAAAATAGTTTGAGAATGATCACAATGAAGACTATTTGTAATTGAGTACATTCTTAGCATTCACACTTGCTATCATTCAATAGTCTCACATTGTCACTTTTCATTCAAAATTTTTATCATTTTTCAATATTCAAGTTCTTAAGAGTCTCTATCATCTCAATAAACTAAGGTAACTAAGAAGGAGAGACACAATGAGAGAAGGGGAAGAGATAAGGAGATAAGGAGAAGAGAGAAAGGGATAGGAAGAGGGAGGGTGAGAGAGATAGATATATGGACAGAATGTGTGTATGTTCAGGGGATGAGATAGGGAGACAAATACGGAGATATAGAGAGAGATAGAGATATAGATTAAAGTGGGAGAGAGGAAAGAAGAGAGAAATATAATGGTATGGAGGGAGAGTTAAAAGAGATATGGAGAGAGAGAGAGAGAGAGAGAGAGTGTACACTTGGGGAGGTGAGATAAAGAGACAAAAGAGAGATGGAAGGAGACATAGATATAGATGGTACAGAGAGAGAGGGAAGAAGAGAGAGATAGAGAGAGGGAGGGAGTGGTTGCAAGAGAGGGAGAGAGGGATGGGGGGGAGAGGGAGGGGGACATACAATGTTATTCGCTAAAATAGATGCATTACATTTAGTGTAGATGTGTATTCCTAATCCTCTATGATTGATCACACCAGATTCATTGGTTTCAATTTGGATTTTGATTTCTAATCCTATTTTATTGCTTATACTATATGCATTGATTTCAGTGTGGATGTCAATTTCTAATCCTATTTGATTTATTGCACTAGATGCATTGATTTCAATGTAAGAACAAATAAAATGATTGATGACGTGCATTGATTTCTATGATACAATAATTCAACAATAAACAAATATTTGAATTTTCATCTTAAATAAAATATTCACTTACCCGAAATGTTTGTTTCTTGAAACCATAAACTATTTGTAGTTGACTACATTCTTATTGTTGTCATTTTCCATCATTCAACATTGTTACTCACTTTGCATTGAAATGAGGTAATAGAAAACAACTATCATTGAAACTTACTTGGGGTTTAACGCTACATAAACCATAATGATTGACATTGGATAAACCTAATATTAATTTTGGAGAGCAAGCGAGACAAGTTATGATGATTACTACAATAGATCGAGTTGAAGATTTGAATGGCCTATGATTTCAGCTACCATTTTCATATTATCCATATGAAAAGATGGAAAAACTAACAAATGTGACAATAAGAACAAAAGAGAATAGTTTGAGAATGATCACAATGAAGGCTATTTTTAATTGAGTAAATTCTTATCATTCACATTTTCTATCATTCAACAATCTTACATTGTAACTTTTCATTCAAAGTTTTCATAATTTTTCAATATTCAAGTTCTTAAGAGTCTCTATCGTCTCAATAAACATGCCCAAAAATTGATGCTTCACCAAGTGCAATACCTTCATCATTATCTGTGTCATCTGGCTACTCCAGCATATTGTTTTGTTCATTGAGTATATGGCTGCATACCGAGTTTGTAACTCACTTCCAATCTAAACATAAGTTGTAGGGGTGATGTTCTTCATGGAATGAATAGAACTCAGGATTTGCACACTGTTTGACATTGACCACGGAGCTCTGTGCAGTTTTTTGACCAAACCGGTTGCTGCCTAATGAGTTGTTTCCATTTTTCTGTCTTGGCAGATGGCTACTTGCAGATGTGTTCATTTTCTGTTGTTTAAGCTCAGACACTTATGTTGTCAACTTCTTGACGAGGCTAGTGAGGGTTTCAATATCATTTGCATCTTTGTCTCTACCCTTGCTCGTCATTGCTTGGGTTTTAATAAAATTTATGTTATGTTGTGGTCTTAAATTTAATTTGACATTAGAAGGAGCCTCCAAATGTTTGGTGAACAAGGACACACTATAACAATCTGAGTAATCTATATTTGGTTTTTTGTGATGAAGATTTTAATTACTTCATTTTAGTATGACATGATAAGTAGAAAATATACGAATTCAAGACAAAAAATCTAAGAGTTTATTCAATGGTACCATCATTATATATCTATATTATCAACATATAAATATTTGTTATATCAGTATTTAACATTTATTATGTGCTTATAAAAGAAATGTTAAAAAATAAATTTAAACTTAAACTTAAATTAATTGTGTCGAGAGGTCCTCTATAGCCTAGTACAAGGCTAGATCTATAAAAGTAAATGTTTGGAAAATTTTAACATTTTACATTTACATGTCAATTAGATTAATTATAAAAGGTTAAAAGTAATCAAAATAATAAAATTCAATTTGTTATACAATTTTTTAGATAAAATAAAGTAAAACTATGAACAAATTTTTTGATAAAAGAAAATCATAATATACATATCGCATAAACATATATCACATATAAATAGCATCTATAAATTAAGATTAATTATACCATATAAATTAAAACACGTGTTGTAGGGTAGCTTAATCCCTACCACTCAAGTTAGAAATTATGTTATGTGAAAAGGTACATAAAAAATTATAACCTAGATTAGTAAATGCTAAATTAATAGTGATCAACATGCAAATTGAATCCTATAGGATTTCTTTGGAAAGAGCTAATAAATTGGTATTTCAAGTGGACGAATTAATTGATCAAGTCTACACATTTATAAGTGTTGAGGAAAGCATAAATAATTGAGGGAAGTGACTCCTAAGTATATTTTTTATTTCCATCCATGTTTATGCAAAGACTTTCTTAAATTATGGTGGGAAGTAATTGATTGTAAATATGCTATTTATGTGAGTATGATTTAATATTAGATTTAATATTAAGATGTATCATTAGAATTAAGATGTAAATTTTAATTGCTCTAACTAGTTATTTTTTTTTTGATAAAAGAAAATCATAATATACATATCGCATAAACATATATCACATATAAATAGTATCTATAAATTAAGATTAATTATACCATATAAATTAAAACACATGTTGTAGGGTAGTTTAATCCCTACCACTCAAGTTAGAAATTATGTTATGTGAAAAGGTACATAAAAAATTATAACCTAGATTAGTAAATGCTAAATTAATAGTGATCAACATTCAAATTGAATCCTATACGATTTCTTTGGAAAGAGCTAATAAATTGGTATTTCAAGTGGACGAATTAATTGATCAAGTCTACACATTTATAAGTGTTGAGGAAAGCATAAATAATTGAGGGAAGTGACTCCTAAGTATATTTTTTATTTCCATCCATGTTTATGCAAAGACTTTCTTAAATTATGGTGGGAAGTAATTGATTGTAAATATGTTATTTATGTGAGTATGATTTAATATTAGATTTAATATTAAGATGTATCATTAGAATTAAGATGTAAATTTTAATTGCTCTAACTAGTTTTTTTTTTATTTATTTAAATAAGGGCTTGGTTTTAATTTTTTGTTTAAAATTGATTGTGTTAAGAGGTATTTTATAATTTAGTGCAGGGAGATGTTCATGTTAAATCATAATATTTAAAATTAAAATATGATAATTGTATAAATTAAATAGCCTAATAAACATCAAAACAACTATATAATAATACATCTCATATTGTCAAGATTTAAAAAAACCATAAAAATTAAGTAAACCAACCTATATCCATCTTAAATTTGGATCAACCAACCACGCAAAAAGAGGAAGTGACAAGGGAAAGATGGAGAGAGAGCGAGGGAGAGTGGAAAGGAGGGAAGAGAGATAGATAAGGAAAGGATACAAAGAGAGAGGGGGATATAAAGACGCGGGTGGGGGGGAGTGGAATAGAGGAAGAGGAGGGAGAAAGATGCTGAAAGATTTGGAGGGTATAGAGAGAGTGTGTATTTGAAGAGGCAAAGGGAGGTGGTAGAGAAAGGGAGAGAGAGGAAGGAAGATATAGAGGACTTGTGAGAGAGAAGGAGAGAGGGAGGGATAGAAAGATGGAGTTGGAGTGGGAGAGAGAGGTAAGGAAGAAGAAAAACATAGAGAGAGAAAGGTGGAGAAAGAGAGTGAGGGAGAGATGAGAGTGGGAGGGAAGAGAGAGAGAAGGAGAGAGACAATGAGAGAAGGGGAGGAGATAAGGAGATAAGGGGAAGGGAGAAAGGGAGAGGAAGAGGGAGGGTGAGAGAGATAGATATATATGGACAAAATGTGTGTATGTTTGGGGGATGAGATAGGGAGACAAATAAGAAGATATACAGAGAGAGATAGAGATATAGATTAAGGCGGGAGAGAGGAATGAAGAGAGAAATATAACGGTATGGAGGGACAGATATATAGATATGGAGAGAGAGTGTGTGTGTGTGTGTGTACACATGGGGAGGTGAGATAAAGAGACAAAGGAGAGATGGAAGGAGACATAGATATAGATGGTATGGAGAGAGAGGGGAGAAGAGAGAGATAGAGAGAGGGAGGGAGTGGTTGCAAGAGAGGGAGAGAGGGATGGGGGAGAGAGGGAGGGGGAGATACAATGTTATTAACTGAAATAAATGAATTACTTTTAGTGTAGATGCATATTCCTAATCCTATATGATTGATCACACCATATTCATTGGTTTCAATGTGGATTTTGATTTCTAATCCTATTTTATTGCTTGTACTAGATGCATTGATTTCAATGTGGATGTCAATTTCTAATCCTATTTGATTTCTTGCACTAGATGCATTGATTTCAATGTAAGAACAAATAAAATGATTGATGATGTGCATTGATTTCTATGCTAAAATAATTCAACAAGAAACAAAATACTTGAATTTTCATCTTAAATAAAATATGCACTTACCCGAAATGATTGTTTCTTGAAACCATAAACTATCTGCAGTTGACTACATTATTATTGTTGTCATTTTCCGTCATTCAACATTGTTACTCACTTTTCATTTAAACAAGGTAATAGAAAACAACTATCATTGAAGCTTACTTGGGATTTAACGCTCCATAAACATAATGATTGAAATTGGATACACCTAATATTAGTTTTGGAGAGCAAGCGAGACAAGTTATGATGCTTACTACAATAGCTCGAGCTGAAGATTTGAATGGCCTACGATTTCAACTGCCATTTTCAGATTATCCATATGAAAAGATGGAAAAACTAACAAGTGTGACAATAAGAACGAAGGAAAATAGTTTGAGAATGATCATAATGAAGACTATTTGTAATTGAGTACAATCTTATCATTCACATTTTCTATCATTCAACAGTCTTACATTGTCACTTTTCATTCAAAATCTTTATCATTTTTGAATATTCAAGTTCTTAAGAGTCTCTAACATCTCAATAAACTAAGGTAACTAAGAAAATTTAAAAATAAATTGACTAAATTAATTTAAACATATTTAACATATCTCTAATGATGAGAATAATTAAATGTGAAATAAATTTTTTATGGCTGTGCATGGCTGAAACCATCATATATTTATCTTACCCCTGTATCTATCAAGTACTGAAAGGGATCAAATCTCTTGATGTGCAAACCTTTCCTCAGCTTTTGCAATGAAAAAAAAATGTGCCTCCACAGATTCGAACCCTCTAAGGGCTTAATTAGATCCAAGGTTAAGTATCTGGAGTTAAGATAGATATACCCTATTTAATTAGTTAATTATAATTTTTTGTAAATATATTACCAATTTTATGATCCTAAATATAATTAATTTTATAAATTTTTAAATATTAAAAATTCTAATTATTTGTTTTATCTTATCTTAATAGTATTATTAACTATAATTATTTTATTTTTATTTGCATGGTATGTAATCATTCACCCACATTAGTTTAAACATCAATTTAAATGCATATGGTATATATACATCACTTATTTATATAATTATATTATTCACATACATCATATAAATATGTACGTGCATGTTCACATGCATATAACATATAGATATAAATAATGTGTGTTGAAACCATTCAAATTGCATGTGGATCAAACTAACTATATATATGTCCTTGTGTTGTATGCCCGAGCAACTTTCACTCTCTACCATGGGCTCTATTAGACAACTCAAATTGAAACACACACTTTGGAGGGTAAAGTGAAAATAAAGAGTAGTCTAACTCAAATTCAAACTCAGACTTTGGAGAGTAAAGACGACTCAAAACTATAAAAACTCAAGATGAAACTAAGACTTCCAGGACTAAACTCAGAATAAAAAGTGCTCTGTCAGAAAGCTCAATATAAAGAGTAGATAAAAGGAACACAACTGCATAACAATATGGTTCTTGATCACTGAATTCTTACTCAATGAATGAATCATATGAAAAACACCACTGAAGCATGACATCGACCCTGTGGTGGAATTGCCATGCCATACCAAGAGCAATGGCAGGGTCGCTGAGAGGCCTAAGACAGGATAGGTCGACACTGTAGCGTGTGAAGTTGAAGAGGACTGGAAGTGAAGATGCCTTCCTCAAATTCATGAGCTACATTTCCGACCTACCTTGTAGTTGGTCTGCTTTTATTTCCAAGCCTGAGAAGAAGACCAACTAGTAAGTTATTTGGTATAGAAATATTAAAATACATTACAATAAAAGGCATACAACTAGTAATTATATTTATTTCTTGCTTTATTTCGTCTCAGAAATAAAATCTGTTTAAGAAGCAGTTCTGTAGAATATCATTAAAATATTCTACTCCTTCTCTTTCTCCCTCTCTTTGGAATAAAAAATTGTATTTATGTACCTCTCTCTGTTCTTCTTTATCACACTCTCTCCTTCACTATTTCCTCTTCTCTCATTCCTTCCCCCACCTTCCTAACTCTCACTCACTCAGACACAATATCTCTTCTCCATATCTCCTCCCTCTCCCTCTATCTTCCTCTCTCTCCCTCAATTCATCCTATACAAAAACCACCGCTCCAACTTTGTCTCTCTCCTCCTCCATGTGTATCCCATAACTATATTTGTCACTCCCCCTTCCCCACTCCCTTTCCCTATCACTCTCAAATTTCATATCACACTCTCTCTTCCCCTTTTTTCCCCTGACTCACCCAATCATTCTTCCCCACCCCCACTTTTTCGTTTTGTCTCATTATCCCCCTTGGTTGATCTATCCATCCCTTTCTCCCTTAATCTATGAGTGGACAATTTCATATGTGTTAAAGTCCCTAGTTGTATCTTCCTACTTTGAGGAACAATTTTTAGTGTTAGGAATCCACATATGATTTTTTTAATTTAAATATTTTGTTTTGGTGGGAAGCTTACATGCATGATGATTTGGTTACCTAGAATATATAGTTGAGATAAAAAAGCATGGTGGTTTTGGCTACAAATACATGAAAACATCATTTGTTGAGTATGTATGTATACATATACATATACATATACATATACATATACATATACATATACATATACATATATATATAGATATATATATATATATATATATATATATATATATATAGATGTTATTTTTATATAGTCTAGACAAATTCATTGTCCATGAAACCACATGCATATATAGAATAATCTATGTACATTCTAAATATATAATTAAAAAGGGTAATAATATTTACTATGTTTGATACAATTTTCTCTCGATATATGTCACGTGGAAAGAGTCGTTAGTGCGGACACAACCGACCTTCCTAGAAAGCCTAAGACTCTCTAATGACAAACAAGAAAAATAAGAGCAATCCTTCCCTAAATATGCTTTTACAATATGAGAGATCAAGTGTTTAGATCCTATCTGTAATCCAACGCTGTTGTAGTAGTCTAGCTCCGTTGATCCGGATGAGCTCCTCCTTCACTTCGAAACTTGCATTCACCAACAATCGAACAATTAAATAGCACCTGAATATCACATAGAATAAAACATATTTAACATATAGACCAAGGAGTATATGAAACAACTCATTAATAACAAATTGTTGAGAAGAATGGACTAATTTGTATTAAAAGGTAACAAAAGGAACCATTACAACCTGAGCCTTGGTGTTGTGCAAGCTCCTCCCAGGCTCCACAAGAGTTCTCCCTTACTCTGATCAGCTCACCCACCTCCCAATGGAAACAAGTAAAGATGGTAATCTCTCCTCACAAGCTTCTACAAGGAAGTCCTAATTCCATTAGCATCTACCCTTAGGAATATTCAGCTTTCAACCTCCCCTCCCTTTGGCCCAATGCCTGTATTTATAGTGCTCTAGAGGAAGTTATTCAGGTCCACCATCAATGGGATACGCCCCTCTTTGGATGGGATAGCTCCCCTCTTGATGGGATAAGTTCCTCTTTGGTAGGGATACATGAACCATCTGGAGGCACTTCATACACGTCAAACATACTTCTAGAAGACTCTAGAAATGACCGCAAGTAACTTTTTTGGAGTGAAACTTGCGCCTTTTGACCTTTACAGGAGTACGCACCCATCCCTTTACATACAGAGCGTACAAGTACGCAGGTTTTGTGAACTTGGGTTGCGTACCCGCAGGTAAGGCTAAGAGAAATTGCGTACCAGAGATAACTTGACTTTAAATGACTTTTCTCTCTTTCTTTGAGTTTGACATGGAAGGCAGAGGCATGAGACTTGCCAAGGAGGATAGTATGACAGTGGATGGAGCCATACTAACTGCAAATAGTCATGGTGACATTTTTTAGTGTAACAGATTGCCCCCTAAAGTGCAAAGCCTGTAGTAGATTAGGGTTTTTATGATCTAGGAAGGGTGAAGTACTTTATCATTTCAAGGAGTATCTTTCGGAGGACCCGGTCAGAACCTGCAAATATTCAACACAAAATACATATATAAGATGATATCATCGCTGAGGTAGGCATTCCCATACTCAGATTGAAAACTTTAACTAATGATCTAACTACTGCTCTGATACAAGAATGATTTTGCAGTACACCATAATCATAGACTTTTGTAGACACAGTATGGACGTAGCCATCTGTTTATGATTAGTCTATTGTATAATGAATACAAAACTCCTCGCAGCCTGGATGGTGGAAACTAGATCTAGGGTCTTCATTTCTACTTCCCGAATTGGTACGATTCTATCCATGCGAATAAATGAGTTGATGTCGAGCACGGTAGAAACCACTTGATTACCAGTAATTGATGTAAACTGTTAACAAGTGTGAGAGAGACCACCAGTGATGTCAATGGTTCTCAAAGTACCCAGTACAATCCATGAAATGTGAATGAATGAGTTGATGTCGAACACGTCACCCTCTGATCGAAAGTCAATGATGTAAACTGTCATCAAAGGCGAGAAACCTGCCATTGATGCATGCAGACTTCAAGGTACTGTCGATTTCTAAGTCATCTTTCTAGATAATGTGTTGATGTCGATAGAAAGCGACTCGTTGCAGGCAAGCCCACAACATGAAATCATCGTTCAAGTTGAAGAAATGTTGTTGTAAGGACTGACTCAGGGATGGTCAAATGGATGACAAGTATTTTGCATATGAATGGTTTATTTGCAGAGACCTCTTGAACACATAATGACACGACAGATGGTTTGGTGACGATTGACCCAAAGTTAATACCCGGAAACGGTTGAAGACTTTCAAAAGTGGTTTGATCAACTTTTAAGGCAAAGGATTTCCCAACCCAGGTGAACGGAAAGTGTCGTGTTCAAGAGCGGTGATAAGGTTCTTCTGTAACAAAGGATGACAAATCGGTTCATTCTTTTCCCTTTTCCCCCACCATTTCTGGCAAGTACCTCTTTATTTTTAACAAGCTTGAGGAGGATAACATATGCTTGATTATAAGCTCATCCTTTGGATGAGTCCAACTTAGTTTAGATTCGAACCCTAAGAAGGAGTGGTCCATTCCTGTTTGCAATCGAACAGGTCCTTTACTGTGAAATTTTAACGAGTCCAGTATAGAAGAAACTCGACGTTTTTCATTTTTAGAGAGTCTGAAAAAACTAAAGAAGACTCCACGGTGAACTTTTTCGTAAATTTGTGTCTCCCAAGCCTGAAAAAGTATAAAATAATAACTGAGAGAACTGCTTGATCTTGCGACCAAGGAGTACTTTCATAATTAGTGTCTATGACCTAAAAAGTAAAAAGCGATCAAGGACACATCGTTTTATTTCCGTATTCAGTTTGAAACGACAAAAACCCGGTAATCTTTTCCTGTTTTTACGGTCAAAAAAGAGCTATAAGGGGACCGTCTTTTAATTCCGTTTTAACGAGTGTAAAAGAAACGCTCGACAATTTTTTCATCTTTTAGGAGTTAGAAAAGGGCTTAAAAGATGACTCTGATGTGAAAAATGATAATTTACCCTAAAGTCCCTTTGTCCTGCACAAAAACAACACATTACTCATACCTGTTTAAGATGGGTAAAAATACATTGAAAAATGTCCTTTCATGGTGAAAAATAAACAAACTTAGCATTCATTCATCCAAAAAGCCTATAAAAAGACATTTTACCATGTCATTTTACCATTTTACTATTGAGGTTGAGAAAAGGGCTTTTGACAAGAAAACTTCCCGTGGATTTTGCGGAGAATCCGACCGTCAGAATCGAACGCCGTCTCATCAGATATTCTACAACATCCTTCTCTTGCTTTCCATCTGTTTACAATTCATTTTTAGGTTTTTATTTGACTTTTTGGAGGTCTTGGGGTTTCAATATGCGCCCTTCGGGGTACGCAGGTCATGCATTGCTGACCTGCGTACCCCGATATTTTCTCAATGGGGAAAATACCGGGAGTACGCAAGCGGCCTTAAGGGAAGCTGCGTCCAAACGCTCTGTCCCTAAAAGCTGGGGTGCGTACCCCGCAAAACACATTTTGAAACCCTCATTTCTACAAAATGAACCAAAATTTTAAAATTTTATGAACTCTAATAGATGTTTTATGATGTGCAGGGTGCACACCATGCTTGATTGGGGTGAAAGAGAACACGAGGATGTTGATTTGGCCGCAATAGGTCATCAACCTTCTATTGATGCGTTAAAGGCATGCGGTCTCTATAAATACTGGGCCATACCTGGCATGAGGGCCCATGTGCCATTCCTTGAGTGGCTGGTTGAAAGGTGGAACATTCAGGATCAGTGTTTCTACATCGGGGAGCACCAGCTCGAGATAGAGCCCTCCGACATATATTTTCTCACTGGCTTGCCTAACAGAGGCGAGCAACTCTCTCTATTCGGGACTAGGCCGGGTGGCCAATCCCTTACTAGTCTCCGGCTAGAGTGGTGCAACAATCAAAACCAGGAGAAGGGGATAGAAATCAAGTACATATCCCGACCTGAACTTATGGTGATAGCCTTTACTGTTACCAGAATTTGCGGCGCGTCCGCTTTGCACCATGCCACCGGGTCCCAAATGCGGATGGCTATAGATTGCTTCCAAGGCACCATTTTCAACTGGTGCGATGCTGTGTTGGCCAATATGAAGGGCCAACTAACCAGGGCAAAGAGAGGACAACTGAAGACCTTTGGATATGGGCCTTTAGTTGTGAGCTTTGCCCTAGAGAGAGTTCCAATGCTGATCCCCCAGCATCTTACAGTTCCAGTTGGGGCTCCTCAGGAGCCTAAGTTGACGAGATGGGTTGCGGTAATGGCCCGGCATCCTGATGAGGGAGCAGTAGTTGTTCGATTTCCTGATGGTTACTTTCACTGGCTAGAGGGCCAGGTCTTTGCGGTTCAGGATTTTCCGTATGCCGGAATGGATTTTCGCAATGATCTGGACATGGTTCTTCCACAGGGAGAACAATGGGATGACAGAGGTATTTTATTTTTCACAATTTTTTAAGTTATCTATGTATTTTTTTTGTTTTATATATCGCCTCAAAACTGACAGCACAAATTTTCAAAATGCAGATGTAGGTCCACAGCGTCCGGCCAACCTCCAAGCTTTTGAGAGGAGAGTACCAGTTGTACCAGCACCAACCCCACAGGATGCAGCCGCAGAGACCCTAGCCGAGCTGGAACAGGATCTAGAGCGTCTGATGGCGGATATACCAGAGACCACTATAGATGACATTCCTATCCAACTTCAGCGCTACGTGGTCGCAGTCCCAGGACCTTTCAGGAGGTTCCTGTGTAGGGTAGCGCGGGCAGTGGTCTCGTATAGAGAGCACCACCAGTGATTGGCTAGTCACTTTTGTAGACACATATGACATTTTTAGTTTTTTGTACTTATCATTTTTGCCGATCATAAGGTATTTTTCAACCTATGATCGAAGACGATGTATATTTTTGACACACTCCTATCTATATATATCATTATTACCGGCTTATTTTGTTAAACATGTGTGATGAAATGTTTATAAATTTACATCTATGATTGTTACAAATTTCTATTTAACATTCGAGACGCCATTGCATCTACTAATGTATTTAAAGACCTTGGAATATGCTGATATTCAATGTAATCAAATTCACGTTCCAAGAGACGCACCCTCAAAAACAATCTTAATAACACTGGATTTCTAATGGCATAGACTCTATTAAGCTGTAATACAACGAGTTCAGAATCTAACCTCACTATCAAACTCTGAATCCCAAATGAAATAGATTCAGATAATAATTCAATCACTGCACTGTATTCTGCAATGTTGTTTGTTGTTTGACCGAGGCTCACCCCATGCATAGAAACTAACTCGTCAGAGGGCGAATAGATAACCCAAGCTGCGGAAGAGATATTCCGTGTACTACGACAAGCACCATCAGCAAATCCAATGTATGTTTGGAGAGGCGTCGACATCTGCAATATCAAGAGTAAAACCAAGATAAGCCAGAATAATGACAAAAACACACTCTTTAAACTAAGCACACAGTCTAAACTAAGCAAACATACCAGTTAAAAAGAAAATTAACCTAATTAGGACTAACTAAAATCTCCATACCCACCATTTAAGCATAATACCTCTTTAGGTAAAGTCCATTTCTGGGCTTACCCAAAGAGTCCCCATCAAAATCTACCAGCTCATAGGCCCCTTTAGCCAGCTTTCGCTTGACAATGTAGGGTCCATGCCACATGGGAACGAATTTTCCAGCACGTAATTTATCGTTAGCTTGATCATATAATAACACTAGGTCTCCTTCCGAAAAATTACGAGGGGTCACGTTACGGTCATACTGAGCTTTCATCCTTTTTGCGTGAGTCTCGATTGCCAAGGTAGCGTCACGTCGAGTCTCATCTAATTTAGCTAAGTATAACAGATGCTTCTCCTCTTCGGAAGTAGCTAGGAGTAATTCGATAGCCATTTGAAGTGATGGGATTTCACATTCAATGGGCAACACTGCTTCCAAACCATAAACTAGTTGGAAAGGAGTGAACCCTGTTGATGTTTTCACTGAGGTTCGATACGCCCAAAGCGTTGAGAATAACATGTTGTTACCAATGATTCTTTGGATCATGATAACAAGAACTTTGTTGATGGATTTAACCAAACCATTTGCTTGAGGATAATAAGGAGTAGAACTATCATGGCGTAAACCAAGCTGGCTTGTAAGTTCTGTCATCATAATGTTTCGAAAATGGCGCCCATGGTCAGTGATGATCGCTTGTGGGACACCAAACCTAACAATAATATGATTGAATACAAAAATCGTTGTTGTTTTGCCTCTTGCCTCGAATGTAGGCATCGCCTCGACCCATTTAGTAAAATAATCAACCGCAAGGATGATATACGCATGCCCCCCGGCCGAGTGAGGGTTACAAGTAATAAAATCGATACCCCATTTAGCAAAAGGACCAACGACAATTATAGGGTGGAGAGGAGCAGGTGGTGCGCGCATCTTGCGATCAAACACTTGAGAGTTGTGGCATTTTTGGACTGCAATGATACAATCTTTAAACATGGACGGCCAGAAATAGCCAGCACGCAACACCTTCTGAGCTGTGGCATACCCAGACATATGACCGCCACATGCTCGAGAATGACAGTCATTCAAAACCCTTTATGCCTCTTCATGAGTTAAGCAACAACGAAAAGCCAAGTCCGCCCCACGACGATAAAGAGTATCTCCAATAATTCTGTATTGTTGGGACTGGAATCGAATTTTCCGGCGTTCCGACTTTGAAGCTTCGGGCTGAAAGGATTGGGTTTGGAGATAGACGATTATATCCCCATACCACGGATCTAAAGTGCTGATAAGAAACAGAGATTCGTCCGCAATGGGTTCCTCTGCCACAGTTTCCGTGTCAGCACGCGGGAAGTCACACATCAATTCCACAAAAACTAAGGATTTCTTAGACTTGGACTTCTCAAACTCCAAATCAAACTCCTGTAGGATAACAATCCATTTGGAGTACTTGCCCCCTAGCAATTGTTTTGTCAAAATATAGATCATAGGGTTGCAATCCAAAATCACTGTAGTTTTACGGAGAAGAATGTAATGACGAAAACGCTGGACAGCCTGAACAGCTGCCAGGGCCAATTTCTCCACATGCGAATATTTTAGCTCAGTGGGATTTAACATCCTACTAAGATAATATATCACATGTTCCGTTCCAAATTCATCTTCCTGAACTAAGACCATTCCAATGGTGGAGTGGGAGGCGGCGAGATACAAAAAATAGTCATGGTTGTAGTTGGGAGGATGCAGCAACGGTGCATGTGTCAACGCGTGCTTAAGTGCATCAAAAGATTTCTGAGCTATCTCATCCCAAGAAAATTGAGCGTTTTGTTTTAACAACCGGGTGAAACCCTTTGTAACCTCGGCGTAGTTAGGAATGAATCGACGTAAAAAGTTTTCTTTCCCTTGCAAACTTTGGAGTTGGCACAAACTCGAAGGAGGAGGCAATTTGATGATAGCTTCGACCTTCGAGGGATTGACGCGGATACCGGCTTTTGAAACGACAAATCCTAGCAATCGTCCCACTTCTATGCAGAAGACACATTTGTGTGGGTTCAAACGAATTTGATAATGCCGACACCTCATAAAAATAGCTCGTAAGTGGACAAGGTGATCAACTCGATGTAACGAATAAGCAGGAAAATCATCAAGATACGGTTGCACAATGTGCTTGATGTCGTGAAACGCGTAAGACATTGGCCGTTGGAAAGTGGCTCCGACATTCTTAAGTCCGAAAGGTAATTTGCAGTAAGCAAATGTCCCCCAAGGACAAATGAAAGCCGTTTTTGGTTGATCGGCAGGTAGAATATTAATTTGGTTGTAACCGGAAAAACCGTCCATAAAGGAAAATATTTCACTGCTGGCACAATCATCAATTATTTGATCGATATAGGGTGTAGGATAGTTGTCTTTTGGACAAGCACGATTTATATCCCTATAGTCGATACATATTCTTATTGTTCCTTGTTTCTTGTTAACCGGAACAATATTCGATACCCAATCCGTTAACGGGATCAGATAAATGAAACCTGCTTTCAACAGCTTCTCGACTTTTGCTTTAATCGCAGCTGCTTTCCTAAGGTGTATCTGATGCAGACGTTGCCAAATGGGTTTAGCGTCCGGGTAGGTCTTGATTTCATGAACAACAATGGAGGGATCAATTCCTGGCATTTCCTCATAGGACCAGGCAAACACGTCGCGGAATTCTTGAAATAGGACCTTGTATGTTTGAATTTCGTTATCTGTACACGAGGCACCTATATGAATGTTTTCAATAACTCCGGTTTTGACTTAAATGTCGATGGCGATAGTTTGGGAAATGTTTCCCAAATTCAACTCTGAATCAGGATGTTTCATGGGATTCTGAGCGTCCTTGACATATTCAGCTGTAAAAATTGATGAAAAATTATTTTCAAAGTCATCACTCTCAGGTAAAAATGAAGATCTATGATGAAGATCTTCCCATGGTAGATCGTCTACACTTAGGATTTCGCGAAGTTGTTCGTCAGATGACACGACTTCAGGAAAAGTTATCCGTTCTGAGGTTGATGTGAAAAGTGATTCCTCACGGACCACATCCATTTGGTCGAATTGGGTTGAATTAGAGTCGGAAAAAGACTGTGCGGCCTCATAAGCAATTTCATATGGACTCAAAGGCATTGCATTACTGAAGGAGTCTATTTCAGGTTTAGATGGGACAATCCAAGGATCATCGTAAATAATAGTGTCTGAAGTAATCATATGAATGGTTGCGAATGAAAGGTCTGCATTGATGGAAGGAAAGGGAAAAGTTCCCAGTAAACCAGAATCTTTAACCAATCCTACCCCAATATCCCTATAAGGGATAGTCGTTTTACCGACATGCTGGATACTCTCTGAAGAGGCTGGGTCGGATGAAAAGTAAGCCAGCTGGTCTATCGTCACGATCTTACCATTATGTAGAAACTTTACAACTCTGAAGACCGATGACACAACTGCTGTCATAGCATAAGACCAACTGTGACCCAAAAGAAGGTTGTAGTCTAGAGGGGCATCAACCACTTCGACATCCAGACTAACGGTTTTTCCTTCAACCCCTATAGGCAAATCCTGTAGAATGCCAAACGGATGGAACCCACGGCCATAAAAGGCCTTAAGAATCGTCGGGGATTGGTTCAGTGAAGGAGAACCAAGCGATCTCCAACACTGAATCGACATAATACACGTAGAAGCTCCTTCATCAATCACAGTCCGATGAATAGGTCTGTTTTTTACTATCACTGGAATCTGGAAAGCCATTTGATGAGGGAGATGCGGTGTACTATTTTCTAGATCAAAGATTATCAGCTTCGGGTCCTGAATATCAACAACTCCTATAGCCGACAAGAGTAATTTTCGTTGTGCTGGGCATGATTGCAGCACTTCCAAAGCCGACATTGCTGAGGGTGAAACAGCTAAATCCTCAACAATGTTATAATTCTGAGCTGCTCTCGCATATGGATTGAAAGCAGACTTTCGAAGTATACCCATGGCGGGCGGTTTAATTATCAAGGCTGGGTTAGGTTTCTCGATCTGTAGTGGATCGAAACCGGGAGCTGAGGTTGATGGATTAGAATGAGAAGATTCTGCTTATTTGCCATCAACAGGATTCTTACTACCATAATCTTGCAATCGAGTCGCAATCCGTACATGAGATATCATCAATATGGGTTCTTCATTGGCACTCAAGGAAGAACCTATCATTTCACTCTCCTGCTTTGGAAATTGATCTTTCAAAACAGTAGGAGTTGGGGAACCTTTAATGATTTTCACAACCTCTGCCCGATGAGGGCAATCTCTTGTGAAATTATCTTCTTCACAAATTAAACAAGGATAGCGAGGTTTGCGTTTTTCGTCGTTAGATTCCGAATTCTCTTTTTTCTCCTTTGGAGCCTTGTCTGCTTTATCCTTCTTCTTGCCCTTCTTCTTACCACCATTTTTTGATTTAGCCGTAGATGACTCTACAGCATGAATATCGGCAGTAATTTCAGGAGAAGATTCTCTTGTCGGGGAGTCCGGTAGGGTTATTATTGGAGAAGAATTCTTTGAGGATTTCTTCTTACTTTAGTATTTACCGTACCAATCATGCCATCAGCAGCATGAGACCCTGAAGGAGCAGCAACAATTTGATTCGACTTAGGAAGATCTGGGATCTTCTCGTGCAACGTACCCGACTGAGTATAAACTAAGTCAAGGTACTGTTGGAAATAATACTGAGAGGGGGGGGTGAATCAGTATTATCAGATCAATCAAACTTTTCAATTTCATACTCAGAAACATATACGCTACTTCAATTAAGTGAACCCGCGTGTACACGCTACTGTGTCTAATGAAACTCGCGTATATCCAGAGATCTTATAATTCAGTTAGCTTAATCTTCAGTAAATGCATCAGATCATTATTAAGCATATTAACAGTAAACAGGTGCAGAATAACAGAACAGAACATCACACAAGAGCCACACACATGAACACAAAGATATAAGGTGGAAACCCAATGTGGGTGAAAACCACCTGCTGCAAGTCATCTCAATCTTCTTCTTAATAAGAAAATCCTTTTACAATATTTGTACTGGTGCAGTCTTATACCAGTACGGGAGCTACAACCCCCTTTGCTCTTGTACTAGCCGATCCATTTACTAGTACGCAGGCTGCTACCTGCTACAATGCTCCAAAGATCTCCTTTAGCTTTTGTACTAGCTTAGATACTAGTACGTAGGTGCTTGCCTACAATCTTCTCACCTCCAGGTACCACGTTTCATCAATTTTCAGACTGGATACACTGAAGCACAACACATAATCTGTAAGGCCACTTTTCATCCAATTTTCATACTGGACCCATAACTATCATTGAAGCTCAAAACAATCATCAAACTCTGAATCACTGAAGCCCTGTTAACAACAGTCACCAGAACACAGAGCAGACACAGAACTCTGTAATAACCATCAGATCCATCTGCAACTTCAAATATTAAGATTTACAATGTATACGCTACTTCGATGAATCAAACCCGCGTGTATACGCACTTTTTCCAAAGACAACCCGCGTACAGATCTAAAAATAATTTCTCATAACTTGCAGCTGTACCAGACATCAGTCATACTCATAACACTTATAGAACAATACATGCGTCAGTATGTAGATCTAGAATAAGCATCATAAAGATAGTTCATTTCAAACCATTTGATCCCGATCTCTCCTTAGATCTTGTTCTCCATCAACCGGTGAGATCTCTCCTTAGCTCAGATCAAGCAATGCATCATCAACCCATAACCCTGCATACTGGATCTAATGCTTCATCAGATATTCAAGACATTTCAGATGCACTTGCCTAATGATTTCCTTCCCTTTATATAGCCTTAGGCCTTGTTCAATACCAAGAGCCAAAACCATAGAAATCCAATACCATCAACTTCAAAACTAGGGATCAACACGTCCGCCGAGACGCCAAGGTCCAAAACCATAGGCACAACTTCCAAGGAATAACCGCCATGGACCAAAGGTACTTTTCCACATACACGCGCTTTTGCTGAAGCCAACCAGCGTGTACACGCGACTTGGGCTTAACGAACCTGCGTGTATGAACTTTCTCTTCTTCTTATAGTCTGATCATCAATTCCTTGCTGCTGACCTTCTGTACTATGATTTGTCATCAGTGAGGTTTGCCATCAAGGACAACACTTATCTCATAATGCCAACAATCTCCCCCTTTGGACTTGATGGCAAAGCTAACTTGTCACACTTAGAACTATCATCTGATTCCTTTGAGCTGTCCTCCATCAGTCACATCTGATATCTCTTCTGAAGATTCATCATCTGATTCCTTTGAGCTGTCCTCCATCAGTCACATCTGATATCTCTTCTGAAGATTCACCCAGTTATACATAAGTGAGATATTCTTCTATGAGAGGGTTGCCATCAAGTACAACACATGCATCATAATGCCAACAATCTCCCCCTTTGGACTTGATGGCAACAACACCAAATCACTCTCCCCCTTTGACATCAAGGGCAAAGGGTGGACCAAGATATTCTCTTCCTTTGCTGAATCATTCCACTGTCCATACTCCCCCTGAGTACCTGCTGAAATCTCTGAATAGTCTCCCCCTTTGTATATGCCAAGGTGTACCAATCTGTCCATGCTTCCTCTGAGTACATGCTGAATCTCTGTTCTTGCTGAAGTGTGCTGATCATGCTCTCTCTGACTGTAAGCAAGGTCTACAAAAGATGTTCTTCAAGAAGAACATGACTCTATACATCATAAAAGACCTTCCTATCTCTTAGGACTCATACATACATCCATCTCTCAACTAAGTGAGGATAAACAAGAAAGTGACTCATCCACCCAACCAAGTGGGGATACATCAAAAATTTACATATGACAACCAATCATATTGCATCAATCATCCCAGGCATAGTGGGGAAACCAAAATAGGCCGTTACATGACCTTGACACCATGAAAGAGATACCACAAAAGAGATATATGACATAGAGACGAAAGAACTAGACCAAGACTTATGAAAGTCACCAGCAGCATCTGATAATCACCATTCAGATCAGCAACCAAGAGATCCTTCTGTTCTCCTTTCGCCTTTGTTCCACTTGAAACCAACAACAAATGTGAACTAGAACCAAAAGCTTTAAGATAATGCCAACAATGCATCATTGGAAGATTATCTGCTCCCCCTGAACCTGTGCCAAATGATCTCTGTCGGACCCATATCATACTTTCTGCAACCAACATCTGTCCCTGCTGATTTCCTTCAAAACTACATATACGCGTCTGCATCCACATAAACAAGCGTATATACGCGGATAGTCCTTATCCAAGTCGCGTATACCAATTTCCATATCAGCAACCTGTAAATGTCCTGTAGAGAATAAGTCATCAACCTTTAACAAGGTATGACTGCATCAATTCATCCCTTTGAACAGAATTCAGAGTCATTCACATGTGTGAAACCACCATAGCCATTTCATCAAGCTCTACATGATCCAAGTATCATTACTTGGGAACATCTGCATCAATCAACACATGCAAGTATCAACCTATCATTATATAGATAAGAACTCATCACCATGTCTCCAACAAAGCAACCTTGAGTAGTCATCCATGTATCAGCACTATGTATCTTGAGCTCAAGCTCATTTGACAAAACTTCTTGATATCATCAACAGCAACAATCCTTATTCACAAGAGTGCCCGAATTATAACTGTATGATCTTTATGCATATGACAACAACAGTATATAAGTGACTCATCATCAAGAGAGGAAGATGTGTATTCAAGCTTTGTACTTCTCCTTGTCCTTATGAAGATTACCATGTAAGCACCATATATGCATCATCAAAGAATCAACCATAAATCTGATCTGAACATCTTCTATGTATCTTCAAGAATCATATGAGAGTTTATCATAGACAACTCACAACCACATCATAGCAAGATATATCATTTAGCCATATAAGAATCATCACCAAGGATTATTAACCATAATGCCAATAATGAATTACTAAAGGCATATGCTCCCCCTCAACCAGTGCCATCTGTTAGATCTGATCATGCATATATCAGCAATAAGCATCAAAACATCATCATCCTCAAGTTAGGATCAAAACACTTCTAGATATCATACAAGTAACAAAACCTTTCCACACATCCTCAGCAGACTGTAGCTATTAACCAATAGAGCAAATAATGGACTGAATCATATCAGATCCCTTTTCTGAGCCTGTCCCCACTGCTTTTCCTCAGACTGACATATACGCGACTTTGCAGTGTCGAACTCGCGTATATACGCGACTTCCCTTTAAGGAACTTGCGTATGAGATTCAGGACACTGAAGGTTTACACTTTCAGCTCCCCCTGAGTCTGATATGTCTGTGCTGTGCTGTGTCTCAGTACATTGTGCTGACTGTACTTCCTTCTTCCTCCATATCTTCAAGTGTGATGAGGTTTTCTCCTTTCGGTGTGATGTCCATCCTTTGTTCCTGCATTCCTTTGCTATATGTCCAAGCTTGTTACATGTATAACATCTTACATGTTTCATATTCCTCCTGTAGCAATCAGCAGCTTTGTGACCATACATATTGCAAGCAAAGCAATATCCATTAAAGTACCTTGATTGAGATGACCTGTCCGCATAATAGTCTTGAACTCTTCTTCTTCTATATCTAGCTGCAACATGTCCAAGATTATGACATACATAACATTCAATATTATTCATAGGAGGAGTAAAAGATTTTCTTTGAAGACTTTCTTTCCTTGGTTGATGATGAGATTGACCTTTCATCTCCTTGTTGATCATTTTGGATTTCTCTTTAGAGTTCCTTGCCTCACCTTGTGAACTAGATTCATCTTCAACAGATTCATGGAAACCAAGACCAGTCTTTATAGCAGGGGACCTTTGACTACTAAGAATATCATCCAAGACTTTAGAACTATCTTGAAATCGTAAAAGCTTATCCTTTTCTTCTATTTTACCTTTCAAGATATTTACCTCAACTTGAAGTTGTTCCTCCTTTTCTAGACATTGCTTCTTCATGTCTTCTCCATCTTTCCTTCCTTCTTCCAACTGATGCCTTAGTTTGAGAATCTCCTTTTCTTGTTCTTCATTCAGATCCTGTTGCATTTGACGAACTTGGAAGGCACATTCTAGTTGAGATTTTAAGCTGGTGACTTCGTTTTCTTGTTTTGCAATAGCTTGGAGTAGATCTGTATTCTGCTTCTTTGATTCTTCAAGATCTCCTTTTAGTGAGGGGATTGTAGCTTCAAGATTTTCATAGTAGCTGGATCTATCTTTGAGTTTCTTGATGGTTGTGCTTCTTTCGTTGACTTCTTTTCTTAATGATGTCACTTCATGCTGCAATTTTTGACATTGGTCTTCCTTGTCCTTGAGTAGCTTTCTTACCTTGTTTCCTTCTTCTATTTGGGCCTTTAGTTTGGTAACTTCTTCTTTGAAAGCACATTCCCTTTTGTTCAATAGATCTTGTTGATCTTTAACTTTGTCTGCAAGCCTTCTAAACACTGCCTCTATTTGACACTTTTCTTGCTCACCCATAAAAGCATGTTCAGTAGTTTCACTATCACTTCCATCACTTTCACAAGGAAATATAGCAGGAACATCAGAGGATAACACATTCATACCTGATAATGATTCTGAATCTGATTCTGAATCTGAAGAGCTTCTTATACCTAATCCCCAATCGACTCTCCCACTGTCATAGTCCTTCTGAGATGTCTTCTTCTTCTTATGAGCTTTCTTCTTAAGCTTCTTTCCCATTGTTCCACGGATCTCCTTCAAGCGATCAAGCTTCTACCAAAGGACCCGCTCTGATACCAATTGTTGGAAATAATACTGAGAGGGGGGGGGTGAATCAGTATTATCAGATCAATCAAACTTTTCAATTTCATACTCAGAAACATATACGCTACTTCAATTAAGTGAACCCGCGTGTACACGCTACTGTGTCTAATGAAACTCGCGTATATCCAGAGATCTTATAATTCAGTTAGCTTAATCTTCAGTAAATGCATCAGATCATTATTAAGCATATTAACAGTAAACAGGTGCAGAATAACAGAACAGAACATCACACAAGAGCCACACACATGAACACAAAGATATAAGGTGGAAACCCAATGTGGGTGAAAACCACCTGCTGCAAGTCATCTCAATCTTCTTCTTAATAAGAAAATCCTTTTACAATATTTGTACTGGTGCAGTCTTATACCAGTACGGGAGCTACAACCCCCTTTGCTCTTGTACTAGCCGATCCATTTACTAGTACGCAGGCTGCTACCTGCTACAATGCTCCAAAGATCTCCTTTAGCTTTTGTACTAGCTTAGATACTAGTACGTAGGTGCTTGCCTACAATCTTCTCACCTCCAGGTACCACGTTTCATCAATTTTCAGACTGGATACACTGAAGCACAACACATAATCTGTAAGGCCACTTTTCATCCAATTTTCATACTGGACCCATAACTATCATTGAAGCTCAAAACAATCATCAAACTCTGAATCACTGAAACCCTGTTAACAACAGTCACCAGAACACAGAGCAGACACAGAACTCTGTAATAACCATCAGATCCATCTGCAACTTCAAATATTAAGATTTACAATGTATACGCTACTTCGATGAATCAAACCCGCGTGTATACGCACTTTTTCCAAAGACAACCCGCGTACAGATCTAAAAATAATTTCTCATAACTTGCAGCTGTACCAGACATCAGTCATACTCATAACACTTATAGAACAATACATGCGTCAGTATGTAGATCTAGAATAAGCATCATAAAGATAGTTCATTTCAAACCATTTGATCCCGATCTCTCCTTAGATCTTGTTCTCCATCAACCGGTGAGATCTCTCCTTAGCTCAGATCAAGCAATGCATCATCAACCCATAACCCTGCATACTGGATCTAATGCTTCATCAGATATTCAAGACATTTCAGATGCACTTGCCTAATGATTTCCTTCCCTTTATATAGCCTTAGGCCTTGTTCAATACCAAGAGCCAAAACCATAGAAATCCAATACCATCAACTTCAAAACTAGGGATCAACACGTCCGCCGAGACGCCAAGGTCCAAAACCATAGGCACAACTTCCAAGGAATAACCGCCATGGACCAAAGGTACTTTTCCACATACACGCGCTTTTGCTGAAGCCAACCAGCGTGTACACGCGACTTGGGCTTAACGAACCTGCGTGTATGAACTTTCTCTTCTTCTTATAGTCTGATCATCAATTCCTTGCTGCTGACCTTCTGTACTATGATTTGTCATCAGTGAGGTTTGCCATCAAGGACAACACTTATCTCATAATGCCAACAGGTACTGGGCTTGAGCAATGACTTGCTCCTCAGTAACTACTCCGGCCTTAGCTACATCTTTAGTAATCTTTGGTAATAATGATTTTACAAACCATTCAGCTAAGATTTGGTCCGGGATAAAAACTTTCACTAAACGTCTTCGACGTCTCCATTCATGAATATGATCGGAAATATAAGTGGAGGTCGACTGTTTTAATGAAGTTAATAGCTCCGTGTCGTTATCGTATCTGACCAGCAACTGAAAATGAGTTAGGAACGAGGTAGCTAACTGGCTAAAATTGTAAAAAGAGGCCCGTGGTAACTCAATGTACCACTTGGCCGCGAGACCAATGAGCATATGCTGGAAAAGACGTAAGCGGCTCGAATCATCCGAGGTAGAATTTGAAGCACACCAGAGGTGGTAAGTCATCACGTGGTTGGACGGATCCTCTCTAGACTTACCTTCGAACTTGGGTATATCACTGGGCAACTTATTTGACATTGGCGGTCAGAACGAAAGATATTGAATTGGATCGTTCGTTAGCCGCGTCAAGTCTGGTAAATCTAAAGTTGCGATAAACAGTAACTGCCGATTAGGATCTCTAAAACTCTGGGTCACAAGACCAGTTCCAGGAGGAGGATATCCAGGATAACTAGGAACAGGAATCGCATTAGGTATATTATATCCTCCTGGAAAACCAGGATTAACCGGACCATACTGGGGTTGTTGAGGTTGTTGATAAGTGTACCCAGGATACGGTTGATACTGGTAAACCGGTTGTTGGACAGTAGGACCGAATTGGTACTATCCCTGGTACTGTTGGAGGGTAAATTGAGGTTGAGTTGTTACAACAGTACTTAAACCAGGCTGCCCTACAGGCATCTGGACCGTGGTTTGAATCGTAGATCCAGACAACGGTAAAGATGTCTGAGGAGTGGTTGCAGAGACAGTAGAAACCGGAGCTGTCGATACTCCAGAAGTAAGTGTGTTAGATGTTGCGGTAGTTGCAGCAGCCGTTTGAGATGGAGTACCAGGTGCAATTGGCGGCTGAGTAACTACCGAAGTTACAGAAGTTTGAACATTTGACTGGACAGGTTGCAGTTGCTGGGGTGGACCAGAAACTACGGGTTGTCCAGTTTGAGGTACCAACTGTATAGCAACACCTGTTGACCCTGTGATGGATCCCACACTATCATTCCGGGGTATTGACCCATAACAGGTTGAGGATACTGAGATCCATAACCGGATTGAGGATAGGATTGATAACTGAAAGACATAGTTCCCATACCTTGAACATATGACTGACCTTGAGGTGGTTGATAACTTTGACTCGAGTATTGAACTTGAGGTTGATAACCTTGGGGTAAATACTGATATTGGGGTTGACCTTGACCTTGAGGTTGATACCCTTGGGGTTGATACCCTTGAGGTAAATATTGATACTGAGGTTGACCCTAGGGTACATATTGAGGCTGGGTTTGACCTTGAGGCATGTATTGTACCACGGGTACATACTGACCATGAAGCTGCCCCCCAGACACAATTTGTGTACCTTGAGGTTGCCCCCCAGGCGTTAATTGAGGCTGCCCCCCAGGCGGTAATTGACCACCTTGAGGTTGAGAAATGGGAACTGAACCTGACATCATGTAAATGTCCCCTACACCCAACGGTTTATTACCATTGTTTCGAGCTAATAACCCATGATCAATGGGTTGAGGAGATGCCCCCGCAAAGGTACCAGAAAGTGATTGATACCCAGTGGGAACAGAAGGACCGCCGTGCAAGAAAGATTCAGGAGATTGAGTGAACACGGATGACTGACCAGTCATATTTACCAGAGTATAAATACCTCCAGGTGGAAAAGGAGTACGAGGTGGAGAAAAACCTACCCCTGAGTTGTCTAAATAGTTGGTTAACGAAAGGTACCAAGTAGTACTTCTAGGAGGACTGTAAAAGATAGATTCACGCTCTCTTAGATCAAGAGTTGGTTGATCTTCAAGGGTAGAGATGCCTAATTCTTCCTCTGGAGCAAGTTCTTCAATCGCTATCAAACCAGTAGGAAGATTTTCGGTGATGACTCTTTCTACCGTAGGTGAATCTGGTACACTAGAAGTTGGAGTAACAGGTTCAGATATTTCAGGTTCTTCGCCTATATCACTAGTAGATGAAAAACTACCAGCAAGCTCAGAAACTTCAACTGCTTAAGGATTATAACCTGTCTCTAGACTTTCGTAATCTTGATGGACTACCAACGAAGACTCTCCTTCTTCAGGTGAACCTACTCTACTGCTGCTAGGAGGAGTTACAAGGACCTTTAAACCTTCATAATGACCCGGGACATCTTCAAGAGGTCCACCCCGTGATCTACGGAGTTTTCTCAACAAATCAGTTCCGGTAACAATCTCAGGTGACTTGCCCCGAAGTCTACGGGACTGTCTCGGTAATTCCGCCACAGTTAAAAAATTTTAACTACTGCACACGCAAACAAAGTAAAATCTCAAAGCAAACCACCTAAAGTCTCTAAAGAACCAAACAAATTTGAATCATACACCTAAAGAATCTAGGGCGTCAAACCAAGCACAAACAGTAGCCTTCCAGACCGAAAACGCTAGTTGGAGATGAAACCCAACATCACTGGATTCAGTACAGAAGTGGCGGGTGGAACAGTTACCCCGTCAACCTGCTTAATGAATAGACTGGCACAAGTTCCTCCACTTTAACCGTCTCGAGTGAAGTGAACCCCCTGGAAAATCCAAGTGAGTCTAGCCGACGTTTGCTCCAGGTACAGTGGGATCTTCCCTCCACCGTCACCTCGGTAGAATCCTAAAGATAATGGTCACTAAGGTTACCAACCGCAACAAATGCACCTGGGGGAACAGTCTACACTCCGACAGCACGCAAGGGCAGAGTATCAAGCTCAATCCCCTTGCCGGTTCCTTGACAATAATCCAAGGTTTACCGACAAGTGACCCCTGGATCCTCGACAATGGTTAATCCGAGGTTTACCGTTTGTAATACGTGCATGTCTGGCGTCGTTCCCAACGAGGGAGGATTGATCCCCTCACTGGTTCGGACATGAGCTCGTGCTTCTCCTTTAAGAGGAGCTTTCCCAAAGTACAAATGAGACAATTGGACTTATTCTATCACAAGATAAGCTACTTGTTTGGTTTTGTTGTCTTGGAGAGTTAATTACTCTCCTACTCCAAGACACTAGCCTGATCTAAATTGGTGTTTCAGAGCCCTAGTAAATAAAAGTTACTACGCTGATTTTACTTTAAGCGTTAATTTTATGGTTTTTCTTAAAGACAAAAGGTGATGGAGATGAAACTGGTGGTGTGTAGACTCGACTCGCAACCACTACAAATATGCACCTAAGATGATTTACACTACTTTTCCTTTTCAATGAATCTCCTAACTAAGAGAGTTGGAAAATGCAACTTTTATAGAAAACAACTTCCTTGGTAAAGACAATCAAAGAAACAATTCTCTTTATCTTTTCAAAACACACAACTCATGACCACTGATTACTCTACGAAATTTTCTTTTTCTCCCAAAATCTACAAATGTTACCAAAGCAAACTTTTTCCAAAAGAATTTTTGTATTACTTCTATGTTAATAAAGCATATAAAACTATTTTATCAAATCAAATTTAACAAATCTAAGACAAACAAATCAAATTCATTCAAAAGCAAATCAAAGGCAAATTTTCCTAAAAGTAAAATTAATGACGACAAAAGCCTACAAGGATGATTCCCGGATGTTTTACTTAGTCAAAATGCAACTAAGGATCAGTTCATGTAGAATCATAAACTAACCAAAAAACAAAATCGAAATCTTTTTGTTCTTTTTTCTCAAGAATAGAATTCAAGGTTTTAACAAACAAACTTTTCGAGATTCGCAAAGAGAAGACACAAAGGTAGGTCTCTCACTTGGGTGACTTCTATGACAGGTCTGACTCCTAAGAGGACTGATCAAAACCAGGGAGATCCAAAGTTTGACAACCCCTAACGCCAAAGTCACTACAGGACCAGTTAAAAATCAAACCCTAAGGCAAAATCCCTATGAATTCTACTAAAACCCTCGACACTAACGGGAGAAGTTCAGGTGAAGATGTTTGACAGTAGACTGATGGATCTGGGCAGTAAAAACAAAGTAAAAGCAAAATCTAAAGAGCAAAAAGCAAAAAATTGAAATTTTCTTAAAATTGACAGGGGTACGCATGTCATCTGTTTACACAGGCGCGGGTACGCATTGTGCACAAAGACGTAGTGCGTACAAGTACGCATTGTGTAAACCCAGAGACTGTGTACTGCTGGCAAAGCTAAGAAAAAAAAAAACTAAATTGACTCTAAGCTAACCCACCCAAATACACAGCTAGACAGCCAAAAATCAGAAAGCAAGCAATTTTTCTCAGACCAAAATATCAAATCAAAAAGAACTCAAACACATTAATGGAGTCCCCAGTGGAGTCGCCATTTTGTCACGCGGAAAGAGTCGTTAGTGCAGACACAACCGACCTTCCTAGAAAGCCTAAGACTCTCTAATGACAAACAAGACAAATAAGAGCAATCCTTCCCTAAATATGCTTTTACAATATGAGAGATCAAGTGTTTAGATCCTACCTATAATCCAACGCTGTTGTAGTAGTCCATCTCCGTTGATCCGGATGAGCTCCTCCTTCACTTCGAAACCTGCATTCACCAACAATCGAACAATTAAATAGCACCTGAATATCACATAAAATAAAACATATTTAACATATAGACCAAGGAGTATATGAAACAACTGATTAATAACAAATTGTTGAGAAGAATGGACTAATTTGTATTAAAATGTAACATAAGGAACAATTACAACATGAGCCTTGGTGTTGTGCAAGCTCCTCCCAGGGTCCACAAGAGTTCTCCCTTACTCTGATCAGCTCACCCACCTCCCAATGGAAACAAGTAAAGATGGTAATCTCTCCTCACAAGCTTCGACATGGAAGTCCTAATTCCAGCAGCATCTACCCTTAGGAATATTCAGCTTTCAACCTCCCCTCCCTTTGGCCCAATGCCTGTATTTATAGTGCTCTAGAGGAAGTTATTCAGGTCCACCATCAATGGGATAAGCCCCGCTTTGGATGGGATAGATCCCCTCTTGATGGGATAAGTTCCTCTTTGGTAGGGATACATGAACCATCTGGAGGCGCTTCATACACGTCAAACATACTTCTAGAAGACTCTAGAAATGACCGCAAGTAACTTTTTTGGAGTGAAACTTGCGCCTTTTGACCTTTACAGGAGTATGCACCCATCCCTTTACATACAGAGCGTACAAGTACGCAGGTTTTGTGAACTTGGGTTGCGTACCCGCAGGTAAGGCTAAGAGAAACTGCGTACCAGAGATAACTTGACTTTAAATGACTTTTCTCTCTTTCTTTGAGTTTGACATGGAAGGCAGAGGCATGAGACTTGCCAAGGAGGATAGTATGACAGTGGATGGAGCCATACTAACTGCAAATAGTCATGGTGAAATTTTTTAGTGTAACAATATATATCAAAATATTCAAATATATCCCTTGTTTATTTCCATTATAATGTTTTTTTGGTCCTAACCATTTAAAAACAAATTATATGGTTGACTAAAGGACATTAAAAGCCACAGTTTAAGAAAAAAAAGGATTATTTAATAATGTTAACTCCCTTTTAGGCTACATTAGTAGCCTTGTAATCTCTATGCTATAGCAAATTTTCATTTTTCAAATAAATGTAAAAGTAAGATTATAAATTTTCAAAAGATAGATATGCGCACACTTTGTTTTCTATAACCCTACAATTTTTTGTATTAGGACCCCATCATTTAGATACTCAAAGGTTGCACTAACAAAAACATATGCATTACATTTTGCATGAAAAGTAGCATATTAATGATAGGAAAACATAAAATTCACATAATTAGACATTATTTATATGAAGAAAAATTACATATTTGAAAACATAATGCATTATCTATATTTCATATTTTTAAACCATTTTAAAATTTATTGTATAAGTATCTCTAATCATTCCTACAAATTAATAGATTCCTTTCTTCTCGGCCCGTATTTCCATTATCTTTTCATGAGATAACATCATGAGTTTATATCCACCCCTATGTATTGAAATTTCATCTCGAATACATGAATAAAGTGTGAGAGGATGGAAATAAATAAGGAGAAAAACCTAGGAAGAAAAAACTTTGAAGAAAAGGGGTTTGGTTACTACATTTGAAATAAATAACATCACTTTCAAAGAAGTATTTTATCACTCAGTGCGATATCTACTCATGATAGTTACATCATAATTAAATATAATAATAAGAATAAGGTCATGACTAAGGCAAAAACCAAATTGATGCGTATGGCCCCTTTTGGTTATGGAATGACCAAAATTACTCACAAACATAATTACGAGATACAATTCCACCATATTTATGAATAAAGACAAAAATTTATATAAAACATTTGAATCAAATGGCCTCACATTTTCATAAGCAATTGATTACATACCAATTACTGTGCACAAATTTTTTTAAGAGGTATACCTATTTTATGGAATTTTGTCAAGGGTTAAAGAAAATTCTATATAAACAAGTCACACTATCACAACAAATTTCAAGGATATTTAATTAAAGAACATTAAATGTATATATGTCTAATATTATGATAATGAAATTTAAATTTTGTAGTGAACCATTATCTATCAATATCAATTATAATCAAATACAATAAACCATAATAAAATATGATCAAAATATAGTGAAACATAATCTATTATGTTTAATCATATTAAACCCAATTAACTATAAACAAATATGGACAAACATATGTCAAATACCAACTATAAAATTCATCATCAACCTCAATAAGTAAATAAATATTATTATGATACATCTCACTAATAAATAAATAAAAAATTAACCAAAATCAAACTTATTCAAAATAATTGAACAAAATTTTCAAGAAAATCAACCATAAATATACATAGTAGGGAACCAAACCAAACATAATCAATCTACTAACTATAAACCAAGCCCAAGCCCAATTTAGTGATTAGCAAGAAAAAAAATATAATATTTTATAGCAAATAATTAAGACAACTCCATCATTAAAAAATAATTAAAATAAACCGATCTACATCATTAGATGTCAACCACATTTTAGGGGATATATATTATCTAATATTAGGATATATATTATCTTATATTACATAATCACAACAACCATTTTGTAAGATAAAACAAATTGTCTTGATCATTTCGGCGGAAAATGGATTCTGAGATGATTGACATTCCTGAAAAATATCTGGATATGTTGTTTCAATAATTTTCATATGATCCGGTTCGACTACCGCTCAGAAAAGACCCAGCTCAGGTTCTATACAACCGGACAACATTGGAGACTATTTGGGATGCAAAACATGAAGCAGTTAATCCATTTACCCGCAGGCCCTTAAACATTAGCAATGTCATACCCCAGGCTGAGCTGAGACAAGAAATGCAACGATACATGGTAAACAACTCAAGGCTAGATGTCATTTCGGACTGTACTCGAGTCTTGAGTGAAGCAAAGATGAGAATTTTCATGAAGGGATTGGTTTCCGATTATGAACGCCTTGTAAATGTTGAGGAGGAAAAGAGAGGCGTGGACGCAGAGCATTGTCGGAAAGACTTGTGGCAGAAAGGAAAGAAAGACTTGCGGGCAGAGCATTATTGGAAAGTTTTGGGGCATAAATTTAAGCATTGTTGGAAAGTGTTATGGCAGAAATTCAATCTGCTCCGTCTTTATTGCCAATACCGGAGGGAAAACAGGGTTGTGTTTTGTTCAATAGGAGGACACGAATACTTGTTGCAGGTGTTAAATGGACAGTTTTCTTTTTTATGTTCTCACCCCTTCTCTTCACGTGATATTTCGAAAGAATTGTGCAAGATCGTGGATGTCATTGGTTTGAAGGATACCAATTCTCCTCACAGCTTTTGCTCGCGATTGCAACCGCGTTGAGTTGCCTTGTAACGCGATGCGATCAAGCGAAAATACAGGGCATGGTTTTAAGAATTTGTCGTGGGATGTTTTACGACTTGCACATTGAAATTCTATCTACGTCTAGCCTCGATCTTTTCTGCTCCTTGACAGTCCACGTCACTCTCTGTACGTTAGGGCGCGAGAATTTCAGCGATATAGCTAATGAAGACCTCTACAATGGAATGGAAATCCTAAAGGCTGCCTGGATGAAATATCGAATGAGTTGCAGTAATTCAAAGTCTAAATATGTTGGCGTTCTAGTTGATTCAGTAACTCTTTGCATCTCGCGTTTGCATTACCTGCACCAAGCAGCAATAACTGATGAATGTAGTAGGTCAAGAATGGTGAAGAATAAGAATGAGGATGATGAAGCGAAGACCGTTGATCTAATTAATGTAGCACTTGAAGGAGGGCTCTGGTTAATTAATTCTATACTAACAGCCACGTCTCATGAAGAAGGAGAAAATGAATTTTTCTCGGAGTTGAAGGAGACGCTGCAAGAATCCGATATAGTAACACAAATTGTCCGAATGATGGAACTTGTCCTTGCGGGTTTCAAAAGCATGGGATCGTCTCATTTTCAATTTGGTATAAATATTATGGTGACACTTCTCGAGGAAGAAGGTTCTGAAGGAAGAGACGATGTTGTACGAGTTGTTGGCGATTTTCTTGGAAGCAATGTGGTGGATGAATATGATTCAAGCGTTAAGTTGTTGCTGCAAGATTTTATTCACAATGTCAATGCATATGAGGCTTGATCAGACATAGGGTGATTACAAGAAGTGACATATTGGCCGTGAAAGGCATGCGCACCTAAAAGTTTCTTGTATAAAAAATATTAATACTTTTACATTTAATAGCCATAACATTATCAGATTACAAATTAGATTTACAGTAGCTGTACTTATGGATATTGTTGTTGTAAGGTTCATTTAGTATGATGCCAGGTCCATAACACTGACATTTAGTGCCAGCTAGGTTATACGCTGGTGCATGATGTAATTTGCATCCCCAGTCCCTATAAGCATCTTTTCTTAAATAAATATTATAGGCCAAAACACGATGCATCTTTTCTTAAATAAATAGTGTATGTCAAGAAAGGATGCTTTTATTTAAAATGCAGACAAATGCTTGTAAAATGTTAATTCATTGTTTTAATTAGTACGTTTTGTAGATCCAATAAGGTTAATTTCAGGGAGGACAATAATCATCATAAAATAATTGAGCAAATTGCATGTTCTAGGTAAAAATAATTTAAATATATATTTTAGGTTAAAATTAAATCATTTTCTAAATGCATCGAACTCTGGTGAAAAAATATCCCTTCCCCGGCATCGAACCTCTAGGTGAGAATGCGGTGGGTAACAACGAACTGATCGTATACCTATTCTTCACTAAATAATTCAAATCATCTGCAATTGAATAACACGATACTGATTCATCGTTCCCCTATTTCTCATTAACTAATTTGAATATCGTTAATATTTCAACGAAAATAAAAATTAATTCCTGAAATTATTTAGGATCTGAAAATATGAAAAAAATAAAAAAATTGAACTCACCGCTATCTATCAAATATTAAAAAAAAAAAAAAACTCAACAATAAATTTAAGTTCAATCCTAACAGTGCTCCTCCATTTTCAGGTTTGCATCTCCCCCAACGAATAGTCTGTACATCAATAATGGGTGCATAGTACGTGGCTCCATTCTATTCTGGGCTCTTGCTGTCTCTGCCAAACAATGTTTTAAAACTCGTCCCATTCCATTCGAGAAATGTCCAGTGGATTTTTTTTCAAGAAATCTAAGGATCTTAGAGTGTTTGAGGATCAAAAACCAAGAGCACGGAAAATCTTGAAGATTAACCAAAATAGCTTAGATTTCCAAAAATTTCTAATAAATTTTTGTCAGGCCAGGAGTAACTCCATTTTGGCAGAAAACTGATACGATTTATTTCATTAGGTAGGTATTGTTATATACAAAGAATGTGACTGCTCAGTTCATCTTCTGATTTCAACAGTGCTCCTCCATTTTCAGGTTTGCATCTCCCCCAACGAATAGTCTGTACATCAATAATGGGTGCATAGTACGTGGCTCCATTCTATTCTGGGCTCTTGCTGTCTCTGCCAAACAATGTTTTAAAACTCGTCCCATTCCATTCGAGAAATGTCCAGTGGATTTTTTTTCAAGAAATCTAAGGATCTTAGAGTGTTTGAGGATCAAAAAACCAAGAGCACGGAAAATCTTGAAGATTAACCAAAATAGCTTAGATTTCCAAAAATTTCTAATAAATTTCTGTCAGGCCAGGAGTAACTCCATTTTGGCAGAAAACTGATACGATTTATTTCATTAGGTAGTTATTGTTATATACAAAGAATGTGACTGCTCAGTTCACATTCCAAATTCAACCAATCGCAAATGGTTAGGTGTCAACATTCCCCCCTTAATCTTAATGGATGTTGGTGAGTCCAAGCATCGTTCTGAATCTTTCAAGCTTTTCTCTTCCAAGAACTTTGGTGAAGATTTCTGCAATTTGCTCATTTGTATAACAATGAAGGAGATGAATTGTTTTGGCCTCAAAATGATGTCCGATCATATGATATTTAGAATTGATGTGCTTTGTACGATCATGGAACTTTGGGTTCTTGGTCAAATTTATTGCAGAGGTGTTGTCAACCATGAGTGGAGTTGATTGTACTTGTTTTACCTGCAAATCTTGAAGAATTTTTCTGAGCCACACAATTTCTTTCGTTGCTTCAGCTGCTGCCACGTATTTCTGTTGTGGAATTTGCCGGAACAGATTGTTTGCGTGATCTCTAAGAGACAGCTCATGATCCAATACTCATAGCATATCCTGAAGTAGATACCCCATTTTCTTTGTCTCCATTGAAGTCTGAATCAGAGTATCCAGTCAAGCTAAAGTCGTCCACCTATGTATACTTGATTCCAAGGTCTTGAGTTCCCTTCAAGTACCTTAGAACTCTTTTTGCAACAGACCAATGTCCCTCACAAGGCTTTTGCATAAACCTGGAGAGGATTCCAACAGTAAATGAAATGTTTGGTGGTAGTAGTGAGGTAGATGAGACTTCCTACAAGCTGTCTATACTTTGTTGCATCCTTAAATTCCTTTCCGTCAATAGATGTGAGCTTTAAGTTTTGTTCCATTGGAGTAGAAAGAGGATTGCACTCTGTCATGCCAAATTTGTTTAACAAATCTCCAATGTATTCCAATGTATTTCTTTTGAGAAAGAAATATGGATTTTGGATGCTGGGTTACTTCAATGCCAAGATAGTAATGAACATAGCCCAAATTAGTCATTTCAAAACTTTTCCCCAATTCCTTCTTTATGGATGCAATGTAGCTTTCATTGTTCCGTGTCATTAAAAGATCATCTACATATACCACAAGATATACAACTGTTTTGCCAACTTTCTTGGCAAATAAAGTTTCATCATCAAGATCAAAATGAGTGAAGTTGAGTTTCAGAAGATGCTTAGTTAGTTTTTCATACCAGGCTCGTGGTGCCTGTTTGAGGCCATACAAGGACTTCACAAGTTTGCATACTTTTTTTTCATGTCCTTTCACAACAAATCCTTCAAGCTGGGACATAAAAACATTCTATTTTAGATCTCTATTCAAGAAGGTAGTTTTTACATCCATTTGATGGACTTTCCAACCGTTCTGAGCTGCAAGTGCAAAGAGTGTCCAGATGGTGGCCCATTTTGCTGTGGGGGCAAAAGTTTCCTCATAATCGACCCCTTCCTTCTGTGCAAAACCTTTTTCCACAAGCCTAGCTTTGTGCTTGTCAAGTGAGCCATCAAATTTGTACTTGTTCTTGTAGACCCACTTGCAGCCAATTGGTTTGGTTCTAAATGGAGGATCAACCAACTTCCAAGTGCCATTATTTATGAGGGCATCATACTCCTTTTGCATCGCTTCTTTCCATTCATCATGAGAAGCAGCTTCTTTGAAGGAAGTTGGTTCAAAATCTGTAGACAAGTTCAATTCACAATCATAAGTAACATCCATATCAACAGGTGAATTAGAGTCATCTACATCACCTCCATTTTGTCGGTTTGAATTTCTGGTTTCTGTTTTTCCAATTTCATAAGGATGAACACTTTCAAGTGTCTTTGTCAGCCACTTTGGGGGACCTTTCTGAGATGGTCCAGGCTGCTCTGTTGATTGAGTTGGGACTGAATCAAGATTGAGTCTCCAAATTCTATCAATTACATCACTTAAAGCATCATCCATTGTTGGAGTTTCATTCGGGGGAGAGTGTTCTTCACAAGAAAATTCAACAGGGTGATCTAGAATAGGAATCCCCCCTTCAAGATGTGGAATCTGATTATCAAATTCTTGAAATGATTTCGCTTTTGTGAATCTATCCAAGCGATCAAGTTGCCGCTCAACAACATTGTTAGATTTGGATGATTCAAGAAAAATTACATCTCTAGATACAACAAACTTTTTATTTACTTCATCATAGAGACATTATGCTTTGGAGGTGTTTGAATACCCCAAGAAGATACACTTACGACTTCTAGCACCAAGTTTGTTTCTATGTACCTTTGGTATCAAAGCATAACAGGTGGAACCAAAAATCCTGAGATGTTTTACTGAAGGAACATGTCCATACCACAATTCATAAGGAGTCTTGTTTCTTATAGCATTAGATGGACATCTATTCGTTATATATGCAGCACATAGAACAACATCAGCCCAAAACATTATCTTTACATTTTTGAAAAAAAACATGGATCGTACCATATTCGAGATTGTTCTATTCATTCTTTCAGCTACACCATTCTGTTGGGGATTATAAGGCACAATTCTTTGATGTTTGATCCCATGTTGGCAAAGATAGTTTTCAAATTCATTTGATGTATATTCTTTTCCATTATCAGTGCGAATAGAGCCAATATGAGATTGTGCATCATTTTCAATCCATGTATGAAAATTCTTGAATGTTTGAAAAGCATCAAATTTGTTCTTCAATAAATAAACCCAACACATTCTGGTGTAATCATCAATAAATGTCATGATATATTTATTTCCATTTGCAGAAGGAACAAGCATTGGACCACATAAATCTGAATGAATGAGTTCAAGCTTCCTATGTGCTCTTGAATGTGAATCATGAAAAGACTATTTTCTATGCTTTCCTAGAATGCAAGCATCACATTGCTTATGTTTCCTAGGAATCGTAGGCAAACCAACAACACCATTTTTCTTCAATAAGCGGAGACTGTCATAGTTTAAATGTACAAATCTAGCATGCCATAATAAACTTGATGGAAGTGTACCTTCCTCATGATGAGAAATATATGAGAAATGTTGTGCATGAGCAGAGGTTCCTTGCAGTTTGAGAAGCCTTTCTTCTTCTATTCCCCTCATGACAAGTGAGTGGTCAGAAGCTTTTCTTACCTCAAGTTCGCCATCAAACATATGAATGGAGTGACCTTGCTAGCGGATGTGGACCAAGGACAACAAGTTTCTCTTGAGCTGTGGGAGATATAGAACATGATCTAGAAGAAAGTCTGGAAGACCAGACAGTTTAAGCATGATTGTGCCAAGCCCTGATGGCTTGACTTTTGACTGATCTGCAAAGTATACTGCTCCATCAACATTATTAGTGAAATCTTCAAAAAAATCTTTTCTATGAGTCATATGACAGGTTGCTCTTGAATCAAGCAACCAATCATTTTTCGAAGAAGCAAGTGAAGCATTAAACAAATCTTCATTTACTCCAATGTTACATTGTGCCTCAATACAGTGAGCGGATTCAAGTGCTTTACCTTTGTATGTATCATCAGTTTTACCTTTCTGTTAGTTTCTGTTCTACTCAATTTGGTCCCATGGTAGCTTGCATGTAGAAGCATCATGTGATCCATTTCTTTTGCAGCGAATGCAGTGTAAGTCTGCCTTTTCTCCTTGAGAATGTCTGCTCCCCTGCCTCTGAAGTATCTTCCTCTTCCTCTTCGTCCACCTCTTCCTCTTGTAGAATCTTGAGCAGGATTCTTTTCTTTATGAGCAAGGCACACAGTCTCTTCAGAAGATTTAGGGGTTGTCTTCTTTCCAAAGGCTTTCTCTCTTTCAGCAAACTTTTTCACAAGAGTGTCAAAGGTTATATCTTTAAGATTTCCATTTGCTTGTAAAGACTCAAGATAATTGGAGTAGGGAGGATAGAGTGCCTTGAGAAAAGAAATAAGAGGGATATCTAGCTCAACCTTAGTGGATTTGATATCATGCATTATAGACTTTACTTCAGATGCAAGAGCAAGAGGATCATTATTTTTCAGTTCAAGAGTGAAAAGTTTAATCATGATCTGAACAAATTCAAGTGCAGAATGTGAGTCGTAGAGTTCTTTCAGCTTTTGTAAAGCTTCAAAGGCAGTTGAATATGATGAAATATGGCGACTCACCTCTTCATTTATAGATGATACGATTAAGGCATAGGCTTTGTTGTTCTTGTTTTTCCAAATGACGAGATCTTTGTCTGATGTAGGCTGCACTGAGTCATTCTCTGCTTCTCCGACACAAACTTCTTTCCACAACTCATTGAAGATGAGGGTGTGTTTTATCATCCGAGACCATTCAGGATAGTTCTCCTTGCCAGTGAGAACTATTCCTACCATAGAGATGATTGAATGCATTCTGTAAAAATACTTCTGCTGATAAAAAAAACTTCTACTGATATACAGTGAAATTGTACTCAAAATATTTATGTGGGAGATAACTTTGGTTGTTTAAAAATAATCAGTCATTCACCGCGAGCTCTACAAAGTTGGAGCAGCAACGGTATTAACCGCAATCTCTACAAAGTTGGAGCAGCAACGATATTACAATTTCAAAGTTCACTGACAAGATTAAAAAAAATCACCATTAATCCCTTTGATTCTCTAGACCAGTAATAAAACTATGGCAGCGTTAAAGTGCAGACATTCTCTCCAGATTTCACAAGAAAGGATGACAGGAGGGAGCTCTGTTTTCTTGACTAATTGCTGCCATTAAATGATAAAATCTATGTTCAAAGAGTTTGAAGAGTATTTCATTCGGAAAAGACTGAAACCAATCGATACCAGAAACCAATTGATCAACACATCCATTATTCGAAAATTTTCTTTTGTAATGGCAGAAGCATGTCACCCTTGGCAAAAAAATCACAATGGAAAAAACAACTTTTCACACGCATTTACATATATGAACAATTATATGATTTAAATGCGCTGTTCAAGACCTCAAGCTCTCTCGTATCCTGTGATCTGAACTATCAGTTACAAAGGCCAGTTCATAACTTTTATTTTGTCTGGATTTGTCTAAGAAAATAATGATAGCTCAATCCTATGTTGACACGAGATATGATTACAAGTCTTCAAACAATCAAGGAAATTGATACGATTACATCAGCTCACCAGAATTCGGCAGTTCCAACCAGCTCAGAGTTTCACGTCGGGTTCACCAAGGATGAAGATATGTAGCGCTTTGATACCAGGTAGAGACAGAGACCAGTTATGAATAGTTTTATATGAACAGTTATATATGGGACAGAGACCACCACACTTCGATACCAGGTAGAGACCACCATGAATCAATGAATTCCAAGTGAAGATCCTCAAGTGAGACATGCGCATGCTAACAAGTAGCTCCACGGTAGAACAGATCTACGCTGAACGAATGCATGCCAAATCCCATTTCATATCCAGGAGCTTAACTTTGTAAAGGGTGTTGTGGACTCTGAAGACCTTCCTCTGAATATTTCTCGCGAAACTCTCCAACAAAACAAAATATCAAAAGTTATTAGGAACAGTTATGGAGTCTTCTGAACAAACAATAGCCTATCCGAATGAGAAAACCAGAGGATATTACGACAGATGCGTTAATACAGATGATAGATGCATTAATGGACAGATGCTTTAATACAGATCACAGATGCGTTAATGGACAGAGCCCAGTGGCGCAGGAATATGGAACGGTTTTGGATTCTGAGCATATTCAAATGAATAGGGCGCAAGAAATCATAAATAGAATATGTCAGGGCAGCGCAGGTGTGGCAAACAGAACATAGGTAGGCAGATAGAATTATAGAGAGAGCAATGGAGCAAATCAGGAGTTACAAAGACATAAAGGGTAAAGAGGGAGCTGGCTCTGATACCATGTCAGGCCAGGAGTAACTCCAGTTTGGCAGAAAACTGATACGATTTATTTCATTAGGTAGCTATTGTATATACAAAGAATGTGACTACTCAGTTCATCTTCTGATGACTGCTCATATTCCAAATTCACCCAATCGCAGAGGATTAGGTGTCAACAATTTTTTCAAAATTCTAATGGAATTTTTATTATTTCCTAACGAATTGTTTTCTAGTTAGACTAGATCTTTTTGGAGCATTTCATCTGAGCATCATTGTTTCCAAGTCAATGAACTATTGTTTAATGGAAAGCGTTGACATCATGTCAACCACCACGACGAAACCTCCTGGAAATAGTTAGACTTGTTTAAGAGGAAATGGATATTTAACGAAATTGATGCAGTTTTGTTTATTTTAACTTTTATGGTAAAATTCAAATTTTTAGGGTATAACTCAACAAAATTCATTTTTTTTGTAAAAATACGGATTAGAAATTGTTAGAAATAACAATTAACTTAGTACGCATGCAATGTATGAAGAGTTGAGTTAATCATATTAGAAATCAAGTTTATTGTGAGTTTGCATGATATAGTTAGCTATGATCTCATATTTGATAAATTAAGTGTTTATATCCTTGTAGTTGGGTCATTGTAGCTAGAAAAGCTAGAAAAAAGACAAGCCACAACTTGGTAAATGTATATGAGTGAATCAAATTATGTGTTTAATAAAGTATCTGAACAACAATTCACATTCTTTCTGTATTTTTTGTATTTTCTTTTTTACCTTTCCATAAATTAGTATTAAATGTGAAATCAAATTTGAAAATCTTAATTAAAATTGCAAAAAAAACCAACCCCTATAATCACGATTATTTTTAAAAGAGAAAAAAAAATTAAGAATAACTAAAAAAACTACTGGATTAAAAAATTGTGAAGAGATGCAACGATATCATAAACCAACATAGCGCTCTACCCAGGACAGTGAAACGATTTGGCCAAACTTACTAAACAGTGTGTTTAAAATTCGTGAGGCCATCCTTCCTGACAGGCCTCCACTTCAAAAGAAAAAGTGCCCCAAATTGTTTGAAAAGTTAAGACACGGAGGTATTTATGCATGTCCACATGTATTAACGTATTACAAACTGTGTACGAAGTTTGAAAAGTTGACATGTACACGTCTCGCTGTTAGCATATTGGGAAGGATTATAAAAGGTTTTTAACAAAGCTTTGGATATTTATTTGAAAGGTTTAGAGATAAGGTTTTTTAAATGTTTTTTTTTTATATATAAAAAATACATGGAATGAAAAGGTGCATGGTATTATTTTCTTATTATTTGAAAAGGTGTATGGTAGGAAGGGTTTATATTATTGAAAAAATAAATAAAGAAAAGAAATGGAAGTTAAATAAAGGATTATGTTGTTTGGGGTGTTTTGATTGGTAAGAGGAGTGTTATTGTTAGAAATAGTTGTCATAAATTATGAGTGGTTTGAAGTGTCGCTGTCATATTGCTAATGGAATAGTGTGTTCAATTATTAAAAAAAAAATTGTTTTGTCAAGCATGATAATGTTTTTGATTTAGAAACATCCTTTCGTATGATAAGGATATACGAATCTATTGAAGATTTTGCTTTAGGAGGGAACATTGAAAACTATAATTTTTTTGGGGGTAATATGTAAATAAGATTAAATTAATACGAAAAAGAGGATAGAAGATAGAAGAAAGGTAATAATCATCAATCACTGAGCGAGGCTGAAGTAGGCCAAGAAAATAAATCAAAAGGAAAAGCCAAAGTATTTTGAAGAGCTCGTAGAGAGTTTCATGGCAACTGAGGCATCTAAAAGACAATAAGATGACATAGAACAATTCAAGGAAGAAATTAGCAAGAGGATATGGTAACACTTAAAACAAGAAGATGAAATAGAACAATTCAAGGAATAAATTAATAAGATGGATATGGTAACACTTCCAAAATTTGCTATTAAGAATTATGATTTTTGGGTTGTCAAAAAAAAAAAAATCTTCGATGTAAAGAGTTGATTGAGTATTGTTCTAGTAACCCATATGATGAAGTATGTGATGCTTTAATATTGGATCTTATAAAACAAGCATTGGATGAGAACTTTTTGTGTCAATTAGTAAATTCTACATCTTCCCAAGAAGTATGCAATATTAGAATTTAGTACAAAGGAATGTGACATGTAGCAACAAGTTGTGTCATACTCTGTTGAATAATTTGTAGACAATTCAACTATGGGTTTGAGAATATCACCTAAATGTGCATGATGGTCATGAAGATTGTAAAAGTGAAACCCATTATATAAACATGCATATGGATGAACAAGATACAAAAAAAATTGTAGAGAGAGGCAATGAAGCCTCTATCTGTGAAGTAGAGCAAGAGCATAGACATGCTCAAGAATTCCACTGTAACATGGATGGTGAAGCTGATGATGATATCTTTGTATTAGAGATTGAGAAATTTATGTTTGAGAATGGAAACAAGAGTTTATCATACGAAGTAATGGTTTGTAGAGTTGAGCGTGCATCCCTCGTGAATTCAACAACATCAGATGAATTTGGTGAAGTTGAAATTGCTAATGAGCACATGCATGTTGGATATCACTCTACAAAATGAATGAAAGTTAGGTTGATGATATTTGAGATCTCTTTCTTGAAACAAGGATTGATTGTAGCAATATGGAAAGTGTTGTGTTTGATGATGAATTGATAATTGAAGCTACCACTTTAGTAGCAACTTATGAATATCAAAAGTTGCAACTACTCATGAAGAAATGTGTGAACTAACAGTAGCTAAGTTGACATAAATAAAGCTATCAATTGAGGAACAAGTGGTCTGGTGGATCCAGTAATTGAAATTGTTGATTTTAAATTTGATGAAGAACAATTAATTGGTGAGGAGTGGTTTCACATGGTGCAACATAAAGATCTCATTGATATGTTGTTATCTGGTGAGGGAGGCATATTTATGTCTATAAGCCAAGTGGAAGACAACATGTTTGCATCAACAAAGGTTGGTAGAGAATTAGAAAATGAAGACTATGATGTAATGATAAAGGAAGAGAAGGTAGAGGTAGAGAAGGAAGAGGAAGAAGATAACTATTTCATTGCATAGCATAATGAATATGTTTTTAACATTTATTTTGAACGTGTAGGTAAACAAGACAAGGAACTAGTTAAAATTATAGTTGAAATAGAAGATGAAGAAAAATATGCACGGAAGGACATGGAACTTTCTAAAGATGAAGAAGAAAGCATGAATAACCTTTCACCAATGGATAAAAGAAGAGATCAAATTCTGCTATCACGAAATGTGGTAGAAAGAAAACCAGGAATATGAAGCACAGGAGGCAAAGCGAAGTTCACAGTTTCAAATGAAGAGTTGTGGCAAGAGTCCATGAGTGAACAAATATTTAAATATGAAGCTATAGAAGACAAGCTCAAAAAGTCTAAATTGTTTTTCATAAGAGATATAAGAGAAGTCAAAGAAAAATTGTAGTAGCAACAAGTGAAGAAATATGGAGTTTACAACAAGAAAGTGCAGCTAAGAATAAAAAAATTTTGAGGCTCTAAAATATTGAAGAAACAAAAATGAAAATCCAACAATGTAAAAGGTTTTTGGGTCATTGTAAGCCTAGACGAGTCTTAAATCAACATGCATGTTTAAGCTATGTTGATTCATGATTAAGTTATGGCTCCATCATACAATCATTATTAATGGGGGGTGTTAGGAATAGTGAGTACTCATGTATGCATGTAATGCATGAAGAGAAGTATAAAATATTTTTAACACTCCCCATTAATTATGATTGTATGACTAAACCTTAACTTAATCATGAATCAACATAACTTAAACATGCTTGATCGTCCGCGTCTCAGCTAAGCTTACAATGAATCAAATTTTTCTTACAATACATGATTTTTTTTATTTTTATTTTCGTTTCTTCCAAATTTTATACCCTTCAAACTGCTTCAATATCAACTATGCTTTCTTAATAAAAGCTCCAAATTTCTTCACTTGCTACTATTTCAATTTTTATTTGAATTCCCTTGTACTTGTTTTGAAAAACAATTTATACTTTTTGAGCCTATCTTCTACAACTTCCTCTTCAAGGATTCATTCACTTATGGACTACTGCCCCAATTCTTTATCCTCAAACTGCTAACTTCACTTTGGTTCTTACATTTCATATTTTTGATCTTATTTTTGATGTATTTCTTAATAATAGAATTTGATCTCTTCTTGAGTCCATCACTAAAATGTTGTTTTAATGATTTCTTCGTTATCTTCATAAAATTCCATGTCCTTTCATGTATCTTTTTCTTTGTCTTCTCTTTTAGTTATAGTTGTAACTATTCTACTATCTTGTTTACTTTCACATTGAAAATCAATGTGAAAAACATATTTATTATGCTTTATATTGAGAGATTTCTCCTCTTCCTCTACGTTCTTTGCATCTCCCTTCTCTTCCTCTGTCATTGCAACATAATATTCATTTTCTACATCCTTACCAACCTCTGCTACTGCAAGCAGGTTGTCTTCCACTTGGCCTCTAGACACAAGTGGGATTCTCTCACCAAATAGCAACATATCAATGAGATATTTTTGTTGCATCATGTGCAACCACTCATCTCTAGTAAATTATTCTTTATCAAAGTTAACATCAACAAATTTAATTGTTGGATCCATCAAATCACTTGCTCTTGCATTGGTAGATTTATCTATGCCTAACTTAGTTGTTGATAATTCATGCATTAATTCATGAAAAGTTACAATTTTTTCTTCATAACTTGTTTTTACAGTGGAAACTTTGACCTTGAAATCTTCTTACAACATTTCACTTTCCATATTGCCAAAATTAGTTCCTATTTCAAAAAAGAGACCAAAAATGTCATCAAGATAATTTTTATCCATTCTTTGGTGAGATATATGAGCATGCATGTGCTCATTAACAATTTCAACTTCACCAAATTCATCACTTGTTATTGAATTCATTAGAGGTGCACTCTTAGCTCCATAAACCATTACCTCATATGACAAACTCTCTTTGTCATTCTCAAACTTAAATTTCTCGACCTCTTATACAAAGAGGTCATCATCAACATCCCCATCCATGATACAGTGAAGTTATCAATAATTTATAAGATCTTTATCTACTTCACACATAGAGGCATCAACTTCTCTCTTTACAATATTTTCTTCCTCTTCTTCATCGATATGCACATATGCATAATGAGTTTCACTTTTACAGTCTTCATGACCATCCTCCACATTTGAGTGGGATTATCCACATTTTATTGTCCTCCTAGACTCTTTCTCATTTACTCTCAGACCCACGGATGACTTCTCTATTGATTCTTCAACATACTATGACATAAATTGTTGCTACATGCCACTTTCCTTTATACCAAATTCTACTTCCATGATCCTCCATGCTTCCTGGGAAGATGTAACTTTGGTTACATTCCACAAAAACATCTCATCCAATGCCCATTTTATAAGATCCAAAACTAATGCATCACATACTTCATCATATGGGTTATTAGACTAGTGCTCAATCAACTCTTTACATCGAAGAAAAATTTTCATTTTGACAACCCAAAAATCAAAATTTTAACTAGTAATTTTTTGAAGTGTTACGAGATCCATCCTAATATGTTCTTCCTAGAATTGTTCTCTTTCATATTATTGTCTTTAAAATGCCTCAGTTGCAACAAGAATATCTATAATCCCATCAAAGTACTTAGGCTCTTCTTTTCAATTTATTTACTTGGTCTGCTTCAGCCTCACTTTGTAACCCATGAATGTTGTCTTTATTTCGTATTTTATCTTATTTCCTTATTGCATCAAGCTTCTTTCCATATCATCCCTAAAAAAGATATTGTTTTTAGTATACACCCCGATAAGGAAACATCTTCAAAATATTCATGTATCCTTATCTTACAAAGGGATTCTTCTTAACCTAAAATGATGTCATTCTTAATAGAATATAATTTTTTTGCCGAATAATGCATTGTCTTGTTCTCAAAATCACAATGGAACTTGAGACCACTCACAACTGTCGGTGACTATTTCCAGCAATGGCAATCCCCTTACAAATCACAACACTCCAAACAACATGACCCCTTTTTTTAACTTCCAATTCTTTTATTTATTTATTTATTTCAATAAAATAAAACCCTTCCTATTGTGCACCTTTTCAAATAATAATAAAGTACTACCATGCATTTTTTCATTCCTTTTCATATTATGTTCTTATTTTTTTAATAAATAAAAAATAATAATTTAAAAACCTTATATCCAATCCTTTCAAATAAATCTCTAAACCTCATAAGCTCTTTATAAACATTTATAATCCTTAAGGTTTTTGATAAACCCTTTTAAAAAATATATGTTAATACATGGATACATGTGGAATTTCAAACTTCATAAATACTTTGTAACACGTTAATACATGCAAACATGTGTAAATATCTTCATGGCTTGACTTTTCAAAAAAATCAGGGTGCTTCTTATAAGGGAAGGGTTGGCACACTTATCAACAAGGAGAGCCTAAAATGAGTTTAAAAAATGTGTTGTGAGTTAATTTAGGACAAATCGTCACACTATCCTTGCTAGAGGGCTCCTAGTTTATGAAATGGTTGCACTATTTGTACTTCAGGGTTGTGTTGATCCCCTTCCTGATTTCCTTAAAAATATCATGGTTGTCTTATTTTTACTACTCCTTCTCTTAACTCTCTTCTCTTAATACAGTGATGACTCTGTAGGTTTCTCAACTTCTTTTAAATGTGGATGCTTGGTTTTTGAAACTCAACCTGAACTCTAATACCAATCTGATGGAAAGGTAGACGAGGAAAGCACAAAAAAATAAACACAAAAAACATGAATTTTTCCTTAATTATTTTATCAAACACAAAATTTTATGCACTAATACACATCTACCGAGTTGCGGCTCATCTCTCTTCTTGCTACTTTTGTTACAATGACCCAACCATAGGTATACAAACACCTAACTTACTAAATATGGAATCATGCAATCTCTATTTAGACTTGAATTTTCTTCAGCTAACAACATCATGCAAAATCATACTCAACTTTACTTCTAATATTAGAATCGAGTTGCATTTCTTAAGTTGACACAACTCTTTATGTATTGGATACATACAAGATTAATTATCATTTCCCCTATCATTATAAGGAAAGAAGAAAGAAGAGAGATGAGCCACAACTTGATAGATGTGTATGAGTGAATCAAGTTTTGTGTTTAATAGAGTAATAGAGCAAAACATCACATTTTTTGTGTGTATATTTTTGTTCTTTCCGCCTTTTCCTTTCGGTGAGATTGGTATTAGAGCTACATTTGAGTTATAGGATCGGAGAAGGAGGAAAGCAAAGAAAAATACACAAAAAAAGAATGAGTTTCTACTCAATTACTCCATCAAACACAAAACATGATTCATTCATACTACTAAGATGCAACTCATCTCTCTTCTTTTTTCTTTTACTACAATGAAGATAACTGACGTGTATGACAATAATTCATGTTTTCTGCGTGTATTATCTATTTGACTTATTTAACTTGTTCGTTAAGGAAAGATGCATAGAGAAATTAATAAGTGAACCAAAACATTATTCCTGTATAAGATCACTCAATTTTGAAAATGCCAAACTCCACATATCTTTCCTACTTTTCTTTCTTCCATGCCAACTCCACCTAATGATTTCTTCTATTCCAAATGTGTTTTCTAAAACATAAGAGACTACTAGTCATTTAAAATGAAATAATTTAAAAATGAATTTCTTAAGAATAAAAAGTTGTTTAAAATAATTATAAATTTATAAGATGAAACACTTTATATGGTATTGTAAATTTGATTATTTTTATTATTATTATTATTATTATTATTATTATTAATTATTATTAATTATTATAAGATGTGTATTAATTCAAAAGGGATATATTCAACATTTTTTTTCCTGTAAGAAAAGTCGTAATTTTATTAATGAAAACAAAATTACATTTTGTATATGTTGAGTCACATTTCATCTGCAAGTCAAATGACCTCAGATCAGGGGTTCGTTAATTTTTTTTTAATGTAAATATGGGGAGAAAATCATGTTTTCCTCCCCTTTCTCTTCTCGACCTTGCACCACTCCCCTTGAGACGACATCGTGGATACAAGTTGTAGTGGATTTTCAGTGCCTGGTCGGGGATTTTCCTTGTCAACATCAGAGGTTTCTGATGTGTGTAGTCTTTTGGTTCCATTGTTTTCCATTGTATCTAGCATCTTTTCCAATTGTTGTTCCATAGATCCTTATGGAGATGTCTCCTATATTTCTACTTCTTTGTCTGTTGGATTGTTCTCATTTGGTATGGGCTCTTCCACTTCAAACTCCTCCTCTTCAGGACCTGGTGGGGGAAATTTCCAGCCATTGTGTTGTTTCCCTGCTTTCTTCTTCCTTTGGCTATCTTTTTTTGTCTTCAGGACATGTATTTTGTAGATGTCATGTTTGACAGCATATTCTACACCTAAATGTTGTGTTTTCATATTCTAGTGTTTTTGTCCAGCTTCGTTGTTTATGCTTCAATTGTATGCGGTCTAGTAAGACTTTACTGAGATCTACTTCCACACAAATGTGTGCGAATGTAAAAATTATTTCCTTCACTCTTTGTGTATCCATTTTAATATATCTGCCAATGGTGTTGCCTATACCTGCAAGAACATGTTGGTCTCAGAAGTGTAATGGGAGGTTGTGTAGATGGACCCAAACTGGCATCCTAGAAAAAACCATAGTATTGGCATCGAATCTCAGGAACCATGGTGTGATGAAAAGGCTCGTAGATCCCCAGAACCATGGTCCCTTATGTATCATAATGTCTCTTATCTCTATTGAATGGAATTTGACATTAAAAAACCCCCTTGGAACAGAGGTGAATCTCACAGTGTAGAGTCCATTTTGTGAATATCTAATGGAAAAGTTCAAATAGTTTTGGCCAAAAACAGTTGAATCAACAAATGATGGTTTGTGATTCAAAATTATTACATGCCTCATCTGTTTTTGGTATATCTATATTTAGTTCTGGTGTATAGTTCAACTGCTCCACAAAGTATGGACTGGGTTCTGTTCTAGCTTGTGTTGGGACTGTTGGAGTTTTTCCCCCTTGTAAGATGTTCTTAAACGATATTCCTCCATTTTTGTGCTTCTGTTGTGGATCTGTGTTGTTTTTTGTATTTTTGCTTGTCCCACTACCTCCTTTTCTTTTTTTTTGTTGAATTGAAAGTTGTTGCACCACCTTGCAGCCTCAGGTTGAGTGTTATAGCAGATTCTAACATAATGTTGTTGTCCAATGTGGATCTGAGATCTTGTAGGGTGTTGCCCCTATATAACAGAAGTTGTAGTCCAATCGGTTAGCCAATTTGTTGGGCGATGATATTTTTTAGGTTCATAACATAGTCTGTTGCAAGGACCCAAATCAAGGTAGACTTCCCCGAAGTGGTTTTAATAAAAAATTGAAAGCGATTAGAAGTTACCAAGGAAGGGAGTTTTGTGGTCCTCTAGGTCATGTAGGATGGTGTAGCTTCAATGTCTTGATAATGCTCTGTAGTCTATGGGTACTCCTCCAGCATCTTGATGACTTTGACAAAATTTCTGAGAGTTTTGGTCGACCCGCGAGGAGGTGAACATGTCTTTGATTCCATCAAACTACAAAACCTTCTTAAGCACCGTGAGTAGCCATGATCCCAATAGCTCTAGGGGTGGGCACCATTCTAGCTATTCCAGAGCCACTTTTACCAGTGATCTTGACAGGTACGATGTGGGGTTTCCAGGTCTTGTTACCCCAATAACTCCTCCTCATGGGAATAATCAAAACCTTGGCCAAAATAATGGCTCCGTAGCTGGTCGTGGCCACCTCTTTGCTACACTTAACGCCGAGTTCGATGTGGCCATTGTTGTCACCTACGATTTATTGCTCGTCAACGGCCAATGAGAAAAGGTAAATTTGCTCACGGGAACAAATTTTTCTATCTTTTACCAGGCGACCAAGATTTGTCATAGATACCCTGTTTCCTTCTTCATCTCTTCAGGTTCCTCAGTGTCCACCGTGACTATCCCTACGGCCTCTGTCGCATCAGCCTCGCCCAAACCCGTGCCTCAACCCCCCTCCTCTTTTTGCCATTGCTTTACTAGGGTTTCTCCATCTCCAACCAAAAATTATTCGCTTCAGCCAGCTATATTCAGCATGTATTTATGTATAGTTTATTTTTGTTGTTTTAAAAATCACATTTTTCTTGCTAGTAAATTTTTGTGAATGTATTAAAAATCTTCCATAGCACTACAGAATGGATGTTCCATATTTCTCTTCACCTGATTAAAAAATAGATATTCCATGTTTGTCTACATGTTCATGTAGAATGCTAACATACATATAACTCTACAATTCATAATATTAATGAAGAATAACAAAATTATCGTCATCTTCTTGTTCCTCATCATACTGAGGGGATATTTATCCATCAACTTTGATATTATCTCTTAACTAGTGAATCATCTCTTCCTTCTTTAGCACAACCTAGATTGACTTCTTTGTTTCTCTATTGTTGGATATTATTGATAAAGAGTCCATATATTGGATGAGTGCATGATTTTGCATCCTACTCCAATATACTTCAAGAAAATCTATTCAATACTTCTGATGCACTAAAATTATTATGGTATTATCATTTTGTGTGATGAAATCCTAATTAATAACTATTTTTTGGATGTAGCTGTAATAACCCCTGGTAGAATTTCCATGTAAAAAATATAAGACCAATGCCATGGGACATCTATTCGAAGTGTAATGGTGGGAAAAACATCCTAGTGGGTGTCACATTTAGTTTATTATGGCTATGGAAATTGAAAAAGGAAATAGAAAAGTAAAAGAGGCATTAATTGGAATTTTATTTATGAAATAATGGAAAATAGGAGAGAAGGAAGGTGAAAGGTCACATAATTGCATGTGAGTAAAATTGAAGGAATATGCATGGGGGTGATTGGCTGAAAGAAAGATTTGGTTCAACCAAATCTATGGTCGGGGGTACGTGGAAGTACCTAACTTTGTTGGACTTGAATACATTAATAAGATCTCTTTTCCTCTTGCATTTTCATGAGTATTTATGCTTGTTCTTATGTGGCTTTGATGGATATTCTATCATTGTTATTAAGATAGTTATATGTTGGTTACAAGCACAGGTTTATGACACATTATAGATATGGCTCAACAAATTTTGATTAGTAAATGAATGGTTATTGAATGCATGACCTAATATACGTATTTATAGCTATTATGAGAGGGTATTAGACATTCTCGTTGATTCTGATACAAGTTTGACACCCCTATGCTCAGATATGCATTTATGCCCTGTAGATTATATGTTTATAAGGCATTTGATGGAATGTGTGTCATCGTTAGGCCTTGTTAGGTCAAGTTATTATCTAAGTTTTATGTTAATGGATTTTTCCTAGAGTTATTGATCATTTTGGAAAGGTATATCAAATTTGGGGCAGAGGTCTAGGTCCTAGCCCTGAAAAGGTGGCTCAGATCTTGGGCTCACATGCACAAAACTAAGTAATTTAGACTGTAGTCAATGGGAGGTAGGGTTATCCATGTTAGTATAGGCTTCCAGTCATTGAATTTCCTTATTATGAGAGTGATTAGGAGTCTAGGTGTAATAACCCTGGTAAAAATTCCATGTAATAAAAGTAATAAGGGCAAAATAATAACCATGGTTGGTGAGACACTTATTCCAAGCTGAATGTTGGGAAAAATCCTAGTGATGGGGATCACTTGTGGTTGTTTAATGGCTAAGGAAATTGACAAAGGCAATGACTAAGGCTCTAGAGAGGAAAAATGGAAATTTTGGCACATTTATTTATGAAAATAATGGAAATTAGGAGAAAAAAGGGATGAAAGGTCACAGGTTGCATGTGAGGAGGAAAATGAAGGAAAATAATGGAAAATGAATAAAATAGAGGCCTCAGTCATAAAAAGGCTTCTGAGGATCAGTTGACAGGCTTTTTTCCAACCTTTTGTTAGTTCATTTTTGGAGCTCTCTCATTATTCTCTCTCTCTCATACTCTTGAGGACTTAGAGTTTTCTTGGAGCACTCTTGGAGGGTATAGAATACTTGGATTTTTTGAGAAATTAGGCAAAGGAAGAGTAGGAAAGCATAAGAGAGCATTAGATCAATAGCTACAATGGGATTGCATGCAGGTACCAAGTTGCATGTATGTTTTCCTCACTAGTTTTGGCATGCATGGCATATGCATGTGGATATTGTTCATGATTCGTCACTAGCATGGAGGATTTCCTGGATTGATAATGGATTTCCTAGCCTTTCCATTTCCTAGATAGCCATGGAGATTGTGGTTCATTTCATTATTTATTTTTTGGCTAGTTCTCATGTTTCTTTAGCTTGGGTTGAGTTACTAGTTCTTGGAGCCTTGGTTGGACAAATGCCCTAGAGCCCTTGATGGGTTGAGATACTAGCCATGGAGCCTTGGTTGGACAAATGCCCTAGAGCCCTTGATGGGTTGAGATACTAGCCATGGAGCCTTGGTTGGACAAATGCTATAGATCTTGATGAAAGATGTGGGTTGAGTTACTAGTCTTGGAGCCTTGGTTAGAACAAATGCTCTGGAGCCGTAGATGGTTGGGATAGAGATTGATTTGATGATAGTTTGGTGTTGTCAGACTGTGAGTTGGAATCATCGTCTCATGGGTTGAGCTGGATGGCCTTTGAAAGCCCTAGATGGTTTTAGATTGATGTGTTCTATGAGTTCCAATATTCCCGCTTGGAATATGGCACGGGTGTGAATGGATGAAGCTTGCAGACATACACCCCGACCAATTCGTCCTCGAGAATGGCCAACTCAGAACCATTCGGCATGCCTCCTCCACGACCTGAATTATTCAATTTTTTTGGTTAGTTACCTCAATCACGGTAGTGATGGAAGAGTCTATTTGTAGGGCCATCTATTCATTATTAGTCATCTGCTCATTGATCACTGGTAGGGCGTAGTGCTCTTGGGCCCTGAGCTCTGTGATCACTCCATCCTGTAATAGGTGGAGCGCCTCGCTAGGAAATGCTGCCAGATTCAATCCCACTCCCTTGAGGGCACTGACATTGAGCCTTTTAGCTTCATTTTTTTTGGTCAGTGCTCCATCAGGCAACACTATCGCACTGGAGACCTTCACACGCAACATCTCAGTAGCTTTTGAAGTGTTGATATCAAGGCTGGTGTAGACCATGCCATCATGTGACGCATGAGTTTGCAGCTCCCGTAGACCCATCTAGATGGCCCCCAATATTAGTTGTTACTACTGATCAGACTACTGTAGGGCCTCCACAGTGACATCCCACATTGTTTCTCCAATGTCATGAAAATCCCCCTATGTGAGGGTGATTGGGTCCAGCGACATCTTAGCAGCCTTGGATTTCTTCCTCGACCCTCTTTCCTCTTGTTCCATTGGATTCTTCACGTGGGCAGACATCGGCTATGAGTCTGCACCATGCTAGTCGGTTTACTCGTCCGTCTCTTCCTCTGTCTCAGGTGAAGGCGACCTCGCTTCTTTTTTAGAGCCCCGCTCTGTTCCACCTATTTACTTCTCCGTATGCTAGGCATCATCGTGCTCTGCTTAGGCCTTGTCAACATCCTCCTTCTTCCTCTTCTTTTCCAACTGTGCCATCTTGAGCTTGGCCTACTCCTTCTTGTGTTGCATGATAGACTTCCCCGCCCTAGTCGCCAAGTTTGATGTAGTGCACCATTCTACGGGCCAATGATCAAGAACTACATCAATTGTGTCATTTGTTGCCAAGTAAGGAAAGTCATACCATGTCTGCGTAGGGTCCTTTCGTGCCCTGATCAACACATGGTGAAAATATTCCTTGAACTTCGCCTACCCCTGTAGGTTGGCAAACACAGTAGGCAAGAACCACGGTTTATGATTGATATCCATGTAGATGTTCATCTCCATCAAGATCTAGAAGATCTTGTTGTCCTTGATGCGCTGCACATCCTTGGTCGCCAACATCGAAGCATATTTCATTGCTTCTGGTAGGTCCAGTATGACTGAGGGGAATTGATTTTCCTCTGGTAGCTCCCATGCTAACAGCACAATAGACAGCAAGAGCCATCCGTAGTGGAAATTCTTGCTGAGATCCTGTGCCTCGTGGCAGTTCGCAAGGAGATCACCGTAGAGATAGTGCACCCAATTGAATTGGACTCCTTCAGTGAATTGGGATGCTAGCACGATGATAGGTTTCGACACATCATCTGTGCGACACTTCATCATCATCTTTCCTGCCAAAATCTACGTGGAAACCTTTACGGCAGGGTCACTGATACTTGAGATGGCATAGCCCCGCGGCTTCTTCACAAGCTTAAATTTTTCCTTCATGGCCTCTGCGAGGGAATGCTCGCCACCTTTTCCACCAAACATCATGGCCAAATTTTCTCCTATGTAGGGAAGCCGTGTGATCCTATGGATCAATCTTTTGGTGGTGGGTATTGGCTCCTCCAGCCATAGACACCCATCATGCACTAAGCATAGAAGCTGATTGATGACCAAGACTATAATCAAGGTGCGGCTATAGTGCGACACCCATAGCATGTTGAGAAGATCGACATTGTCTACTCCTCTGAGTCACCTCCACTATTCTAATGTGGTCATCCCGGTGATTGTGATAATAATGCGGTGCATCAACTGCTCTGTTGCCCAAGGTGGGAACTTCTCGTGGTCAACTAAGTCCCAGTCTCCGAGATTTAACAGAGGAACCCACCCCAAGTGTAGTCCTTCAAAGAAATCTAATCCGACAGTAGAGGGGTTTGCAAGGGGACCTTGCTCTCGTCAATTTCCTTTGGCACCTTGGTCTTTCCCTTGCATGGAGGGATGTACTTAGGCAACCGAGTGATGGGGTCAATACCCTGGACTTCAACTTCCTCTATGTCTATCCCCAAGTCCTCATCATCCATCGGGATGTCTTCGATTTCTTCCTCCTCCTGATCTGGATTGATGGCTTTGCACTTTACCTATGTGGTGGGCTTGTCCTTTGGTGGGTTTCTTCTTGGCAGTGCGTGCACCGGTATCATAGGCTGCTTGCCTTTCTTATCCTTCGCACTCTCCTTGGTTGGGGTCAGCTTCGATCTAGTGTTCTTGATGATTTGGGAACTTCTGCTAATACTTCTGCAACCTCTAGGGCTTCATTTTCCTCCCTAATAACCTTCATCAAAGCCTCCTCGGTTGTCATTACTTCGGTTTCCATACCTTTTTCAGGTGTTGACATGACATTATTCAATAGTTCTCGTGTTGTGTTTGGTAATTTCTCAAACGCCAAACTTTCTATCAGAGCTTCGAAGAATTCTCAGTTCATATGTGCCTGAGAGCTCAACAACACAATTCTCAAAATTCCAAGTGTTTTTCGCTGGGCAACCACCTATAATTTATAGGGAATTTTGAATTCGAATATGACCATTCTCACCACATTCACTTCATTAATGTCAGATTGGTTGTAGATTTCCAAGGATCTTACCCATATAGTTCGCCTTAAATGTTGGCCGCTCGCTCCATTTGGTTGCATTTCTACTGTCAAATCATGAACGGTGACTCTAACAATCACTTTCCTACTGACCTGTGCGATTTCTCCCTGGGTAGCATAACTCCCTTCGCACTGTCGCAAGCCCTGTGACACCTCCTTGCTCTACAGAATCCTTCAATCACACAGCTCCCCAACCCGGGCAATGTAGTTTATAGTCTTGCACCTCTTTTCACCTGCCTGGAGTGCTAAGACTGTGCTACCCTCATATACTCACATGGTCAGACCACCAGTGTATGGCTTCAATCGGCTGCCATTCACCTTTCCTAGGAATGGATCTCCATTTAATTTAACCAACTAAACTACTCCATCATTGGTAATCTCCTTAATGACATAGGGCCCTAACCAGTGCATTTTGAACTTCCTTGGAAATTTATCAAACTTACCGTCATATAACAAAACAAAAAAATTACCTTAAAGGTGTGAAACTTAGTGTGTTAATCATGCCATGATTTTTTGCGTTGCTTTTGGACCTGTTGGTCAAATCTAGCTATAAATATCTCTTCCTCAAGCTCAGCCAGCTGCATAAGCCTCTCTTCCAGGGCTTCGTGATTCTTCATACCTGTGAGTGCCTCTATGCGTAAACTAGGCACAATGTATTCCATGGGCATCACTACTTCAACACCATATATAAGCGTAAAGGGTATATGTCCATCCAACTTCTTGCATGTCATTTGACAAGCCCATAGTACTACAGGTATGTGCAGGTCCCAATCACTTCGTTGAACATTGCAAACCTTGGTCAACAAGTTTTCCATCATCTTATTGAATGCTTCCACCATCTCATTATCCTCTGGGTGATAAGGCATTCTTTTCTAGTGATATACTTGAAATTACTACATCAGCGTGCTGATCATCTTGTTGAGAAAGTGCGTAGAATGACCACTCATCAAAATCTTTGGAAACAAAAATCATGTCAGTACATACTCAAAGAGGAACTTCGCAGCAGTAGTACCTGTGCAATCCTTCACAAGTTGTGCCACCACCCATCAAGTTAAATAATTATTCGCGATGATAATGTATCATGCTCCCATCTTCTTCCCTTGGGGCTGAATGGATCCCACAAGATCTATCACCCAATTCTCAAAGGTTTGTAATGTAATTTGTAGATTCAGAGGCAACTCATCCCTCCGCGATGGCCTTCCCATCCTTTGACACACATCACATGTCTTGCAGTAAGATTTTGAATCCTGATGGAGGGTTGGCCACCACAACCATACGCGGAGAATCTTTTGCATGGTCACTCTCCCTGTTTAATGACCTCCCACAACACACCCATGAGCGTTCGCGAGGATACTGCTCCTTTCGAACTCTATTACATATTGTCGCAATATTTCATCAAACCCCATTTTGTACACACCACTAACTCGTTCTTTTATTGGACAGTGTAACCTTTTGGGGCAGTTCCTATCATTAGGAAGTGTATGATGTCTTCAAAATGATGATCTGCAACGTGCATTGCAAATAGTTGCACATCAAGCAATCCCTCCTCCAAATTTGTGGGTTCTTCCCCTATTTCGATGTGCGAGAGATGGTTTTGTCCCGCATTTAGTCATCCAGGCTTCACAATAACCTCAAAATTATACTCCTGGAGCAATAACAACCATCTACAGGTTCTCCCCCCCAACATTGGCATATTGATTGGGTATTTCAACACAAAATGATCTGTATACATCTTAAAATATCCACCCAACAAATATGTCTAAATTTTTAGAGCACGTATACCATGGCTAACTATTCGTGCTCAGTGGTGGAATAGTTCTTGTCAGCCTTGGATAACCTTCTGCATGCGAACGCTATAGTATGGTCCAATTCTCCTCCGCCAACCTGTGTCAATACTACTCCTAGAGCTATAAATGAAGCGTTGACATGTACATGAAACTCCTTCTTCCAATCTAGGAAGACTAAAATTAGCACGGTGACCATCCTTTCTTTCAATACATCTAAGCTTTTCTTATAGTCCTCATTCCAATAGAATGTGAGATCCCTTTTCGACATCTTCTCCATAGGCACAGTGATCTGGGCATAGCCCTTGATAAACTTTCTATAATACCCAATATGTCCTAAGGTTGCGTGTAATTTTTTTACACTCATCGGTGCCTCCAAGTTAAGTATCATTGCGATCATCACTGGATCTACCATCAATCCCTATCAACAAACCACATGACCCAGGAGGATCCCAAAAGGAACACAAAACAGACATTTCTTCAAATTAAGCGGAATATGGTACCTTTGAAAATTATATAGGATTAGGTGAAAACCTTCCACATGGCATTTTACCAGCCCAAACACAACCCAGTCATCAAAGTACACTTCCACAAACTTATGAATAAATTCCTCGAATGCAGCAATGACTACATGCAAAAAAATCATAGGTGCATTCTTCAATTCAAAAGGCATTACAATGTACTGAAAACATCCCCACTTAGTCACGAAGGTCATCTTGCTTCTATCTTTCGACACGATTTTGATCCAATGGTACCCAGAGAACCCATCAGTGAAGGAATATGTTTCCTAGCCACCTACATTACCCAATACTTCATTAGTGAATAGAGTCAGGAAAGGATCATGTACGAAAGCATCATTCAACTTCCTGAGACTATGCATATCCTTATTTCATCCTTCGACTTCTTTTCCTGTACCACCATTGGGCTGACCCAATTAGATTCTTCTACAGGCTCAATGATGTCTGCCACAAGCATATTATATAGCTCTAAGTGGACCTTCTCCTTATAATTCAGATTGAGATGGTAATGTCTTCGCTTAACCGGCTTCACGTCAGGTTTCAATGTGATCTTCATAATGCCTAGGTATCCTATTATGCCTTTTAGTTCCGTAAACTTGGTAGGGAAAAAATCTCGGTATTCGTGAGCAATTTAGCAACCTTATCTACTATTGCATCATCCAAGTAGTCTCCATTCTTAGATAATTTTGGCTTTGGCTCCATACGAATATTTACCGTTTCGTTTTTCAGTGGCGTGGTTATATCAAGATTCTCAATCTGTGGTTCCTCAACCTCGTGGTGACCCTCTATTTTAGGGATGTGACTCTTTCATGGATCCTCATCTTCTTCTTCAGCAATCACATTATAACATTCCAATGTGTGGCTAAGTTGGGTCATCCAATCGAGTTGAATCAGATGCAAAGGATCCCATGGTATCCTAAAGATCACTACTTTCACTTCTTGTAGTGCTTCGTCAATACAGTCAAACCCATCTTCAATGATGAATGTCCTTATGAATCCTTCACACTGAATATTCCATTGCCATGTACCATGGAAAGGCTCTGTTTCCATGTGCCAGTTCATCAGGATGACATCCAGGGTATGATATAACAAGTGCACCCATTCTGGTTGGGGCTTCGTTCCATAAGCCTGAACCCATTTGGCCAAGTGTGTCCATGGATCATCCTTCCCATCATATTTGTCTGTCATTGGTACCTTTGGTTTCCCAAAGGGTGTTCCCATCATCCTCCCACACTTATGCCAATCGTCAAAGCTACCCTTATGCGTACCACACCATATTGTGGGTGTAGCGCATAGTGCCCAGTCCAAAGCTTGGAAGCACTACTTCTCTAGTACTTCCCTCTCAAATGAATCCAAAAATACATCTATATCATTCAAGCCATCGTAACTGGGTAGATCTCTTACCTCTGATGATACACAGCGCAGTGAACGGGTCATCATGTTACAGCTTAGCGTGGTTACTTCATGTACATGATTCTGCCAACGCTCTAATTCGTCATTAGAGTCTGAGGTGCAAGAACTCTCACAATTCGATGTAATTCCTCCATTTTCTATTGGATTCACCCAATCTTGGTCTCGTGCCATTATCTTATATATACAATCCAAATCGTCATCGCTCTCATAATCATAGACTAGTTCGGTATAGCGCGATCCTTCAGCAGGATCTAGGGGTACTATTACGTGAAGCGATTTCTTTTCAAATATCATCTTCCAATTCTTTAGGTTGATTACCCCATTCATTTCAGTAACCCAATCAATGACAAGGAGCACAGGGTATGGATTATTGTCATCCACAATTTCTATTACTTCAAAGTCAGCTAATTCACTCACACATTCAATATCTACAGTCACCTCTTGCAGCCGTCCCATGGGGATGATCTTCTGCTAATTTTCCATCCTTAACTGAATCAAAGACCACTGTAGCATGGGTCTTCCCATCCGCTCCCAAGTCTGCTTTGGTAAGACGTTTGTGTCTGACCCAAGATCTAAAATAAGCTGATCCATTTCATATTCTCCTATTTGTGTGGTTAGTCTTATCTCTCGTCCCGTCTTGGCTTTATGATTACCAATCTTTCATACCATGCGCGGTTCACCCGAAGTGTTTCCGGTGCATCTATTTATAAGCTCTTATAATCCCTTCACAACCTCATTATCACGGAGCAGCCTCATATAGGTTTCTAGAAAGGTCATAATCATAGGAGGGTCTATTTCCTGATCAAGCTTATCCTTGCTCCTTAAGGTGGAGGCCTCAATGAAGCTCTTCTTTGCTTCCATGAACGTTTCACATGCGTGCTCCAAATAAAATTTAGCCTCCTTCACTGGAGATTTGCAAACCCATGCACTGTCTTTGGGTTTTTTCCCCTTATCATCACCCGTTGCAATTCGACTTCAGAGCACTATATTCACATTTAGATCCTCCTCACGAGGCTCAGGCCTCATCATTTGCAAGTTCTGAGTTGGCTAAGGTGGTAGCACCCCTTTGTCACCTATCCTTGCTATCAGCATAGGACAGTCCTTTGTCTCATGATAAAAATGAGTACAATATTTACACGATGGTCGCATAAGGTTAGTGCATTTATGGGCATAGTGTCTTGGTCCTCCGCAATTATAGCAGATTAGTTGTCCCCGACCTCTGTTAGGTCCTCCTCCTCCTCGACCTCGCCTGCACCCCTAAAAGCTTGTTCACTCATCCTTGTGCTCTGGTCAAGGGGCCACGTTTCTGCCTAAACCCTATAGGTGGGAGTTTTTTCCATCATGAATTCATAACTTCTACAGTTGCACTTATCATGCCCTACTGACTTGTAGAAGTTGTAGAACAATTGTTGTGGTGTTTGTACAAACTTCTACAACAAATGACAATTATCCGTCGTATGTTCTCCTGCTACTTGACATATATCATACCACAACGTAGGCCTCATGTTTGGCCCTTCTTGAGCTTTCGGCCCAAATCGTTGCTCTTCCTCCTACAATATAGTTCACAAATATCGGGCAATGATCTTTGTCATGCCCTTCACCTTTACATTTCAGGCATCATACATCTTTGCGCACCTCCGGTCAAACTGTTCTATCCTACTTCAAACTTTGCATTTCAAGGCAAAGGTTTTGCAACTATGCATGGATCTGTTGAACCCCTAGATTTAGATCTTGCATCATTGTTTCATGCAGCCTAATTGCAATCTCCAAGGCCTCTGCCCGAGTTGTAATTTTTTGTTGTGACAACGCAACCCTTAGGTGTGGCAGGAGCGAAGCCACAAACCACTCGTGGTGTTGTCCATCTGTTAAGTTCATATTAGCTTCGTGGATTTTACACTTCAACCTCTGATCCAATTCCCAAGGTGTCTCACCTAGTTTCATCACGATTTCCTTGAACCCCACAATCGATTCTGTCTCAGATTTAGGCCTACTAAACTCTTTATTCAGTGCGGTATAGATGTCCACCACCCCAGTGTTTGGGTTATCATTAGAGTACTTGATGTACCAGGTAACTAGATGTACAAACTTTCGCGCATCACATGAACATTGTAATTAAACCCAAGCTACAATATAACTAGATGCATAAACAGGAAATAAATACACATAATTTGTAGAATACTTCTTTTTATTGATATCTTCGGATTATTGCAGACTCTAACCACCTTACACACAGAGCTATAGGGGTTTGCACACTTAACTGCAGAAGTCTACCCTAGGCCTCTGTGCACTCAACTGCAGAGCCTCTACCTACGCTAACACCCGAAATACTTAGAATTATCTACCAATACCCTTCACTCCATCCTTCACTAAAAGACTTCTAGTTCTTATATCTTACTTACTTAGCTCCATTTTATGTAATCCCATGGTCTGTGGACCATGGGTGGATCTTTTCAACTGACTTTACACTTTACAAAATAAGGGTAGATAACCCTTCATGACTCATGATACCTTTGCACTTCGTGACCACAAAATGTGGAGATTTTACAACTTTATTACAAAATTTGACCCAAAACATGGGATTTTAGCCCTAAAACTATCCTTGGTGGATCCTGTTCCCAACAACAGGACCTACTACAAGATCCTATAAGAAATCCTATAGGATCCCACAGGAATCCTACAAGATACTGTTATGAAACCAGCTCACAAAAAGATGGAAAAGAGAGATCAATGCCTTAGAATTCAGCCTCTTCGAGGGGGAAACCTCTGCATTACACAAATGAACAATTCTTGGATGTTACAAATGAAAAGACCTCCTTTCTATATATAGGAGTCTAAGGGGTCATAACATAATCAGAGCAGACATAACAATAATAATGTAAGGGCACAATAATAACAATAGTGGGCTTCTATGGGGCACAATAGTAACAATATGGGCACTACATGGGTACATCAATATAATAAGTGGGTTGTGCTAATAAAAATATGGGGTTACACTAGTAGTATAGGGGCCTAACATGCCCCTCTCCTTTCAAAAGCGTTGTCCTGAACGCTTGAGTAGTTCTTGATGCTTCTGTATAAAATTCTTGTCCTCCCATGTGGAATCTTCAGTGGGTAAGTTCTTCCACTTGATGAGATACTCTGAAATTGATCGATTTCGTAGCTGCCGGATTCTTGTTTCTGTGATTGCTCCAGGTTCCAATATGATTTTTCTTCCTCTTCAATTTCTGGCAATATTGTTTGAATTGGGATCTTTTGTAACTTTTGAATAAGTGGCCATACTTCTTCGTCCGTCTTCCATTCATCCCTTTCTTCGCTTATCCAATCTGGTTGGATAATAGAAATAGCACAAAATAATGGTTCCACATCCTCATCCTTGAAGAGTCTTCCCATTCAGTAAGGTCGCCATTTTTTAAGGGCATGTAGTATTGCCAACATGCCCTTCTCATAAATAGCTTTCTTCAGATGTAGCAGTAAAAATACCCAATCACCTACATCAAAACATTTTTCACTACAATGTTGATCTACCTATTGTTTCGTTTGATTTTGCACCGAAGTGGTGTTATTCTTTAAAAGTTGGAGAACTTGTTGTTGATGCTTGATGTGATCTTTCACTACTTGAACCTTTTTCTTCTTGATATGTCCTTCTATCTCTAGAGTTTGAGGAGTGGTAATTTCTTCCAATCCTTTGCAAGATATGGTCAGATTTGTTTCTTGATGCTCGATGTGATCTTTCAGTTCTTGAACATTTTTCTTCTTGATATGTCCTTCTATCTTGATAGTTTGAGGAGTGGTAATTTCAACCAATGAATTACAAGATATGGTTGGATTCATTTCTTCTTTCTCGATGTGATCTTTCACTTCTTGCACCTTTATCTTCTTGATATGTCCTTCCATCTTGAGAGTTTGAGGAGTGGTAATTTTTTCCAATGCTTTACAAGATATGGTCTGATTCATTTCTTCTTTCTCTGGGGTGGGGTCTTGGCGTATATCTTCTTCTTTTGATGTTTCTTGATCTTTTTCTTCCTCCTCTTCATATTCTATGAAAAATAATTTCTTCTCAGCACACTTATGACCTTTAGTGCATTTGATATCAAAATTGTAACAAAGCCCTTTTTCTCTTTTTTCTTCCAATTTTTGTGGTGTAACCCTTGTAGGTTGTGGAAGGCTAGGAGAAATAACACTTCCATCTTTATAGTTGTGATGGGTATGCTTCCTGGTTTCCGTAATTTTTCTTTCCCCTATGTCACAAAGCCCTTTTACTCTTTCCAATTGTTGTGGTGTTTCTCTAAAGAAGGTGTTTCTCTTTGTATCCTCATAATGTGCTATCATTTCCTCCATGAAAATTGACCATGTAACAAGTTGTTTACGAGAAAAAAGCCCTTCATACCATAAAAATTGATCCAGTTCTAAATATGAATATGAAATACACACCTTTTTGTAATAGTGGTACACCATGTAGATCAAAATATTGCTCCATTTGAAGTATCCAATTTACTGTATCCTTGCCATCAAGCTTCCTCATCTTGCTTTTTCTTTCTTTTAGGAGCTCGATCTTGAAACGAATGTAACTTTATACTTTCGGATCTTTAATTTATGACATTACAAAATATAGTAGTCCTCTATGTCCTATTTACAATGCCACTAGTCTGATCCAAATTGGATTCTCCAAGAAAGAGTTATGCAAAATCTCGCAAGATGACTTGATTATAGACCTTTCCAGAAGAGCGAAATTGTATGAAGTGCCACGTGTCACTATTTCAACCTTTGTTGCTGAAAAATATATAAAAGAAACTAAAATCCATTCTCTTTCTGTACATTCTTATGAAATTTCAATTTGATACTCAGAGAGAAAGTTATGATGATTTTCCCTAGGTCACTTTTTTGGAATGTAATTCAGGAGTATGCAAAAATACCAAGTTCCTCAGATCATATCTCCTTAAATATAGCATGAAAAGCTTTGAATTTTGGATCCAAGATTCAGTGCGAATTCTTCTCAAATGGGTTTTTCTTTGGATTTCGAAACGTCACACAACAAAAGTTATAGCGAAAATTCCATGATGACCTGTTTGGAGCAGCGAAACCCTAGAATCCAAAGCTCTGATACCAAATGTTATGAAACCAGCTCACAAAAAGATAGAAAAGAGAGATTGACACCTTAGAATTCAGCCTCTTGGAGGGGGAAACCTCCTCATTACACAAATGAACAATTCTTGGATGTTACAAATGAAAAAGACCTCCTTTCTATATATAGGAGTCTGAGGGGTCATAACATAATGAGAGCCGACATAACAATAACAATGTAAGGGAATAATAATAACAATAGTGAGCTTCTATGGGGCACAATAGTAACAATATGGGCACTACATGGGTACATCAATATAATAAGTGGGATGTACTAATAACAATAAGGGGTTACACTAGTAGTATAGGGGCCTAACAGATACAGTTAGGTAGTCTACAAGATTGGCAGAGAAAAATTTCAAAGGAGGAAACACTGGGGTTGGCTACATCAAACATTGTAAGGAGGTAGGCTATATATTTCCTCCCATCTCTCCAAGTAAAAGGAACAAAAAAAATCTTCTAGTTTGATTGAAATTGATAGCTATGTAAGGGAATTGTATCTAGAGAAATTTCAGTCCCATTTCTTCCTTCATTTAAATTTTGTATTATATATCTCTACTACTCCATTCAATAGGAAAAATGATAGGGGGGTTTAATAGAAGGGATACCATCAATACAGTGAGGATTCACCAACACCCTCATGTGATAGAAATATTCACAAGGCATTATTGGATGGGGTACTTTGAGAAATTGAGGGGGTATGATGATGAAGTGACTAAAGAATTTTCTCTCTCCCTCATTCCATTGACCAAGACCCAAGCCACTATTTTGGTGAGAGGCGTCTCCATAGAGCTCACCCCTGAACTCATAAGCATAATTATGACACTTCCCATAGGAGTGCCTTGGAGAAAGGAAGAAAAGGGAAATAACTAAATTGCAAAGAAGAAATTCCTTCTAGAGGGAGAGGAGGCCATGGATGGCAGGAATGGAGTGAGAAGATCAAGCCTACCATACCCCTAGAATGAAATAATCTACCACTATATCAAATGCATATCATGCGAAGGTAGGTATAGTGTGGTATATGGATACCACTTTAGGCTTCTTGATGAATTGAGGTTTGGAGCAGATACACCTCCTCACCAAAGACTTAGCATAACCTACTTCCCTCTTTAATCATTGATAGATATGAGCATAAAAGTGAAGGAGGGAAAGTACCAGCAGATGGCCCACCATGGGTTAATTAGACTCATCATATAAGATACCCTCCACAACCTTAGAATTCCTATCACCTAGGCAACCTTCAGAGACATTCAAACAATGGAGGATATACAATCCCTCACATATGACAAAAGCCCTACTGCTAGTGAAATGGATGAAGAGGAAACTGGAATAGATGAGGATATAGAGAGGGATGAAGAGAAAATAGATGAGGAAGAATAGGAAGAGAAAGAGAAGGAAAGTGGTGAAGAAACAGAGGAATATTCCATGAAGGAAACTGATGAACAAGGTGAAGAAGAGGAGAAAGACAAAGATGAAAAGGGGAATGGAAAACAGGAGGCGTAAGACAAGGAGGAGTCACCCAGGGTGTCTCCAAAGGCTACAGAGAGAGAGGCAACAATTTCCCTCACTACCCTTAGCACACCTATCAAACATAAATTCAAAAGATAGAGACAAGCCCCATTATACTTTAAAACAAGAAAGAGTACAAGGATAAGGAAGGGGAGTCTCTTATCACTTGTGAGAGAAGGCTTGTGACTAGATCTACCTCATTGAAGGGAAAAGACATCATATGGGATACACAACATGACCTACAGGAGGTAGACGCACTCATGCAAGAAACTCTGCTAAACCTACAGGAAACTCAAAAATTGGATAAGGAAGAGAGTATGCAGCAAGAACCAAAGAATGAGGACCCAGAGCTAAGGGAACCTAGCCCTCAACCCAACCTTGACTCCTACTATAGATTTATTGAAGGGGGTAGGGTCATTCAACAAAAATTTTCCATCCCACTATTCTTTGAGCTTGAGAAGGAAACAATCGGAACACATAGATGGATGCAGATTTCCAAGTCCAAGGGAGTAGAGGACATAGGTCACATGGAGGAAAAGTTGAAAGAGATGGGTAGAGAACTAAGAAGCCTAAGGGATAGAGAGGCCATAATGAAAACTCAGTTAGAGGAAAAAAATGCATGGTTGAAAGGACAACTGCAAGAAAAAGAGAACCAATTGGCAACCATTGCCTATATAACCTTAGAGGCAGTCTAGCGCAGGATGCCAACGAAGTCGTATGCATTATACCTTAGGGAAAAGTGGCTACAGTTCCAAATCAAGGCCCTAGCATAAAGAGGCATTATGCCATTCCAGGATTGTAGACAATTCATTGATCTTTGTGATCAGAGCACATTGGAGGATAGGGCTAAGATGTCTAAGTTCTACTTGCATAATATGGCATTGATAGATCTGAATGTATGGGACCCTAATGAAAAATTAGGGGATTTACAGTTAATGGCCTTGGCATCATGGATGAACCATGAGGAAGAAAGGGCTACATAAATGAAGAAGATATTGGCAAGGGAACAAATAGAGCCTCTCATGATAATAGCTAAGTAGTCAAACCAAATGGTTATCATCAACACACATAATTTAATTGCAAATGATCATCAACTTGCACCCAGGTATCTTTTTTCCCAAGAGCAAGCAATTACACATTTTGTGGATATCTTCAAGCTATTAGGGAATGATAGAATAAAGGCTTGCTAAAGGAGATGGAATACTCTACCATAGAGTTTGAAAATCATAGAGTACCATTCTCCTCAAAGAATCATGGAGGCACTAAACAAAACACCGATGTACAAGCAAACCTTTCAAAGGCTAAAAGTCAATTGGATTGGCCTGAGACTTAGTCCACCACTGCTCTTGGGGATGTTAGAAGGAAGGAAGGAAGAGGAAGAAAGAAAGTAGTGGGAGGAGATAGAAAGGAAGGCACTCTCAGATGAGGAGGTAACTCCTCAAATCAAAACTCATATTATTCATTCAGGTTGTTCATTATTATATACAAGAGGGAGTGATTGTTCGGTTCATCTCCCAATGACTTTATATCTTCTCTATTATTTATTTACATTAATTACAGTTGTACACCCAATCCCTCTGATTAGGTGTCAACATTCTCCCCTTTAATCTGAAGGGATAATGGTGAGTCCAAGTATCATTCTGAATCTTTCAAGCTTTTCTCTTCCAAGTGCTTTGGTGAAGATGTCTGCAATTTTCTCATTAGTGGAACAATGGAAGAGATGGATTGTTTCGGCCTCAACATGATGTTGAATTAGATGATATTTAGTATTGATGTGCTTTGTTCGATCATGGAAATTTTGGTTCTTGGCCAACTTTATTACAAAGGTATTGTCAATCATGAGTGGAATCAGTTGTACTTGTTTTACCTGCAAATCTTCAAGAATTTTTTTGAGCCACACAATTTCTTTTGTTGCCTCAACTACTGCCACATATTCTACCACTGTTGTGGAATCTACTGGAACTAATTTTTTGTGTGATCTCTAGGAGATAGCTCGTGATCCAAGACTCATAGCATAACTAGAAGTAGATACCCCAATTTCTTTGTCTCCATTGAAGTCTGAATCAGAGTATCCAATCAAGATGAAGTAGCCCACCTGTGTATACTTGATTCCAAAGTCTTGAGTTCCCTTCAAGTACTTTAGAACTCTTTTTGCAGTAGACCAGTGTCCCTCACAAGGCTTTTGCATAAATCTGGAGAGGATTCCAATAGCAAATGAAATGTCTGTTCTGGTAGTAGTTAGGTAGTTGAGACTTCCTACAAGCTGTCTATACTTTGTTGCATCCTCATTCTTTTCCTTCAATGGATATGAGATTTAGGTTTTGTTCCATTGGAATAGTCAGAGGATTGCATTCAATCATGCCAAACCTATTCAATAGATCTCCAATTTACTTATTTTGAGAAAGGAATAAGGACTTTAGATGTTGAGTTACTTCAATACCAAGATAGTAATGAACATAGCCCAAATTAGTCATTTCAAAACCTTTTTTTCAATTCCTTCTTTATGGATGCAATGTAGCTTTCATTGTTCCTTGTCATAAAAAGATCATCTACATATATCACAAGATATACAACTTTTCTTCCAACTTTCTTGACAAATAAATTTGCATCATCAAGATCATAATGTTTGAAATTGAGTTTTAGAAGATGCTTAGCCAATTTTTCATACCAGGCTCGTGGTGCTTGTTTGAGGCCATACAAGGATTTCACAAGTTTGCATACTTTATGTTCATGTCCTTTTCATAGAAAATCCTTCAAGTTGGGAAATAAAAACATTTTCTTTTAGATCTCCATTCAAGAAAGAAAATTTTACATCCATTTGATGGACTTTCCAATTTTTCTGAGCTGCTAGGGTAAAGAGTGTCCGAATGGTAGCCCATTTTGTTGTGGGGGCAAATTTTTCCTTATAATCGACCCCTTCCTTCTGTGTAAAACCTTTTGCCACAATACTGGATTTGTGCTTGTCAATTGAGCCATCAACTTTATACTTGTTCTTGTAGACCCACTTGCAGCCAATTGGTTTAGTTCCTAATGGAGGATCAACTAGCTTCCAAGTGCCATTCTTTATCAGGGAATCATACTCCTTTTGCATTGATTCTCTCCATTCATCATGAGAAGCAACTTATTTGAAGGATGTTGGTTCAAAATATATAGACAAATTGAATTCACAATCATAAGAAACATCCATATAAACACGTGAATCAGAGTCATCTACATTACCTCCATTTTTCCAGTTTGAATTTCTAGTTCTTGTCTTTCCAACCTCATCAGGATGAACACTTTCAAGTTTCTTTGTCAGCCAGTTTGGGGGACCTTTCTCAAATGGTCCAAGCTACTCTATTCATTGAGTTGGGATTGAATCAAAATTCAGTCTCCCAATTCTGTCAATCACATCACTCAAAGTATCATCCATTGTTGGAGTTTCACGGAGGGGAGAGAGTGCTTCAGAAGAAGATTCCACAGGCTGATCTAGTATAGGAATCCTCCCTTCAAGATGTAGAATCTGATTATCAAATTCTTGAAATGATTTTGCATTTGTGAACCTATCGAAGCGATCAAGTTTCATTTCAACAACATTGTCAGTTTTGGATGATTTAAGAAAGACTACATCTCTAGATACAACAAAATTTTTGTTGACTTAATCATAGAGATAGTATGCTTTGGAGGTGTTTGAATACCCTAGGAAGATACACTTACGACTTCTTGCACCAAGTTTGTTTCTATGTACCTTTGGTATCAAGGCATAACAGGTGGAACCAAACACCGTGTGATGTTTTATCGAAGGAATGTGCCCATACCACATTTCATAAGGAGTCTTGTTTCTGATAACATTAGATGGACATCTATTCTTTATATATACAGCACATAGAACTGCATTAGCCCAGAACATCATTTTTACATTTTTGAAGAACAACATGGAGCATACCATATTTAAGATTGTCCTATTCATTCTTTCAACTACACCGTTCTGTTGGGGATTACAAGGCACAATTTCTTGATGTTTGATCCCATGTTGGTGAAGATAGTTTTAAAATTCATTTGAAGTGTATTATTTTCCATTATTAGTGCGAATAGAGCCAATATGAGATTATGCATCATTTTCAATCCATGTATGAAAGTTCTTGAATGTTTGAAAAGCATCAGATTTGTTCTTAAATAAATAAACCCAACACATTCTGGTGTAGTCATCAATAAATGTCATCATATATTTATTTTGATTTGCATAAGGAATAGGCATTGGACAACATAAATCTAAATGAACGAGTTCAAGTTTTCTATGTGCTCTAGAGTGTGAATCATGAAAGGACTGTTTTATATGCTTTCCTAGAATGCAAGCATCACATTTCTTAAGCTTTCTAGGAATTGTAGCCAAACTAGTAACACCATATTTTTTCAACAAGCAAAGTTTGTCATAGTTCATGTGTCAAAATATAGCATGCCATAACAAACTTGATGGAAATTTACCTTCTTCATAATGAGAATTGTATGAGAAATGTTGTTCACGTGCAGAGGTACCCTGCTGCTTGAGAAGCCTTTCTTCTTGTATCTCCGTCATGACAATTGAGTGGTCAGATGCTTTTCTCACCTTGATCTTTCCATCAAACATATGAATGCAGTGACCTTGTTGGACCTCCTACAAGAAATCCTATAGGATCCCATGGGAATCCTACAGGATACAGTTAGGTAGTCTACATGATTGGCAGAGAAAAATTTCAAAGGAGGAAACACTGGGGTTGGCTACATCAAACATTGTAAGGAGGTAGGCTCTACATTTCCTCCCATCTCTCCAAGTAAAAGGAACAAAAAAATATTATAGTTTGATTGAAATTGATAGTTGTGTAAGGGAATTGTATCTAGAGAAATTTCAGTCCCATTTCTTCCTTCATTTAAATTTTGTATTATACATCTCTACTTCTCCATTCACTAGGAAAAATGATAGGGGGTTTTAATAGAAGGGATCCCATCAACACAGTGAGGATTCACCGACACCCTCCTGTGCTAGAAATATTCACAAGGCATAATTGGATGGGGTACTTTGAGAAATTGAGGGGGTATGATGATGAAGTGACCAAAGATTTTTCTCTAGCCCTCATTCCATTGACCTAGACACATGCCACTGTTGTGGTGAGAGGCCTCTCCATAGAGCTCACCCCTGAACTCATAAGCATAATTATGACACTTCCCATATGAGTGCCTTGGAGAAAGGAAGACAAGAGAAATAACTAAACTGCAAGGAAGAAATTCCTTCTAGAGGGAGAGGAGGCCATGGAAGGAAAGAATGGAGTGAGAAGAGCAAGCCTACCATACCCCTAGAATGAAATAATCTACCACCTTTTCAAATACATATCATGTGAGGGTAGGTATAGTGTGGCATATGGATACCACTTTAGGCTTCTTGAAGAATTGAGGTTTGGAGCAGATACACCTCCTCACCAAAGACTCAACATACCCTAATTCCCTCTTCAATCTCTGATAGATGTGAATATAAAAGTGAAGAAGGGAAGCTACTAGCAGATGGACCACCATGGGTTAATTAGACTCATCATAGAAGATACCCTCCACAACCTTAGAATTCCTATCACCTAGGCAACCTTCAAAGACATTCAAACAATTGAGGATATAAAATCCCTCACATACGACAAAAGCCCTACTGCTAGTGAAAGGGACGAAGAGGAAATTGAAATAGATGAGGATCTAGAGAGGGATGAAGAGAAAATAGATGAGGAGGAAGAGGAAGAGAAAGAGAAGGAATGTGGTGAAGAAACAGAGGAAGATTCCATGAAGGAAACTCATGAACAAGGTGAAGAATAGGAGAAAGACAAAGATGAAAAGGGTAATGGAAAATATAAGGCATAAAACAAGGAGTAGTCACCCAGGGTGTCTCCAAAGGCCACAAAGAGAGAGGAAACAACTGCCGTCACTACCCTTAGCACCCCTATCAAACAAAAAGGCAAAAGATAGAGACAAGCCCCATTATATTTTAAAACAAGAAAGAGTACAAGGATAAGGAAGGGGAGTCTCTTATCACTTGTGAGAGAAGGCTTGTGACAAGATCTACCTCATCCAAGGGAAAATACATCATACAGGATACATAGCAGGACCTATAGGAATTAGAGGCACTCATGCAAGAAACTCTGCTAAACCTACAGGAAACACAAAAATTGGATAAGGAAGAGAGTATGCAGCAAGAACCAAAGAAGGAGGACCCAGAGCTAAGGGAACTATCCCTCAACCCAACCTTGACTCCTACTATACATTTATTGAAGGGGGCAGGGTCATTCCACAAAAAGTTTCTGTCCCACTATTCTTTGAGCTTGAGAAGGAAAGAGTCAGAACACATAGATGGATGCAGATTTATAAGTCCAAGGGAGTAGAGGACATAGGTCACATGGAAGAAAAGTTGAAAGAGATGGGCAGAGAACTAAGAAGCCTAAGGGACAGGGAGGCCATAATGATAACTCAGTTAGAGGCAAAAAATGCATGGTTGAAAGGACAACTGCAAGAAAAAGAGAACCAATTGGAAACCATGGCTAGTCTAACCTTAGAGGCATTCCTGTGCAGGATGCCAGCCAATTCGTATGCATTATACCTTAGGGAAAAGTGGCTACAGTTCCAAATCAATACCCTAGCATAGAGAGGCATTATGCCATTCCAGGATTGTAGACAATTCATTGATCTTTGTGATCAAAGCACATTGGAAGATAGGGGTAATATGTCTGAGTTCTACTTGCATAACATGGCCTTGATAGATCTAAATGTATGGGACCCTAATGCAAAATTAGGGGATTTACAGTTAATGACCTTGGCATCATGGATTATCCATGAGGAAGCAAGGGCTATAGAAATGAAGAAGATATTGGCAAGGGAACAAATAGAGTGTCTCATGATAATAGCTTAGTAGTCAAACCAAATGGCTATCATCGACACACATAATTTAATTGCAAATGATCATCAACTTGCACCCAGGTATCTTTTTTCCCAAGAGCAAGAAATTACACATTTTGAGGATATGCTCAGGCTATTAGGGGATGATAGCATGAAGGCTTGCTAAAGGATATGGAATACTCTACCATACAGTTTGAAAATCATAGAGTACCATTCTCCTCAAAGAATGAGGGAGGCACTAAACAGGACACCCATGTACAAGCAAAACTTCCAAAGGCTAAAAGTCAATTGGATTGGGTTGAGACTCAGTCCACCACTACTCTTGGGGATGTTAGAAGGAAGGAAGGAAGGAAGAGGAAGAAAGAAAGTAGTGGGAGGAGATAGAAAGAAAGGCACTGTTAGACCAGGAGGTAACTCCTCAAATCAAAACTCATATTATTCATTTAGGTTGTTCATTATTATATACAAGAGGGAGTGATTGTTTGGTTCATTACCTGATGACTCTCTATCTTCTCTATTATTTATTTACATTAATTATAGTTTCACACCCAATCCCTCTAATTAGTTGTCAACATTCTCCCCCTTAATCTGAAGGGATGTTCGTGAGTCCAAGCATCGTTCCAAATATTTCAAGATTTTCTCTTCCAAGTGCTTTAGTGAAGATGTCTGCAATTTTATCATTAGTGGGTTCTTAGCTAACTTTATTGCAGAGGTATTGTCAATCATGAGTGGAATCAATTGTACTTGTTTTACCTGCAAATCTTCAAGAATTTTTCTGAGCCACACAATTTCTTTTGTTGCCTCAGCTGCTACCACATGTTCTACCTCTATTGTGGAATTTACTAGATCTTATTGTTTGTGTGATCTCCAGGAGACAGCTCGTGATCTAAGACTCGTAGCATAACCTGAAGTAGACACACCTGTTTCTTTGTCTCCATCGAAGTCTGAACCAGAGTATCCAATCAAGCTTAAGTTGCCCACCTGTGTATACTTGATTCCAAAGTCTTGAGTTCCCTTCAAGTACTTTAGAACTCTTTTTGCAGCAGACTAGTGTCCCTCATAGGGCTTCTGCATAAATTTGGAGAGGATTCCAACAACGAACGAAATGTTTGGTCTGGTAGCAGTTAGGTAGTTGAGACTTCCTACAAGCTGTCTATACTTTGTTGCATCCTCAAATTATTTTCCTTCAATGGATGTGAGCATTAAGTTTTGTTTCATTGGAGTAGTCAGAAGATTGCATTCAGTCATGCCAAAGGACTAAGGACTTCAGATGTTGAGTTACTTCAATACTAAGATAGTAATGAACATAGCGCAAATCAGTCATTTCAAAACCTTTTTTCAATTCCATCTTTATGGATGCAATGTAGCTTTCATTGATCCTTGGCATCAAAAGATCATATACATCATCATAAAGTTGCATCATCAAGATCATAAAGTTTGAAATTGAGTTTCAGAAGATACTCAGTCAATTTTTCAGACTAGGCTCGTGGTGCTTGTTTGAGACTGTACAAGGATTTTACAAGTTTGCATACTTTGTGTTCATGTCCTTTCATAGAAAATCCTTCAAGTTGGGAAATAAAAACATTTTCTTTTAGATATCCATTCAAGAAAACAATTTTTACATCCATTTGATGGACTTTCCAATTGTTTTGAGCTACTAGGGTAAAGAGTGTCCATATGGTAACCCATTTTTTTGTGGGGGCAAACTTTTCCTCATAATCGACCCCTTCCTTCTGTGCAAAAGATTTTTCCACAATCGCTGAGCCATCAACTTTATACTTGTTCTTGTAGACCCAATTGCAGCCAATTAGTTTAGTTCCCAATGGAGGATCAACCAGCTTCCAAGTGTCATTCTTTATCAGGGCATCATACTCCTTTTGCATTGCTTCTCTCCATTCATCATGAGAAGTAGCTTCTTTGAAGGAAGTTGGCTCAAAATCTGTAGACAAATTGAATTCACAATCATAAGAAACATCCATATGAACAGGTGAATCAGTGTCATCTACATTACCTCCATTTTTCTAGTTTGAATTTCTAGTTCTTGTCTTTCCAACCTCATCAAGATGAACACTTTCAAGTGTCTTCATCAACCACTATGGGGGACCTTTCTTAGATACTCTAGTTTGCTCCATTGCTTGAGTTTGGACTGAATCAAGATTGAGTCTCCCAATTCTGTCAATCACATCACTCAAAGTATCATCCGTTGTCAGAGTTTCATGTAGGGGAGAGAGTGCTTCAGAAGAAAATTCAACAGGGTGATCTAGTATAGGAATCCCCCCTTCAAGATGTAGAGTCTAATTATCAAGTTCTTGAAATGATTTTACATTTGTGAATCTATCCAAGCGATCAAGTTGCCTTTCAACAGCATTGTTACTTTTGGATGATTTAAGAAATATTAGATCTCTAGATACCTCTAACATTTGTTGAATTCATCATAGAGACGGTATGCTTTGGAGATGTCTGAATACCCTAGGAAGATACACTTACGACTTCTTGCACCATGTTTGTTTCTATGTACCTTCGGTATCAAGGCATAACAAGTGGAACCAAAGACCCTGTGATGTCTTATCGAAGGAATGTGCCCATACCACATTTCATAAGGAGTCTTGTTTTTGATAGCATTAGATGGACATATATTCTTTATATATACAACACATAGAACTGCATCAGCCCAGGACATCATTTTTACTTTTTTTAAGAACAACATGAAGCCATACCATATTTAATATTGTCTTATTCATTCTTTCAGCTACTCCATTCTGTTGGGGATTATAAGGCACAATTATTTGATGTTTGATCCCATGTTGGTGAAGATAGTTTTCAAATTCATTTGAAGTGTATTATTTTCCATTATTAGTGTGAATAGAGCGAATATGAGATTGTGCATCATTTTCAATCCATGTATGAAAGTTCTTGAATGTTTCAAAAACATCAGTTTTGTTCTTCAATAAATGAACCCAACACATTATGGTGTAGTCATCAATAATTGTCATCATATATTTATTTTGATTTGCATAAGGTACAGGCATTGGACCTCATAAATCTGAATGAATCAGTTCAAGTTTTCTATGTGCTCTAGAGTGTGAATCATAAAAGGACTATTTGTTATTCTTTCCTAGAATGCAAGCATCACATTGCTTAAGCTTCCTAGGAATTGTGCCAAACTAGTAACACCATTTTTCTTCAAAAAGCAGAGGTTGTCATAGTTCAAGTGTCAAAATCTACCATGCCATAATAAACTTGATGGAAATGTACCTTCTTCATAATGATAATGTATGAGAAATGTTGTGCATGTGGAGAGGTACCCTGCTACTTGAGAAGCCTTTCTTCTTCTATCCCTGTCATGACAAGTGAGTGGTCAAATGCTTTTCTCACCTCAAGCTTGCCATCAAACATATGAATGGAGTGACCTTGCTGGTGGATGTGGATGAAGGATAGCAAGTTTCTCCTTAGCTGTGAGAGATATAGAACATGATGCAGAAGAAGGTTTGGAAGACCATGAAATTTAAGCCTGATTGTGCCAAGCCCTGATGGCTTGATTTTTGATTGGTCTGAAAAGTATACTGCTCCATCAACATTGTTAGTAAATTCTTCAAAAAAATATTTTCTATGAGTCATGTGGCAAGTTGCTCCTGAATCAAGCAACCAATCATTTTTCGAAGAAGCAAGTGAAGGATTAAATAAGTCTTCATTTACTCTGATATTACATTGTGCCACAACATAATGAGTGGATTCAGGTACTTTACCTTTGTCTGTGTCATTAGCTTTACCTTTGGGTTGGTTTCTTTGTTGCTCAATTTTTTCCCAAGGTAACTTGCATGTGGAGGCATCATGTGATCCATTTCTTTTGCAGCGTATGTAGTGTAAATCTAACTTTTCTCCTTTCAGAGTGTTTGTCCCCACGCCTCCGAAATATCTTCCTTTTCCTCTTCGACCACCTCTTCCTTTGGAAGAATATTGACCAAGATTATTTTCTTTATGAGCAAGGCACAAAGCTTCTTCGGAGATTCAGGGACTATCTTCTTCCTAAAATCTTTCTCTCTTTCAGTGAATCTTTTTACAAGGGAGTCAAATGTAATATCTTTTAGATTTCCATTTGCTTGTAATGACTCAAGATAATTGGAGCAAGTAGGACAAAGTGCCTTGAGAAAAGAGATCAGAGGAATATCCAATTCAACCTTAGTGACTTTGACATCATGCATTATAGATTTTTCTTCAGATACAAGAGCAAGAGGATCATTATTTTGTAATTCAAGGGTGAAGAGTTTAATCATGAGTTGAAAAACTTCAAGTGCAAATTGTGAGTCATAGAGTTGCTTCAGCTTTTGTAAGACTTTGAATGCATTTGAAAATGTTGAAATGTATCAAGGGGAGTGCCTGATTCCACTAAGCGATTGACACGTAGTGACTAGGGGAGAGAGAAAAACCGCTCGTATTGGCCAGGTAACTCTCATTCAGCTAATGCACCCAAAATCACTATAAACCATCGGATTTGGAGGTGATTATCAATGGTGGAGATTAAAAGGCACTTTTCGGGTGGGTAACCGCTGTACAAGTGGTACCCCCCTGAAATCAATGTCAGCCGTCGGATCTGGAGGTTGAAATCAACGGTGGAGAACAAGCCAAATAAAGTGAAACCTTGGGAACTATGTCCAAGAGGGTTTAATGAAGGGTATGATTGCATTGAAAACATGCAGCGGTATTGATCAGGGCAAGAGATTTGTGATATGCGATTGAAAAGTGGACCCGCCAATATTTATATATATGGGTTTATAATACTTGAGATCCAGTTTAAGGGAATACGAAAAAGGATATATTTGAATACAAAAAAGGATATATGGTTCTTCAATGGGAAAAGGTATATATACCATACTCAGAGAAGGAGGAAATCCAAGTCATTACAGCACCTTCAGCTTCAATAGTTAGCTCCAATGCAACGCACTTCAACGAATGTATTAAGTGATAAATGAGATTTTGTAGGGATTTGACAGAAATGTTAGCCTACAAAAGATGCAATACAAAGTCAAAAAATAATAGGAGTTACAAATTAAAAGGAAGCCAAAAAATGGCGCTTGCTCTGATACCATGTCAGACCAAGAGGTAACTCCTCAAATCAAAACTCATATTATTCATTTAGGTTGTTCATTGTTATGCAAGAGGGAGTGACTGTTCGGTTCATCTCCCGATGACTCTCTATATTCTCTATTATTTATTCACATTAATTACAGTTGTACACCCAATCCCTCTCATTAGGTGTCAATAGTCATGATTCTATGCACAAGAAGGAGAACCCACAAAAGAAGCAAGGGATGTCAGGGAAGCCACTAGGGCTATGAAAGATATGGATATTGATTGAGTTGCTTAGAGGATGAACAAAACTTTTAGTAGGGGGATGATGATGAGCCTCGTCATTGGATAACTATATGGACCTCAATTCACCTCCTATCTTAGTCAAATAAACTTTTCTCACAATTTATTACATGTTTTGATTATATTTTGTTTAATGAGATGATTCAAAGTGAGATATTATGCCTAGTGGACTAATGTGCATTAAATGCAGGTTTGTGAGAGAAAACAAGGAAATTTTGGCAAGATTAAAGGCTGAAATTCGAATGGGACAAGGAAGAGAGATTGTAGGAGGTAAATCCTCCTCATTTACTCCTACCTCTTTCTAATATTCCTCCATAAATCACATTAGCTCAGAGTACAAGCAACCAAGTCATGAGGATCAAAAGGCAGCGAAGAAAGTGATAGTCAAAGAGTTAGCTCATCTCAATATTGGGAGCCAAGCCTCCCTATATTTAAGGAAGTCATTGGAGAATTCAATTGGATAAATAAAGAGGCCTAGATCCTCATTAGGATTAAAATTTTTGTTGTAAAAACACTTGTTATTTTTGAGCTCTAGACTTGTGAAAGACATTGCTATGTCATTTTCTGTTGTGATAATGATAATGAGATTTTTCTTGATCCAGTACTAATTTAACTTAGATGGCTAAATCTCTTGGGTTATGGCCCAACCCTACCTATATGCTTAGATTAATTTCATAGGTTCATGGTTCAATTGTCCTTAGAAGTATTTCATTGCAAGTAGTATAGATTTGATTAGTTTATTTATTAGTTTGCTTCCATTTGTGCTTTACTTTAGCAGTAGGTTAAAAGGGGTAAAGGGAGGATCAAAAAATTGTTAGTAGGCTTCTTGGCCTCACCTCTTCCTTTAGGGATCATGATGTGAGGAAAGGACTCCCATGCAGCCCCAAAAAGACAAAATTCTACTTTCTCATAAAATTTAGAGTTTACTGTGCTTATGCCACTAGTTGATTAGTTTGCAAGTCTAGGATTTAGCCATAATTTCTTCCATATTCAACCTTACAATAGATCTCATCAATGACTTCATCTTATTCTTCAAATTTTCCTCATGCATGAAGTAGACAACTAGCTCTTTAAACTTTGTGTTTCTAGCTTATTGAAATTCCTCTTGTTTACATGATTTTTGGGAAAATATCATTGTTTGATGCAATGTAGGTGTTTCATAAGTAGAGAGAGATCTCATAGCAAGAAAACTCCTTCCAACTTCATCCATCCATGATCATTCCTCACTTTCACTAAGATCCTCACCAATTTCATCATTCTTCAAGGAAACTTCTCCAAGCATGTTGAGAAAATCCAACCATCTCCCAACCTTGTTTTTGAGTTCTAAGTGATCCTAGGAATTTTCTCACTCCATTCCATCCACCAACCACCTTCCCTAAGCCTTCCATCACCTCCAGCACCCATTGTTTTTCTCTCAGATGTATCTTATAGAAATACAAGCAATCTTGTATATTTTTAGGTTATCTTGTAGGTTTTCATGTAGTGGCCTATTTTGGCCGAATTGAAGGAAAACCTCTGGAAAGCCACACAAGGTCACCTAGAGGTCTCCTAAACCTTCCAACCATCCACTAGCATCCCTAAGCCATTTTCCACATCACCAAAAGAGATTAGCTTTCACTTGTTTTTCCATAAAAATATATAAAGAAAAAAAAAGATTTGTTGTAGCTATTTACATGCACAGTAGTAGAATGTTGATGCTTTGAAATTACATGCTTAAGATAGTTGAATTTCATCCATGTTAATCTAGAATTATTTCTAAAACATAGTCTCTTAGTAATTAGGTAGGAAATGGTGTGTTTTAGCATTGGATTTCAGTATTCTTCCTTACTACAGTAGACAAGCTTTCACTTAGAGTAGATTTATCTTTCCCTCATCAGTAAGCAAGCTTCTTCTGAATCCATATAAGTTTGGCTTGAGAACCCTAGTGGTCTCTCGATAGCTGAACAGTGACAAAAGGAAGAAACATCACTTTTACTTGTGTATACAATGTTTTCCCCTCCATGTTTGTACAAACCCTTGGTTGATAAAGTAAAGTTGGTAGCCCTAGGAGTTGCAACATTGTTATTGCAATACTAGTGCTCATCAGTTGCCAGGGAGAAAAAATTGAAGTATTTTCCCTGCGACAATGACTAAGACTTTTTCTTTAAGGTGAGTAAATAAGTTGTAGATTAAAATATATCACCTCGCAATTCCACAACACCAAACTGGCTCCTTTAAAACATACCTGATCTCACTTTGACTCTCAATTTTTTTCTCCTTTATTTGATCCAGAGAGACTGGTGAGAGAAGCCTCGTCCAGAAGGAAACTTGAAGCTTCTTCTTTTGCTTGTGTGCCATTATAGCCCGAAGATATTTCATCTTATGATCCCCTTAGCTCTATTCCATCCCAATTAGATTTGGTTGATATAACACCTAGAGTTTTAAAACTATTATCTAAAGGAGTTGATCTGGAGTCAACTCTCTTAGTCTTTGGAATCATATAAACTCCATAAAATAGTTTCAGATTCACCCAAGTCATAAGAAGAACTAGATGTACATATATTGGAGCTAAAACCTATTGATTTTATCTCCCCACTCATTATACACTTCCATCTACTTCTGCCCAACTCGAAGAAATTTTTTCTATCTATTCAAACATTTTGTTTGAAAATAAAGAACAAGTTGAAACAAAAGTTCATAAGTTAGTTACTAAAACACATTTTTTTCTATCTATTCAAACATTTTGTTTGAAAATAAAGAACAAGTTGAAACAAAAGTTCATAAGTTAGTTACTAAAACACATTTTAAAACTTTTAGGGATCCTCCACTTTACCATACTCCTCCTCCTACTATTACACCTCCATCTTCACCCACAACTTCACCAACTTCCTCCTCATCCTCCACTATATCATCTCCTACCTCTTCTACTGAAACATCATCATATTCATCTTCAAATATGTTCTTTCAAACTATTATTCAATCTAGATATGCTGCCTTGCATCTTCCCAACCAAATCAATAATTTTCCTGATGGGTATTTGAAACACCTACCAAGGTTTAATGGGGAAACTGGTTTGCCTACAGAAGATCATCTAACTGCATTGTTAGATTTTGCTGATAATATGAACATAGAACATGAGGATGAATATATGTGATTATTTGTTCAATCTTTAGAGGGAAATGTTAGGATATGGTTTAGACAACTGAGAGTTGATTCAATTCATTCTTGGAATGAATTAACTACCATATTCAAGAATCAGTGGGGCATTAAAAAGGATCTAGTTTACTATCTTATAGAATTTGAAGAGCTTAAAAGAAACCATGGTGAACCATTGGAATATTTCATTAAACGATTCAATAAAATTTACCATAATATGCCTCCTAATTCTAAACCTCGAGTTACAACAACAAAAGTTAGGTTTTCGAAAGCCTTTGACGATGAATTTGCAGTCATTATTAGGGAAAGGACATCCCCTACCTTACATGACATGAAAACTAATGCTTAAGAAGATGAGGCTAATAGGTCACCACATGTAAACTCAAAGCCAAGTTTGAAAATGCTCAAAGAAAAATGGAAGATAAGGAAGAAGGCTCTTCCTCAAAAATCAGAAACGATGGTCAAAAGGTAGATGAGATTACTTAATTAATTATAAACCTTTCTAATAGGATTTCTAAGATATAAACTCAGCCTATAATGATACAACAAATTGCTACTAGACCTCAAAATCAATTTAGAAGAGTCCCTCAAACTCACATTTTGTAGAGACCAAATACTGATCAACAGATCCAACCCCCATTAATGTTTGATGACTAACAAACAGATGACATTGGACCTTTAATTTATGAAGATATAAATAATCTGCATCATTCATATGTACATAATTCTATTGTTTCTCACTCTTTAAATCAATCTTCTCAAGATCAAGAGGACAATCACATTTCTAAATATCAGGCCTTTTCTAAATTTTTAATTGCAAAATTGAATAAGAGATACAATCTAAGACCTAGGTCAGGGCCTGGTAGACCTCCAAAAAGTCCCACTATAAATGAACTTCAGATCAAATATGTCGAAACCCAAACAACAATCATTCAACCATTGAATCAAACAATTGAAACAAGCCTAATTGATAAATTTGTTTTGACAACTTTCAATGTTGGAAGAGAATTGGCAAGAGTTAAAATAATGATTCCCATATCTGAACTATCAAAGAATCCAGGGTATAAAAAAAAGGTTGAATGGATTCAGTCATTCAGTGTTGGTACTGAAGGGGATGTGATAAGCCTACAAGACAAAAATCCTCTATAGTCTTTCATCCTAGTTCAGACGCAGTCGATGAGAATGTACCACCTTTTTATGTGACTTTGAAAATTCATGATTTCTTGTTATATAACTGTATGTTAGAATCTGGGGCTTCCCATAATCTGATGCCAAAGGTGATCATGGACCAGCTACAATTAGAAGTCACTAGAACTTATCATGATATTTACAATTTTGACTCCAAGAAATTACCTTGTCTTAGACTTATTAAAGATTTGGTGGTTACCTTAGCTCAAATCCCTGTCAAAAGTGTGGTTTTAGACATTGTAGTCACTGACATCCCTCCCAAATTTGGCTTGTTGTGCCAAATTAGGAGGAATCCTACAAATGGACATGTCTTATGCCATTATTCTAGTATATGGGGGTGAGCATCTCATATTATACAGAGAAGTTGGATTTATGAATACTGTTTGTAAATATGATCAAGCTAGGAATCATCCTATTTATGAGGTTGAATAAGACTTTGGGTGTTTTGAATTATCGGTTAATAATTGACAAAATACTCAGCTTACTATTGAAAACATTTTTAACAAGCATAAAACCATCAAAACTGATATTTGGAAATTGTACTTTGATCGTTCTTGCTCAAAGGAGCAGGAGATGGCATTGTATTAATTTCACCAGATAAAGAAAATATTACCCAATCATATAAACTTGAATTTGATGTAACTAATAATGTAGGAAAGTATGAAGCCTTTCTACTAGGATTGGAATTAGCAAGAAGTCTTAGGTGCAGAATTTAAGTGTATACATTGATTCTAAACTTATTGTCAAACAAGTTAGGAATCAATGTCAAACTAAGCACCCCAAACTAAGATCTAATAAGAATGAGATTTTTTATTCAATTAAAAATTTCTTTCTAGCATTCAATATCACCGCTATTCCTAGAGATAAAAACATGCATGTAGGTTCCTTGGTTGTTTCTTTTAGTTCTTTTAATGTTCCTGATCAAATGCTTGTCCAGTATCAAATTGAAGTCATGTATAGACCATCTATTCCTAGAAATCTTAAACATTGGAAAATATTTAATGATGACGAGCAACTAAAATCCTTTTTGCAAGTCATTGATGAATTCTCAAACCTACAAGTTGACGAAGAACAACTTGATAATATGGAAGTTTACAATGAAAATCAAACACCACAATTTGACTCTAAAATTGTTGATCATAGCATTATTCAGTTATCTAACAATTTTATTCCAAAATGGTTAATCCCTCTTGAGAAGCTCTTTGATCATAATTATGTCCCCAGAAATCCTCAATGAAATTCAAATGAGGAAAATATTGAAATTTATAACATTAGAAGTTCTAAAGAAATCAGAAATGTTAAAATTTCTGCATCCCTGTCAATGGAAGCCAAAGACAAATATTTTCCCCTCCTTAAAGACTATAAATATGTTTTTTCATGTCTGATAATGAATTAAAAACATATGATACATCTCTTATTGAACATAAAATTCCATTAAAACCAGAGACAAAACCTTTCAAACAAAAATTGAGGAGAATTAATCATGTTCTTCTTCCTATTATTGAAAAAGAACTTAAGAAGCTACTTGATGCTAAAATAATACTTCCAATGAGATATTCTGATTTGGTAGCCAATCTAGTTCCAGTGAGAAAAAAGAATGGTGAAATTAGATTATGTGTGGATTTTAGGAATTTGAATAAAATTCTCTGAAAGATAATTATCGATTACCCAATATGGATTAATTACTTCAAAAATTTTAAGGAGCTAATAGAATTTCCAAGTTAAATGATTTTTCTCAATATAATCAGATTATGGTTAGGCTAGAGGATAGAGAAAAGACTGCATTCACAACTCCTTGGGGCACATTTCAGTATGCCTAGATGCCTTTTGGGTTAACTAACATTGGAGCTACATTTCAACGAGCTATGGACTTAGCATTTTTGGGTAAGACCAACAAATTTGTTGTTATTTAGTTAGATGATTTCACTATTTTTTCCAATTTTGACCACAAGCATTTGAGAAAGGTTTTTGACAAGTGTAGAAAATTTTGGATTTCTCTTAATCCCAAGAAGTCTTTGTTTGCACTCCAAGAAGGAAAACTTCTCAGCCACATCATTTCTAAAGAATGAGTAGTCATTGACCCTAAAAGAGTCTCGGAAATTTAGGCACTTATATTACCACAGAATAAGAAGGAGGTTCAAGCTTTCCTTGGGAAAATTATTTTTTTAAGAAGGTTTATCACTAATTATTATGAAATAGTTAAGGACATAAATGCTATGCTGAAAAAGAACCATGAAGTTAAATGGACTATTCCTACAAGGTATGCATTTGATCAAATTAAAAAGGCCATTACAGAAGCCCCCATCTTAGCTAGTCCATATTACTCTGAAGCTTTTAGTATCTTTTCTTTTTCCTCTAAAACTAGATTAGTTGTCGTTATTTTGCAAAATAATAAAGATGGAGATGACCAAACCATTGCCTTTTTTAGAAAATTTAGGAGAGATGTTGAGCTAAAGTATGACATTATTGAAAAACATGTGTATTCTTTAGTTCAAGATTTGAAATCCTTTAGAGTCTATCTCCTCCACTCTTCTATTATTCCCAATGTACCCACTAGTGTTGTCAAGACTATTTTAACTCCACCTGATACTGATGGAAGGAGAGGGAGATGTATAAATAAGATTTTAGAGTATGATAACATCATCAAGACTACCGAGTTGGTAAAAGGTCAAGGCTTGGCTAGGCTACTTGCTGAGTTCAATTGTAAGATCTTAGAAATAACTTTGTTTTTTTGAAATCCCAATGCAAGAGAATCCACAAGAACATTCTACAACCCCACATAGGAGAATCCACAAGAACCTTCTGACATCCCAACATAGGAGAATCCACAAGAACCTTCTGCATCAGATCAATCAATTCTGATTCACATTGATGAAAAAAATTATTATCAAATTGGTACTTAGATATTGTAAATTTTCTTTGAGAATTTGAATGTCCACCTGAATTTAACGAGAATCAATGTAAAACATTAAACTTGAAGACTGCAAAATACTTTATTGTTAATTCAAATTTGTATTGGAAGGATCCTCTTAACATCCTTTTACTTGTCTTAACAGAAAATGAGATAGAAGGGATCAATGATCAATTTCATGCAATAATTTGTGGAGGGAACTATGCTTGCAGGGCTACATCATACACAATCTTAAGGGAAGGGTTTTATTGGCCTAATCTATTTGCACAAGTGGGAGCAAAGGTTAGAAGTTGTACACAGTGTCAAATATTTGCTGGAAAGTAGAGATTCGTAGCTCTTCCATTGTTTACAGTACTAGTCCAAGAACCTTTCCTTTAACAGGGATTGGATTTCATTGGTGCAATTCATCCTCCATCAAGAAGTTGGCATAGATGGATATTAATTGCTACATATTACTTTACCAAATGGGTAGAGGCCATTCTAGTCAAGAATGAAACTGATACTATTGTTGTCAAATTTATTGAAGAATACATATTGTCTATATTTAGATTCCTTAGGAAAATAGTGACAGTCAATAAAGTAGCATTCAACATTACTAAGATGATTGATTTTTGTCAGAAATATCAAATCTTGTTGCATCATTCTACTCCATACTATCTGCAGTAAAATGGACTGGCAGAGTCCTAGAATAAAATTTTGGTTAAATCTATAAAGAAAACATTGGAGGATTATAAAAGGAGTTGGGACATTCATCTCATTTATGCACTTTGGGAAAAGAGGATTTCACTAAAAAGATCGACAGGTAAATCCATTTTTCAGCTTGTTTATGGTAAAGAAGCTATATTTCCCTGATCCAGGTCCAGGTGTAATGAAGGACCCTTCCAAGACCTTTTACTTTTGTGATGTTTTAAATTCCATTTTAAAAGAACATTAATGAATACATCTCATGCGAAAAAGAAGAGGGACATAATGATCATCAACACATGAAAACATAAGCGTTGATAACGGAGTTCGCCCAGGAGGAACTATGTCTCCTGGAACTGGTGTCAAGATGGTGTAGGTTGCTGCATTAAGTTCTGTCAATAATGGTGATGCACGCAAGAGATGATGTCGCGATCATACAAGGAAAATTCCCTCATGCAGGAGTGGATATAAGAGATGTTCCACTACTAGAATTCTCAATCAAACTCCTATCAGTATGACACAAAAACATGCATGAGGAGCATCCTGCCAACATGGTATAAAAGGGATATCAATGCAAAATCACACATGATGAAAACAAGAGTATCCCAACAACATACAACATGGGATTTCAAAACATAACATGGTGAGTTATGACAACAAGTACATCACATAGAAGATTCCACATCACATCAAGCAAGGAATCATGACAACATGTAATAAACAAGATCTTACATCAATATCAATCAAGGATTTGTGCAACATAACGCATAAAGAAGAAGTACATGAACATATCATATACCTCACAACCAAGGGTAATTGGAAAAAGTGGATGTCACACTGCTGAAGTAGTTTCGACCACAGATCTCAAGGCATCGATCATATGAAGATGAATGCTTGGACATGAAGGTTGACATCTACATTGGCACTTAGAAAAGCGACTAGAAGAAGAAATGAGAGAATGAAAAGTCTAAGTGTACGATCAGATTTGTGGCATCAAGTAGTGCTGAATCAACTATCCAAAATCCAAATTCTGAGAAGTTGAGAATTCTGGGCTCAAAGAATCTTTTAGATTCCCCTGAGATTCCTCAAAGACCCTGTTCCATCGATGGACTGGAAATATACAACTCAGATGGAAAATCTAATCTCGCCATTTCGATTCTTGTGGAAAACCATGAGAAACAAGTATAAACTTGACTATATTTTGACATGGAAAAATTTACCTCCTTGGCAAAATATCAAGGCTCATGGTTCTGCTCCCTATTTTTGCTGAAATCATCATTCCACGTGCATTCTGAAAATGGCCGAAAAATGAAAAACTATGATGGAGAAATAGACATCGCCGCCATGCTCATGGCGATGAGAGGTGTAGAATCCATATAAAATCTGTTAATTTCTAACAAAGTGAAAATTTTGCCCTCTTGCAAAATTCATGGTTCCTGCATTAAAAAATTAATTACTCGTCTCGAAATCCATGCCCTGCCTTCTACCTCAAAATTTGTGCCCTTCAGTCTCTCTCCTCTTTCTTGAACTACGTGTCCTAGTAATACTGAGTTTATATAAAATTTTGGGGGCGGATTTACTAAGGTGATTTGGTTGGTGTAGTGGTTAAATAAGCTAGTTAATAGGGAGGAGGTCAGGTGGTCAAACCCTACCTCGTCCTTTTTATGCACCAAATTCATTTTAAAACCCCAAAATTGAATTATACATGGGGGTCTGGGTCCACATTGGACGGCTCACCCCCGTACCCTCCTCCACAATTAAGGTTGGTTATAACGCTTGCATTATATTTGGGCACATATGGTTTAAATGCGACAGAGGAGGGCTCGGCGGGGGTAATGGTTTCCAAACCCTAATATATATATATATATATATATATATATATATATATATATATATATATATATATATATATATATAGAGAGAGAGAGAGAGAGAGAGAGAGAGAGAGAGAGAGAGAGAGAGAGAGAGAGAGAATTTTGGTAATGGGGCGATTTCGGGGGAAGCGGCGGTAATGGTCGCTCGCCCCTTATATTTTTAATATTAAATCTGTTATGAGGTTTTGGGAAGGAGGGGTGGTGGCCCGCCACCTCATATTTTTTTTTGGATTTTATTATAAGGTAGGGGTGATTTTAAAATTTTAATAAAATAAGGGTCATTGGGAAAATTAACGAGGCAACAAATTTGACCGATTTCGGGAGCTAGGTTTATGCCTCGGGATTAGTCAAATTGTAGGACACTTAAACCTAGCCCTTAGACCAACTTTGACCAAAAATTTGACTGGCATGTTCTCCCTCGTACGAGCTCGGTGTCACAAACCGTTCACACCTCCACGATCAGGACGACATGATCTATGGTCTACTCCTGGGCTAAAATCATTCTGAGTAGTCTTATTTTCAAGCATTCATAAGCCCTCTTTGTCCTGTGTATCTCTCAAGAGCAACTTGGATCAATCCTCCCTACTAAGGTGCTTTTGGTCCTCAAAAATCATGGAAAATAATTTTCAGCTTTCTCTGTACCCTGCTTGCATCACAAGCATGTTGAAAAGGTCTTGCTTCCATCTTCTTCACCTTTGTTATTTGGAGCCTTAAGTGACAAGCCAACACCTACTACCTCTGCAACCTGTAGTACATTGTTTGCAAATTACATGATTGAATGACATGACCAACTAATGACCCAAATGTCCCATACTTGCAATGAGTTTATAACACATACTCGGTGGTCAAGTTTAAAATAAGATCGATGTGATACCCCAGCTATGACAACAAGGTCAAACTATCATGGTTGCTTCAACAAGTGATGGAAAACACATCATCATTGCAACACATGATTTACAAAGATAAGGCCAAATACTATTGTTTTAACAAGTGATGGAAACATAACATCACTTTCAGAGTGTAAAATATGACTCAAAAGATGACCAGACATCATTGTTGTTGAACAAGTGATGGAAAAAACATCATCACTTTTACATTTTAAAATGCAACAAATGATTTACAAAAGAATGACCATGAAATGAAAACATGTCTATAAACCATTTTTCACTGATCAATGTGAATGGGTCACCCCCTTGAGGTGGTTTTTCCTATTGAACAACTACTCTTCTTGGTTCGCACACCGACGCTTTGTCTTTAAGGTGTTGTTGTGGATGGAGCCTCCAACAGGTCGCTCTTTAATGGCCATTTCTGTCGCAATGACTGCAGTAGGTTTTCTTCCTCCATATCTGCTTAACCTACTATTGCGAGGGTTTTTCACACCTCATCTTTTTTAGTGTGACCATCCTTTTCCAACACTTAGAAAATGTATGGTTATGGAATCCACAAAACGTACATGTTATTCTATGCCATGTTTTACGTTCATCATTAAGAACAAGATTATAATAGAAATGAACATTCGAAGATCGAATGTGGTTATACCTTCCTTTGTTGTTTTTGATGTCAATATGGTGATGAGAGCTTTGCTCAGCTCTCTCCCTGCAATGGACACTGCCATGGGATGATGGGGATGTGTTCCCGTAATTTCCTTTCATCGATGATTTCAACGATGTCTCAGATGACTCTGACACCTTTGAGAACTCTCGTTTAGTGTATCTTGAGCCTGCAAATTGATGTTTGTGCAAAAACTACAAAGGTTGATTCATGTCTTGGTTATTAACACCAAGTTCTTCTTTCTCCTCATGCCTCATCCTTGTAAGGAGCCTGATATTTGTCCCTGTAATTGGGATCTCCAAATATTCAACAGACATCATACTATGTCAAGACATAATCGAAAGGAAATCAACATCTTTTACCTCCTCTTTCGATTTGGAATGACCTGATGAGGGTTTCTCATCATTCATTGTTGGTGGTTCACTCGTTGTCTCACTACATTCCCCAAATTCTTTCCTGACATACAAAAGTCCTGCCTGACGAGGTAATTCCTCTACTTTGATGGGATTGACGATGCCTTGGCCATTAACACCCAAGCCTTTTCCTTCATACCCCATTCTCTTCAACAGTTTGGAGCCAATTCCTATGGTATGATTTTCAAAAACAGTGAAATCATCATCAGGAAACATACATGAAGATGGAGAATTGCATTTTACCTCACATGGGTCTCGCTGTAGCTTTTTTAAGGCCTCATCCTTTGCTTGTAGCTATCGTAGAAAACTTTGTTTCTCCTCTCTCTTCATGTAGACACATCTTGAATTATTCATTCTCTATTTGAAGATTATGTTTGTTTTGCTTCAGTTCATCCATAGCCTCTTCTATGGCTTGTAACTGAAGCTACAATTACTCCTTTTCCTTTGTCTCTTTCTGTAGAGTTTCATATGTAATTTCCCCTCTCTTGGAAATGTTGAGCATGGTCTTGTACATCGCTCTTTCATCCTCTATCATTGTTCACATTGCAATTCACATCAACGCAAAGACTACTCTGATACCACTTGATCTAGGTCTGGGTGTAACGAAGGAGCCTTCCAAGAAATTTTACTTTCGTGATGTGTTAAATTGCATTTTAAAATAACATTAATGAATGCATCTGCATACGGAGATGAAGAGGAACATAACAATCATCAGCACATGAAAACATAAGCGTTGATAACAGAGTTTGTCCAGGAGGGACTACGTCTCCGAGGCCCGGTGTCAAGATGGTGTAGGCCGCTACATTAAGTGTTGTCAATAATGGTGATGTACACAAGAGATGATGGCGTGATCATACAAGGAAAACACCCTCAAGTAGGAGTGGCTCTAAAATATGTTCCACTACTAGAATTCTCAATCAAAATCTTATCAGTATGACACAAAAAAATGCATGATGAGCATCCCGCCAACATGGCATAAAAGGGATATCAATGCAAAATCATGCATGATTACAGCAAGAGTATCGCAACAACATACAACAAGGGATCTCAAAACATAACATGATGAGCTATCACAGTAAGTACATCAAATAGAAGATTCTGCATCACATCGAGCAAGGAATCATGACAACATGTAATAAACCAGATCCTGCATCAACATCAATCAAGGATCTATGCAACATAATGCATAAAGAAAAAGTACATGAACACATCATATACCTCAAAACCAAGGGCCATCTGAAGAAGTGGATGTCACATTGTTGAAGTAGCTCAGACCATCGATCTCAAGGCATCGATCGTATGAAGATCACTGCTTGCACATGAAGGTGGACATCTGCACTGGCACTTAGAAAAGTGACTAGAAGAATAAATGAGAGAATGAAAAATCTAAGTGTACCATCAGATTTGTGGCATTGAGTAGTGCTGAATCAACTGTCCAAAATCCAAATTCTGAGAAGTTGAGAATTTTGGGCTCAAGGAATATTTTAGATTCCCCTGGGATTCCTCAAAGATTTTGTTCCATGGATGGACTGGAAATATGCAACTCAGATTGAAAATCTGATCTTTCCAATGTGATCCCTGCGTAAAACCATGAAAAACAAGTATAAACTTGACTATATTCCAACATGGAAAAATTTTACCTCCTTGGGCAAACATCGAGGCTCATGGTTCCGCTCCTTGTTTTCGATGAAATCATGATTCTATGTGCATTCTGAAAATGGAAGAAAAATGTATAACTCTGACTGAGAAACGGATAGTGCCATTGTGCTCGTGGTGATGAAAGGTGTGGAATCCATATAAAATTTGTCAATTTCTGACAAAGTGAAAATTTTGCCCTCCCGCAAAATTCATGGTTACTGCATTAAAAAATTAATTACTCATCTCGAAATCTCTGTCCTACCTTCTACCTCGAAATCTGTGCCCTGCATTCTCTCTCCTCTATCTCGAACTGCTTGCACTGGTAAAAATACTAAGCTTATATAAAAATTTGAGGGCATATTTACCAAGGTGATTTGGTTGGTGTATTGGTTAAATACGCTAGTTAATAGGGAGGAGGTCAGGCGATCAAACCCCGCCTCTTGCTTTTTATGCACTGAATTCGTTTTAAAACCCAAAAATTGAATTATACATGGGGGGCTGGGTCCGCGTTGGGTGACCCACCCTCATACCTTCCTCCACAATTATATTATATTGAATTTTGGTAAAGGGGCAATTCCAGGGGCAGTAGGGGTAATGGCCACCCACCCCTTATATTTTTAATATTAATTTTGTTATGAGGTTTTGGGGAGGCGGGGGTGGTGGCCCGCCACCTCATAATTTTTTTTGGAGTTTATTATAAGGTATGGTTTATTTTAAAATTTTAAGAAAATAAGGGTCATTGGGAAAATTAACGAGGCAACAAATTTCAACCAATTTCGGGAGCTAGGTTTATGCCTCAGGGTTGGTCAAATTGTACGACACTTAAACCCGGCCCACGGACCAACTTTGACCAAAAATTTGACTGACCCATTCTCCCTCATACAAGCTTAGTTTGAGGAACCATTCACACCCCCATGATTAGGACGAAGAGATCTATGCTCCGATCCTAGGTTGAAGTCATTCTAAGCACTTTGATTTTTGAGCGTTCATAAACCCTCTTTGTCTTGTGTGTCTCTCTGGAGCCGCCTGGATCATTCCCACACATTTAGCTTTTCCTATCATTATTTTTTTACAAGATTCAAATGAAGAGCCTACTGATTTTCCTCGAAGAATAAATCAAATCATAGAAATAAAGGAGGATAGAGATGAAGTTCATTACAATCTTAAGAAACATTAGCGTAAAATGAAAAACTTGTTTGATAGGAAAGCTAGGGAAAGAGATTTTAGGGAATGTGATTTGGTACTAAGATGGGATGCTAGAAGATAAGACAAAGGAAAACATGGCAAGTTTGACAACCTCTTGATGGGCCCATTTAGCATTGCTAAGGTTAATAACACTTTCGTCCTCCAGAATTTGGAGGGACAATATTCCTCATTACCTATCAATGGGAAATACTTAAAGCACTACATTCAGTATTGAGAGGTTTCCATTCATTCATCGTTGTATAATATTAGAGAGTGATTTACATGCAGTGTGTATTTGTTTCAATAGAGAACCCATTAGCTCGAGGAAAAGGCACATGGATCTACAAGTTCTCTGCAACTTGCAAGAGGAAGCAGTCCCTAGTTGGAGTCGATGTTGTAACATGATTTATTTTTGATAAGTTAGTTTTTATTTATAAAAGAGGGTATGAAAATTAAAGAATAATAATGGAAATATGAAAAAATAGAAAACAAAAAAAGAGATTAAATAAAACCCCATTAAAGGAAAATCAAAATTTGTATAAGTGTGTCTGTTTAAATGCCACTTCATAGAAATAAATTGCATTGTAATAAATCAAGGTTTTGTATTTAGCTTGTTTACATCATAAAGTTTAATCTTAAACAAGCCATTTAAATTTATGTTTTAGATTAGAGAACATGTTCACCAAATTTTTTAATATTGGTCGAACACCAGAAGATAGGATAGAACAGAATAAATTGATGGGCTAATATGCTCAAAGTTTGGCCAAAGTTGTATTAGATTAGGAGTACAAGTGAATTAGGAAAATAATGGATGCTAGTATAAAAGTGCCAAAGTTAGATTAAGTTTTAGTTATGACTTAATTAAGTTTAAAAATGATGATTAATTTTTCTGTAAATAAACATTGAAATGATTTTTATTCAAATTCATAAAATTTGACAAAAGCGATTTTGTTGTGAAGTGCTAAAGGTCTAACACAAATGGATAGTGATCCACTTCCCCACCTAGATCAATGGTGGGGAAGCCATTTTGCACCCCATCGCTTTGATATGTGATAATCACAGGAGGGGGAGGGAGGTTGCAGAAAGAAGTTTTATCCACGTGGGCCATTCGCTACGTGTCACCTCCTCCATGGTTTGTACCCCCCTCAATCATTACCACTTACCACCATCACCCCCTCTGAAATATGCCTATCTATTTTCTTGTGCCTCTTGATACCGTGTTAATGGTAATATCTTTATGCGCCTTCTTCTTCCAAGTATTGCATGCCTCGTGTTCCTATCCATTGTCGTCGATCCATTACCTACTATCAGTTTCCTCCTGTTACTATTCCTGTCCCTTTGCATTAGATGTCTATTTTCCTGATCAGTAACAGACATCCCATAACGTTAAACTTATCCTTATTATAGATAATCCCCTCGCCCCATTACACCATTTTTGTTAAATTTCTCTTTTCACTGTTTGATTGAGTTCATTGTTCCTTTTTTACATTTTATGTCACTGTCGAGCTTACAACCAGTGTGCATCACCTTAAGGTATTTGTGCTCCTATTTTTTGTTATGCTTCATTACAACTTTGTAATCATGACTCTTAAAGGAAAGGATCAGCCATCTGAAAGTTCTTCTTCATTATAGGAAAACTCAAAAGCCCCTGATTCCTTAGATCTTGATCACATTCCATTGGTTGACTAGTTTTTCAAAATCACAAACAGAGTGTGAATTCGACATGTTTGAATTACACAATTGGCTTAAATAGACCTATATTTACTCTAAAGACAATAAATCTACGGGAATCCCTTTTTCCCATCTACATGTTTCCTAAAACCCATTCTTTTCATGATCTAGTCATATGGTGCCAAGCTAAGTATAACCCTTTGCAGATAGTTGTGGTAGCTCACAATGGAAACATTTTGATATGTATCACCCCATAAATTATCAACAATATGCTTATGATCCCTGAAAATGATTCCCTTATCTTTTTCTCCATTGCAGTATTAATGGGCCTATATCATAAGCTCACCTTCCCTTAAAGAAATCAAATTTTTGAGATATTTTTCCCAGAAGATGTTGAACTCCCTAAAAAAATCCTCCTTATCTAGCATCCATGCTCCCTAAGAGATCTAAACGCATAATTTCCCTAGTTTCTTGCTTGTTAGGCTACCAAACAGATCAATGGGTAGATGAATCTATTCTAGGTTATCTATCCATTTTCTCTAAAGAAAAAAAACCTGCCTTCATGTATAATTACCATCAATTCTTGGCTGAAACTATGCATGAGAAATTGGTGAATATTACTACCAAGGGAGTGTTTAAATACTCCTCTTTGCTAGTACATATGATTATTTTTCAGCAAGGATATTGTTATATACAAGAAGGATGATCAACAAGTGAATCAAGAAGTCACGCAGTGGACCTCATTGCTTAGGAAGAACTCAACTAAGTTCAAATTTTCAGACTTCATTGATTGTTTCATTCACCCAGTTGCATAGCTTCTCAATAGCTAGATTGAACCTAGGATGAGTCCATAAATCAAAAGGATCCTACATCTCAGTGATCAAGCTACAAAAGGGGATTGGTAGTTTTACCAGAACTATACAGAGGTTAGAGTATATGGCTATGAATTGGCTCCATATAAATTTCCCAAATATGTTCCAATCATAATTTTCTCTTTGGAATATATTAGGCAAATAATTAATGTGGATGAAATTCATTTTATTTCAGGGAAGAGGAAATATCAGTTTGGGATAAAGTCATAGGTAGGATCATTCATTTATAATACTAGATCAAGAGGTTTAGAAGCAAATGTAATCCTCAAGCAGATGTGTTTCCAACCAATATTCACCTAGTCTTATGACCCATTCAGTATTATTTCAAACTTAAGGGTGGAACTCAAAACCACACCTTACAATCCTACACCAAGACCAGATATTCAGAAGTATAGAAATCAAGAACAGTGGGAGGAGAATACACTTCAAGTAGCAGAAGAACAAATTTTACCTCCTTCTACTATTTAAAATCTTACTTCTCAAAAATAAGAAGGATAAGAGGCCTAGAGAAGGATCTTCATCAACAAAAGTTGGAGAAAAGGAATTCATTCATTATCAGAAGAAATCAAGGATTGAATCCAAAGGCACTACTACTAGTCAAGGTGAGAATGACACTATAATCATAAATTTGGATGATTCAGAGGTTTCTATAGGGATAGAAGAAGTTTTAATTACTACTCCATCTTATTCTTCAGCTTCACAAAATTTGTTAGAAATCACCCAATTTGTAGGAGCAAGTGAAACATAGGAGCCAAACATATTCACTATTTTCCTTGAAATTAGGCATAAGAATGAAGATTTAAAGGAAAATGTTTATGCATAGGTTTTGAAGGAGACGTCTACTTCACAAAACAAGTTGTTGACAACGTTTGACTGTGAAAAGGTTAGAATGAAAATGGAATTTCTACAGGCTCAAGTGCCTTTTCCCAAGGCTTCTTCTGATTACAAGAAGAATGTATTTAATTTTGATGCTAATCAGATACACCCAATTGTTCAAATGGACATGCATAGGCAGTATCCTGAGATTATTTTCTCTATCATGACCAATACTGCTATGGCATTGTCAAAACTCAGAACCTCTCTATCAAATGTGCAGTCACAATTGAATATTGAAAAGATTTCATCTTTAGAAAATGATAATAGGGTCAAGTCATTAGAAGACTTAGTGATTAAAATTGGATATGACCCTATAGATTTTAAAGTTGTATAAGATATTATCAAAAAGAAAAATGAAGATATTACAACATTGAGGAAGCAACTCAAATTTCCTTCTAGAGAGGACCCTCAGATCAAGGAGATAGTGGAAAGTGAACAACACAAGGAAGAAATGATAGGGCTGATCATTGAGAAGAATGTATAGATAAAGACCATGGAAGAGAAAATTGAGAAATTTCTTAAGGAAAAAGAGAAATCTACTCAGTTAGCTATAGGTCCCATTACAACTATTCTGATTATAGTGTCTAGGACAACAGGGGGGTCAACATCAACCACAGTGGAATCTACATCAACAACATGAGATTTGGACAAAGTCTTACATGAGATGACTCACTAGAAACAAGGAAATGAAAGGCTTCACAAGAAACTTAAGAATATGGAGGTTCAGAATATAAAAAATGACACTTTGTATGTTGAAGAAATGCAGAAGACCCACAGGTTGACCAGAAGGATAGAAGAGTTGCAAAGTGAGCCATTAATGGATCAAACCTTGGCCCAAGCCAAGGGAAACATTTGGGCAGATATTAGTCAGGACATAACTCAAGTATTGTTGTCCATACATATAATTTTTGAGGGAGAGGAACTTATAAACAAATGTCAGATATCTATTGCATAAGTTAAAGAACTTCTTAAGGACAAACTAAGTGAACCTACAGACGTTATCAAAGTTCTTAATTCAAAAACCAGGGCCGAGTTATAGCAGACTTAGATTCTAGAAATAACATAAACAATTTTGGAGATCAAGAAGGCTTTGCAAAAAAATAGCTTTATGACTCAATTAGAAACTAAGTACAAAACCTTGAAGACTTCTCTTCAAAGGTTTTATTTTAAGTTTAATTTACCCATTCAGAGAGGATTTCCAGGATTAGTGGCCCCAAATGACAAGTTGATTAGTTTGGAGGAATACTGCTAAAATATTTATATGATTGAAACTGATAAAGCAAGTTTTGCAGGTATAAAGGGTCATATTACAGGAAAACAAATGTTAGAGGGTTTAGATTTTGACTTAAAAATTAAGAACGATATTAAACACATTTTTGTAAATAATCCCACTTTTGAAAAATACAACAAGGTTGATGAAGTTTACAGGAAATCTGTAAATATTTCTATATGAAGTGAAGAGAGATGGGATCACTTGTGCGAAGTTATCAAGTAACTTTCATTAATAGTTGACAGACAGTTGGGCAACACTTTTTTGGGACCAAATCATCAATAGATTCCTAAAGGATAGTGCCAGCACTGAGAAATTTTAAAATTCCTATAATTTTGTACTGTTTTTGTATTTTTGTTTGAAAAATATCTAGAAGAAATTTTATTTTGTATAAACAACTCTCCTTCGAGTTATTAAGGGTTGACCCTTGGACGAGCTTTGAGAGAAAATTGTAACTGAGCTGGAGATTTACTTCAACTTAATGAAAGGATTCTGAATTTTGCCTTCTATAGTTTCTCTCCTAGTAAGTTTTTCTTATGTTCTTATTTCATTGTCTTTCTTCATGTATCTAAGCCGTTATCCAAAGATCTAGGTAAGGTCACAATGGATATCATTCAGTCTTAATTCTCCTGTGAAGTTATAAAAAATACTTAGTGATCTGATAATCACCCTATGAGTGACCTTAGTTGAAGATTTATTAAACAGAAGGTATTACAGACCCATGTGCTTGTGTGTGTGTTTTGTGTTATTGAAACAATGGTCGATCAGATTGCCAATACACAAAAAATAAATGGAAAGTTAGCAGAGAAATACAGTAAGCAACACAAAGACACAAACATTTTTAAATAAGGAGTTCACCCTATTATCCAGGGCTATGTCTCTGGTCCAGCTTCAGTGGTGGACTTTTTTTATTGTGTCTTTCATTAGAGAAATTATGATGCAGGGACTCAATATGAGTTCTCTTGAAGCATATTTTGCTTGGCAGGGTGGTTCTTGGATTCCCCAAGCCACTTGGAGTACACAGACTCTTGTTCTTCCTACCATCTCTGTGACCATCGGTCTACAGTGGAAAGAGCCAAATGTGATGCTAAATTCAGATAGATTCCTCTATGGGAAGGCTTGATTCTTCAAGCTCTCTAGTGCTTGATGATGCCTGTGGTCAACTCGACCCTTTGCCTCCTTTTCTTGGCTTTACTGCTCTTTGTGCTCAGTCCTCCTCTCAAGGTTCACTGTTCACTATCTCTCTTGGTCGCTCGGACTCTTCACTCTCCCTCTCTGAATTTTCATTTGGCTGTCTCTGTTCATGGCTTTATCCATTCGACCTCCATGACTGTTTGGTTCCTCTCCCGCCTGCGTCGATTCGCCTACTGCCTGTGTGCTTGGAGTTCCCTGTTCAGCGTCAGCATGAACACTCAAGAAGTAGCCACATGTCCCCATTGGAACAATGCCAGCCTGTTCATCGATTCGTTTCTTCCTCCATCGTGGTAGTCAACAGATTCCAAATCCCCTTAAATTGAGGCTTAATTCCTTGTCGATCCTGCTTCTGTCTATCAGACGCAATCTCAGCCATCCAATCTAGGCTCCTCTAGATCCAATGTCATACGCACATCGAGCACGGTTGACTTGCTTGACCGATAACTCGTGATCACGACGGTTTTTCTCTCACCTCTGCTGCCACGCGTCGATCTTCGAGTTTGATTGCTCTGTTTTCTCCAAAACCTCTTACTGTTTAAGGGCGCCCTGATCAAACCGTCAGTTTCTAGGTTGTTGGTCCCACCTTCGTATGATGGCACTTTTCATTTCTCCGCCCATGGTCCTCTGGCTCCTAACGTGACCGAGTGCTTAAGGCTCTACCATTTCAACCCTGTTCGCCCAGCGATGCGCGATTAGCACTAAGTGCTAATCGCGCATCGAAAACCAGCTCCTTTTCTCAATCTGGGGCTCCTAGGGGCTACATCGACCTCCTGTGTAGTCTCCATGGGCCTCGGTCAGTGCGCTTTGACCAAGGTCCTTTTCGTTCGGCACTGGCTGCCATGGACACTGGTTTAGGGTGTTTTCAATTATTGTTTTGGATTCTTCAAGGATTTGTTTCATCCCGATATAGTCATGGTTCTATGGCAGTCGTTTATGGATCCGATTTGGATCACAACCTCCCAACTAAAAATCTTTTGGACCACCAAAAGTTGGTTTGCTTCAAGCATCAACTAAGTGAGGAAACTACTATCTCACTTGCCCAATCTCAATCCACTTCGCACTGCTCGGCTTCGAACTTTTAAGCCCAATTCTGAGGTATTCCAGCTATCCACTGTTCGTCATGCTTACCTTCCTGTCCAGCAGTGTATATTCCTGCAACTCATTAAGATATTCAGGTAGCAGGTCATCAACAGAAGGCAATTGACTCCGCTCTTCAGGGTCCTCAACCATTGAAGGTTCAAACAACCTCAAGCAATCTGCGTTCACGGCTGAGTAGATCTGCATGTAAGCTGGAAGATCAAGGCGAAAAGCATTTTCACCAATCTTCTCAAGTATCCTAAAGGGTCCATATCTGATAGGTTTTAGCTTCTTACCTTCACCTTGCATCTTGTCCTTGCTAATATACAGCCAGACTTTGTCTCCAACTTGAAAACTATGCTCCATCTGATGCTTATCATGCCTAGCCTTGTACCTGGCCTGGCTCTTTTCCATCTATTCCTGTACTGCTTGGTGGATCTCCTAGATCTGTTCAATGAACCTAGTTGCTTTGTCCACATCACTGTGTCCATCAACCATGGTATCTTTACCAAAGACAAAATCCAAGGGAGACCTTGGTATGAAACCAAATCAAGTCTCAAAAGGAGATCTCTGGGTAGAAGAGTGTTTGGCTCTACTGTGAGCATGCTGCACATAACACAAGTGTTCATCTCAAAGCTTTTGGTGTTTGCTGCAATATCCTCTTAGTAACTATATCACTGTCTTGTTAACTACTTCTGTCTGGCCATCTGTTTGTGGATGAAAAGTTGTGCTTTTCTTTAATTTGGTTTCCATTAGTTCCCACAGACTGGACCAAAACTTTCCCACATATCGGGTGTCTCTTTCAGATATAATAGAAGTGGGTAATCCAAAATGAACCCATACATGTTCAAAGAATAATTTTGCAGTTTGTTCAGTTGTAATCTATTTACTATAGGGTATCAAAATAAACATTTTTTTGAACCTATCCACAACAACATATAGATAATCATGACCTTTCCTAGATTTAGTTAGTCCTCCAACAAAATCCATGGAAATTCTTTCCCAAGGGTGAGAAGGAACTGGAAATGGAGTGTACAAGCCTAGTTTTCTGTTGCTGGGCTTGCTTTTAGCACACATAGCACACCCCTTTACATATCTAGAAACTGTCTCACTCATTCTTGGCCAATAGCAGAACCTTTGCAGCTATGCAACTATTTTACTTACCCCAAAGTGACCTGATATCAGAGAAGTGTGTGCTTCCCTAATTATCTTTGCTCTCTCAGTTTCTGGAATGCAGAGTTTCCCACAATGATATAAGAGTCGGTCCTTCACATGATAGTCCAATTCTTCTACTCTTTTGCCTTGACTCAAAGTTGCATATACATCTTTAAATTCCATATCTTGAGCATACTATTATATGTAGCTTTCATGCAGCACAAAATTATGCTTAAGTATGGTAGATACATTTATAATGGGTCTAGATAACATGTCTGCAACCTTGTTATGTGTGCCCTTTTTATATCTGATGACTAAATGAAACTGTTGTAGAAAACCCATCCATCTGTAATGTCTTGATTGTTGCAACTTAGTTTGGGACTGTAGATATTGAAGTGGCTGATGATCAGTATGTATTACTGTTTCTTTTCCCATTAAGTAAAGTTTCCACTTTTTCACACTATGAACTAATGCATACAATTCTTTATCATAGGTAGGATAGTTAACTACTGCAGGATTAAAAGTCTCAGAATGATAACATATGGGTTTACTGTGTTGTGTCAACACTGCTCCCATGGCATAGTCACTGGCATCATTTTGGATCTCAAATGGTCTTTGTAGATTTGGCAATGCTAGTACATGTGTTGTACTAATTTTTTCTTTCAAGGTGTCAAAGGCTTTCTTCTGTTTGCCTCCCGACTGAAACACCTTGTTCAATCCTGTCAAAGCATGTAAGGGAGATGCAATTGAGGAAAAATTTGAAATGAACTTCCTCCAATACTGTGCTGCTCCTAAGAAGCTTCTCACTTCTGTAACAGACTTGGGTTTAGGCTAGTTTACAGTGACTGCCACTTTAGAGGGATCTATTTTCAATTCACCTCCCCCTACTATATGACCCAAATAATTTAGAGAGGTTTTGCCAAATTCACATTTGGAGAGTTTAACATAAAGTATTTCTCTTTTCAAAACATCTAATTTCTGCTTAACATGCTTTAAATGTTCTTCCCACATTTTACTAAAAATCAGAATGTCATCCAAATACAGAATACAAAATCATCAACAAAAGGTCTGAGTACATCATTCATTAATCTCATGAAAGTAGCAGGGGCATTGGTCAAGCCAAAAGGCATAACTAGCCATTCATACAATCCCTGCTTTGTTTTGAAAGCAGTCTTCCATGCATCTTGCTCTGCAACTCTGACCTGATGGTATCCACTGTGCAAATCTAGCTTGGTGAAATAAACAACTTTCTTCAATTGATCTAAAAGATCATCTATGCGAGGAAGGGGATAACGATTTTTGATCGTTAATTTATTCAGTGCTCGATAATCAATGCACATTCTCCACGAACCATGTTTCTTTCTCACCAAAATGATTGATGACCCACATGGTGATGTGCTAGGCCTGATGAACCCTTTCTCGAGCAACTCCTCCACCTGCTCCTTTATTTCAACATTCTCTAAATAAGATAACCTGTACATCCCAATGTTAGGCAAATGAACATGTTGCTGCAAAATAATATCATGTACTATTCCCTTTTTGGGTGGCATACCTTGAGGTTCTTGAAACAAGACATCATACTCTAAAACAATCTTTTCTATATCAGCTTGTTGATTAGAATTACAGCCCTCAAATACATTGGTTTTATCAGTTTTCTTTTCCTTTACAACCATTAGTAAGAACTTCTTGCATGAATTTATCATTCTTTTCATCTGTCCTAAGTTTATGAGAGTATACTTATTCTTGAGCTTATGAGCTCTTACAAAGTATTCGATTCCATCTTCAACAAGTAGATACCTGTTCTTGGCTCTATATAAAATAGCCTTTCTATCATACAAGTAAGGACTTCCTAAAACAATTCCACATATATCCAAAGGAATTATATCTAACTCAACCTCATCTACAAATGCTGACTGAAAAGAAAACTTGAGTTTGCACTGTCTAGTCACTTTTAGTTGTGCTTTATCATTCAACCATCCTAATTGGTATGGCTTCTTATGAGGTGTAGTTGCTAATCCTAATTTCTTTACAATTGCTTCAGAAATCAAATTTACTTGTGAGCCACTATCAAACAAAGTATCAATCTTCTGATTTTTGGAAACAACTCGAATATGAAAAAGCTCATGCCTTTTTCTCTCATGTTCTTCATCAATAACAAATTGAGTAGAATTACTAGTATATGCTTCAGAATTCTTACCTTTTATACCTGTGGCTGAAATGATTGTTTCATCTCCCAAGTCTAACCCCAAATCTTTCTGAATAGTTGCAGTAGTCTTCTTCTTCTTACCCTCGAACTTCTTCGGTCTTAGCTCTGGATGCAAGATCCAACAGTGCTCATCATCATGCCCCTCCTTTTTACAGTGGGTGCATGAAGCTTTGTCTTTCTGTGCAGTGTTAGCCTTCCTTTCTTTCCACTTCTACTTTCTTTTCTCCTTGCTCTTGCTTACAGTGGGTTGGGATAGTCCCCGAACTTCTGGATTTCCATTCTTTCCTCTAGCTTCTATATGAGTAGCTTGTACAGATACCTCATCTATACTAGTGGGATTAAATATGAGGATGGTATGCCTCATGTAGCTGTGTAGACCACCAATGTACTTCAAAAGATTTTCTGGTGAGTCTAATGAAATACCCAACATCAATGCTCTCTTTCGAAACTCTTGAGTATACCCTTGTACACTTTTCCCTTTCAACTGCGAAGAGTTTGCCAACTCATCATGGCTTGTTGCATGTAGGCCAATGGATAGAACTGCTTTTTGATGACAGTAACAAATTCACTCTAGAAAGAGATGGTCTTACCATGCTTCCTCATATCAGCTTGGGTTCTGCCTTCCCACCAAACCAAGGCAGTGCCCCCTAGGCGAAGGCTTGCCAGCTGAATCTTGCTCTTGTCTAAGTCTATATTTTGTACTCTGCAATACACATCAATTTGTCTAATCAAATTGTCCAACTTTTCATCATTTAGCTCTCCATCATATATAGGTAAATAAAATTTAACATCTAACTTAATGAAAGATGCCTTCTTATTATAAATAGGGCTACTAGGAGGTGTAAGGAAGCTTTCTTCTTTCCCCTTTCCTTTGGAGTGGTCATGGGAATGAGATTCATCTTCTTCTTTATCTTGCTTAGAGCTTGATGAATCTTCACCCTTATGCTTTCTAAAGTCCCTATACATTTCTTCTACCATGGACTTTATAGCTAGGAAACGTTTTATGAATTGAGAGTCTGGCCCTATAGAACCTTCTTCTGACATTATCTTCCGAGAATAGACTCTCCCAATTTCAGGATTAGTTTCCACCAACTCTCCTTCTCCTAATTTGAGCTTTGATCTAGTGAGCATTCACAGCTAAACCAACACAAGCTTGTCCAACCTTACAGCCTAGAGCTCTGATACCACTTCATCTGATAATCACCCTATGAGTGACCTCAATTGAAGACTTATTAAACAAAATGTATTACAGACCCATGTGCTAGTGTGGGTGTTCTGTGTTATTGAAACAACAGATCAATCAAATTGCCAATACATAGAAAATAAATGAAAAGACAACAGAGAAATACAGTAAGCAACACAAAGACACAAATAGTTTTTAATAAGGAGTTCACCCTATTCTCCAGGGCTACGTCTCCAGTCCAGCTTCAGTGGTGGCCTTGTTTTATTGTGTCTTTCAGCAGAGAAATTACAATGCAAGGACTCAATATGAGTTCTCCTGAAGCAAATTTTACTTGGCAGGGTGGTTCTTGAATTCCCCAAGCCACTTGGAGTACACAGACTCTTGTTCTTGCTACCAGCTCTGTGACCCTTGGTCTACAGTTGAAAGAGCCAACTGTGATGCTCAATTCAGATAGATTCCTCTATGGGAAGGCTTGATTCTTCAAACTCTCTGGTGCTCGATGATGCCTGTGGTTAGCTCGGCCCTCTGTCTCCTTTGCCTGGCTTTACTTCTGTCTGTCCTCAGTCCTCCTCTTAGGGTTCACTGTTCACTGTCTCTCTTGGTCGCTCAGACTCTTCGCTCTCCCTCTCTAAATCTTCATTCGGTTGTCTCTGTTCATGTCTTTATCCATTCGACCTCCATGCCTGTTTGGTTCCTCTGTTGCCTGCGTCGATTCACCTACCACCTGTCTTCTTGGAGTTCCCTCTTCAGCATCAGCATGAACGCTCAGGAATTAGCCACATGTCCCAATTAGAACAGTTCCTCATTGTTCGTCGATTCATTTCTTCCTCCATCGTGGCAGTCAACGGATTCAAAATCCCCTTAAATTGCGGCTTAATTCCCTGTCGAAACCGCTTCTGTCTATCGGGCGCAATCTCAGCTGTCCAATCTGGGCTCCTCCAGATCCAACGTCATACGCACGTTGAGCGCGGTTGACTTGCTCGATCGATAATGTGAAATCACGATATTTTTTCTCTCACCTCCGTTGCCACCCATTGATTGCTGAGTGTGATCGCTCTGTTTTCTCCAAAACCTCTTACCGTTCAAGGGCGCCCAATCAAACCGCCAGTTTCCTGGTTGTGGGTCCCACCTTCGTATGATAGCGCTTTTCATTTCTCCACCCATGGTCCTCTGGCTCCCAACATGACCGAGTGCTTAAGGCTCTACCATCTCAGCCCTGTTTGCCCAGTGATGTGCGATTAGCGCCGAGCGCTAATCTGCTAATCGCACATCGAAAACTAGCTCCTTTTCCCAATCCGGGGCTTCCAGGGGCTACATCGACCTCCTGCGCAGTCTCCATGGGCCTCGGTCAGTGCACTTTGACCGAGGTCCTCGTCATTCCGCGCTAGCTGCCATGGCCATTGGTTTAGGGTGTTTTCAATTGCTGTTTTGGATTCTTCAAGGATTTGTTTCATCCTGATATAGTCATGGTTCTATGACAGTCGTTTATGGATCTGATTTGCATCACTTAGGGACTAGTTTATAAGGCTATCTATTATTATAAACTCATGTATATCAATTAATTGTCACACCCATCTGCATTAGATTAAATATATTTTCTTCTACATGAAACATTGTTTACCTATATTCTTTTCTTATAACCATTCAAATATTATGTTTGAATATTTAGCAAGTTATATTTCATCAAGACTCTACTATTCACCCATTTTAAATCCATTAAATATTTTAGACAAATAATAGCCTTTTCATCCAACTTAGTGACTGTCAAGGCTTAAGCACTTGTCTTCAAATTGTTCATAACATTGGTCATCCAAAAAATTAAAAAAAAAACAAAAAATTTTAATTGTTGTGGCATGCTTAACTGACCTCGAGTCATCTCAAAGGACAACAAGTATTAGATCCATTTTGGCTTCAAGGGGACGCCTTTATTGCTGAGGGATTTTTTCTCAAGCCTGTGTAGACCTTGTTCAGTGTGAGATCTGTGGGATCGATTCTTGTGATGAAAGAAGATGGAAAGTGGTGGAAAGATAGAGATCGAGAAATTTAATGGTTAGAGTTTTGAGTTGTGGAAACTCAATATGGAGGATCTGCTAGTGGAAAAAGGTCAGTGGATCGCAGTAGATCTGGGTACTAAACCAACACCAATGTCAATTGAAGACTGGGCGAAGTTGGATCGGAAGGAAAAAAACATAATACGATTGTGTGTCTCATATTTAGTATTGTTGAATGTATCAGGGGAAACTTTGACGAGGGCTTTGTGGGACAAGTTAGGGAATTTGTAGCAATCTAAGTCTCTGGTGATTAAACTGTTCCTATAGAAAAATCTATATAACCTGAGGATGAAATATCGAGACTCAATGACAGAGCATCTAAACGCATTTAATACTGTGGTGAGTCAATTATTATCTATTAATATTAAAATTTTAGTTGAAGATAAGTGCATCAATTTGTTATGTTCTCTACTAGATTCGTGGGATAGTCTGGTTGTTGCAATAGGTAGAAATGCAACTTCCTTGTATTTTGATGAAATAGTCTCATCCTTGCTATCAGAGGAGATGAGACGGAAAAAGTAAGGAGGGCTAGAATGGTGATGCCTTGTTTGTATGAGGACGGTCCTAGAACAGAAACAAAAATAAGTCCTCAAGTGGGATATCTAAATCTAGAAGGAGATCTAAATCTCTAGGAAAATGTGTAAAGGTGTGTTGGAAATGCAGAAAGGAAGGGCACTACAAAAGGGACTATAAATCTAAAGGTCCTAAGAAAGGAAAAGGATTTGATGATGCTCATTCTACAGAATTGAAAACCAACTCAAATGTAGGTAGGGATGTGTACTGGGCTTCTTCTTAAAGTACACATTTAGATCATGAGGCATGGTTGATTGAATCAGGTGCATTATTTCACTTCACTCCCCATAGAGAGTGGTTATGCGATTATAAGGAATATGATGGTGGTGATGTCTTCTTAGGGGATGATAGGAAGGCTAGAACTGTTGGTCATGGAAAACTCAAGTTGAAGTTGCAAGGTGGAAGGATTAGAAAACATCCGAGTGTTCTGCATATTCCTGCATTGGCTAGAAATCTAATTTATGTAAGCAAGATGGATGATGCAGGTATAAAATTAGTTTTCAAGAAAGATGCCTGCAAGATGGTTTAGGTAGCACCAGTATTGATGTGAGGAGTTCAGATTGGAACTTTATAGAAGCTTCAAGGTACCACTGTTATTGATGGGTGCAACAGTTTTGTGGCTCCTGAAAGTGGAGCAGAAAATATAGTGGTCTATGGAGAAGAGACCATGCTATGGCATCAAAGGCCTGGAGATATTGGAGAGAAGGGCCTTCCAATACTTCATGGTAAAGGTATGATAGAAGGTATGTCTAATAGCTCTCTGGATTTTTTTCTGTGAAAATTGTGTATATGGGAAGCAAAATTTGGTGAGTTTCCCCTCTGGTGGTAAGAGGGTGAAACAGATATTAGAGCTTGTGCACAATGATGTGTTTGGACCTGTAAAGGTTCCATCACTGGGTAATTCTATGTAATATGTATCATTTATATATGATCTCTCAAGAAATACATGGAAATATTTCGTCACGAATAAGTTTGAAGTCTTTGACAAGTTTAAAAAATTTAAGGCTCTGGTGGAAAACCAGATAGAGAAAAACATAAAGGTGTTGATAACAGATAACGGTGGAGAGTTTTGCAAGAAGGAACATGAAAAAATCTATAAGAAGTGTGGTATAACATGACAAAAGAATACTGCATACACACCTAATAAAAATGGAGTTACAAAAAGAATGAACAAGAAATTGATGGAAAGGGAAAGAAGCATGCTTAGTGGTGTTGGGTTAGGATAGGAATTCTGGGCAGAGGTGATGGACACTACATGTTACCTGGTCAACAAATCACCTTCATCAGCATTGGAGGGTAAGACTCCACAAGAGGTATGGATTGGTAATAAACCCTCTCTTTCACATCCAAGGGTATTTTGATGTGATGCATATCTACAAGTTCCAAATGAGAAAAGAACAAAGTTGGATAGTAAATATGAAAAGTGCATCTTTATTGGATATACGGATGGTTTAAAAGGTTATAATATTTGGAACCCAGAAATAAGGACGGTTGTGGGCATTCGAGATGTGGTGTTTAGAGAGGTGAAAGATGTTATGAAACATGAATTTCTACAAAAGGAACCTCAGAAGACAAAGTTTGATCTAAAGGAGGAAGAATTAGACTCTACAACATAAGAGGAATCAAAAGAAAAAGAGCCACAAACCCTGATTGTGAGAAGATTAGTTCGAGAAAGAAGGCAACTAGAAAATTATAGTCAATCTTCTTTCTGTTCAAAATTTTCTTTATCTATTACTGATGATGATCCAAAACCTGTGAAGGAAGTAGTAGATTCTAGGGATGGAAAACTCTGGAAAGACGACACACTTGATGAAATGTCATCTTTGCACAAAAATGAGGCTTGGGATCTGGTGGAGTTGTTGGATGGAAGGAAACCCATTGCCAACAAATCGATGTTTAAGAATAAGATGAATGCATAAGGAAATATGGAGAAATGCAAAGCTTTATTGGTATAAAAGGTTATTCTGAGGTGTCGGTAGTTGATTTTGGTGATATTTTTTCTCTTGTTTCCAAGGTATCTTCTATTACATTACATTTATCTATTTTTTTTGCTTTTGATTTTGAGGTGGAACAGATGGATGTGCAAACAAAATTTCTTCATATCGAACTAGAAGAAGAGATCTACATGAAGAAACCTGAAGGATTTGTGGTGAAGGGTAAAAAAGAACTAGTATGCAAGTTAAAGAAGTCTTTGTATCGATTAAAACAATCACCAAGGATGTGGTATCAAAAATTTGATACATTTATATGGGGGCTTGGATTCACTAGAATCAAAGCAAATCACTTTGTATATTTGAAATTAATTGGTGACCATGTTATTTACCTAGTCTTTTATGTGGATGATATGTTGTTGGTTGGAAATGACAAAAAAATTATCTAGGAATTGAAGACCCAATTGTCCTCCAAATTTGAGATGAAGTATCTTAGTGCTACAAACTATATTTTGGGCATAGAAATTAAATGAGATTGGTTAAAGAGGAAGTTGTGGTTAAACCAAAGGAAGTATGTTGAGACAATACTGCAGAGGTTTAATATGCATGATAGTAAACTGGTGAAGGTTCCTATTCCTGTGGGTGTAAAGTTATCTACTGAACAATGTCCCAAGACACAAGAAGAAGAAGATGAAATGTCCAATGTTACATATGAAAGTGCAGTCGGTAGCCTGATGCATGAATGGTTTGTACTAAAACAGACAATGCAGATGCAGTGGGACTATTTAGTAGGTTTATATCTAAACTAGGGAAGGAGAATTGGAAAATAATGAAGTGAGTTTTCAGGTATCTGTGTGCCACAGGTGATTCTGGTTTGTGCTACCAAGGAACACTAGGATTGGATAGAGTTTTGTACATCCATGGCTTTGTTGATCCAGAATAGGCCAGAGATTTGGATCAAAGAAGATCCACAAGTAGGTATCGGCTTAAACTATTTGGAGGTGCAGTGAGTTCAATGAGTAAGAGGTAGTCTGTAGTGGCACTTTCAATCCCAGAGGTACAATACATGACATTCACTCATGTAAGCAAGTATTTTGGTTGCAGAGATTGTGTTCAAGTATGGGGTTAGTACAATGAGCTATAAGGATAGACTATGACAATCAAAGTGAATTTTTTTTGGCGAAGAACACTTCTTATCATTCAAAGACAAAGAAAATTGATATTTAGTGTCACTTTGTGAGGGAAATGGTTGAGGATTAAAAGGTGTTGCTGGTAAAGGTGGACACTTTGAAGAATACTGTAGATGCATTAACAAAGTTTATGAGAACTAAGAATTTCAATTGGTGTAGAGAAACAATGGTTATTGCCGGGCTGGATCAATGACTAAGCTCTCGTGTGGCTCCCTATGGAAATAAAACAAGTTGGAGAATGTTGGGTGTTATACTCTTTCCACGACTACCCCACGCTCCGGGGGATGGAACAATCTCTTGTATGCTATGTCGAGCACTGCTAGGGGGTTACAAAGGGGGTGACTACCCCCCTGGATGGGATCCGGGGCAGCACCCTAGGAATTTTGTTTTCGGACCCTATATTAGTTTCGCGGACCTACCTATGGTTTTGTGTATGGATTTTGCACATGGTTTTGGGCACGATGGTTTTCAATCCATGGTATTTTCTAGATCTTATCGATGGAACTATGGTTATGTTCTAATCCATGGTTAATGGATTGGGGTTTATGGATACTTCGACATGTATATATATGTATTGTAACATTGAAAGGAACATAATGAAAAATTAATCTGGTAGTCCTAATTTTGGGATCTAGGGGAAAATATATGTATATATCTATGTTATGTTTTATGCTCTTTCCATTGTTTATTTTATGTTTTTAGAGTTCGTATGAAGGTAATTTATGTATAGGGTTAAAGCATAGAAAGAGGAATATAATCAATGGCACATAAGACAAATGTATCCAGGGAAATACATAGCTTAGAAAACCTACTATCTATATTGCATTAATTAGAAATCCAATATGAGAATACAATTCTTGTTTTGACAAGAAAAATCCCTGCCTGAGTATAATCAACTCTCGGCTCACAAGCTAGCTCAAGCCAAATTCTTAGCCTATTCAGCAACTCTCCAAGCCCTTTTTTCCTTGTGAAATTCCTAAGATGAATAACCCGTATTTAAAGGGAATTCATGCTTCCAAAACTATGCAATCCAAACATAGTTCCTTCTTTGATTGCATGCATGATATTTACAATTCAGTAAATCATACAACTGATAGTACACTTTCCCTGCACTCTAGTCTCAACTAGGTTTTTTTCTTAACTGACATGCATGTGTTTCTCATGAGGGAATCTTCAATTAACTTGAGTAAAACCTGTACATGCACCAGTGCACCAACTGAATGTTAGTCCTCTGTTAGTTCAACAAACAATTAGAACTAATTTAACTAACCATAACTCAACAAAATGAGTTATCTAATTACAACTCAATTTAAAATCATACTAGACCCCTAAAATTTAGGGAGAACAGTTACATGACTTCCAAAAGGCTTCCAACTTGAAATGCCTATTCTAATTAAGTTGATTAAACTTAATTAACTACAAGTTGCTATGAGAAAATAATTACAATTTTAATTCACGGTATAATTCAGGGACAAATTAAATTAGAAATTTTGGATTCTATTTTTAACATTTTTTGTTGTTATTTTCATAGGGCATATGGTGATGATTGGATATACTTATTCTCACATGTAAGCTCTCTTTTAATGCTATTTTTTTATTCTTTTCTATGTCACATAAGTGATTCTAGTATTTTCGCCATACTAGGCCAATTTTTTTGTGACTTTTCTTGGATGAAAGGATATACATTTGTCTTTTATTAGTGTTGCATCATGTTATTAGCCATGTTTGAATAAGTGAATGTTCCTAGAGATATTTCATTGAAATTTATCTTGACAAGTCATCATATATTGCACATTGTAGTATAAATACCTTGAAGTAGTTTTCCTCATGCCCTAATTGTCATGAGAAATTGCTCTAGAGGCCTCCTTGACTAAATTAAATCATCATAATCATTGGAATCTTATTGAATCCATTTCTCCCAAAGGAATAGGCACTAGTATTCCATCGGTGATCACCATAAATCATACTCTTTATCACCTCTCCCTCTTTATTCTAGGCCTAGCCTCCATAGGGGATATAGGGCATAAAATTTCTCACAAACTTCCTATTAGGGCCTAAATCTACCTCAAGCTGAGAAAGGCAGGTCTAGGGTAACATCAAACCACACCTAACCTGGTAGCTAGCCCTACCAGGTCAGGAGAGGGCTCTCTCCTTGTCAATCTCAATGAAAATATATGAAGGAAGGCTTGAGATGACTGATATGAATAATAATTTTATGCTAGGTATGTTTGCTCAGAGGAGTTTGATTGATTTAAATGGTTGGTTGTTGGATCAGATGGGGAAAGCAGCTTTGGATCCGAGAAATCAACATAGATTTGCAGAGGTTTCTATGGGGTGAGGTAGGAAAGTGTTTTAGAACTTTGAAATGAGTGTAATGGTAATTATAAAGACTGGTGACCAGCTGGAGAGGGCATGCAAGTGTCATGAGCCCTCTTCATACAGTAGAAAACATGTAAAACTAAATAAACCCTAAGGCAGAGCACTGAAACACCAATGAAGTCTACCTTTTACACTTGATTCATTTAGTTATGCAGAATAAGAGAGATGATGGCACACATGAACATAAGATCAATTGAATTACAAAGAAGGAAACAACGCTAATTCACATTACCACAAGAATCCCACAAAATGCTGCAAAACCCTACTTTATTTCCTTGCCAAACTGCAAAATTGATGCACAAAGTAGCTCAATGCGTCCACAAGAATCCAACCTTGACAAATGACTAAGAAAGTACAATATATAGGCATAAAACCACCTATGCTAGCCATCAGGGGTCGAATCCATGAGTCAAGGAGTTGTTTCAACAAGATCTAAACTAGCAACTGAAAAATAGGCAGTGGAACAACTTGCCTCTAAAACTATGGAAACTGATTCATTCAGCTAAAAACCACCTAAAACTGATGTATCTACATCCTTAAGTAATTTTTCATCATTTTTACATCATGGTACATCAATTTACATAATATTACATCATGAATTTGACCATGAGAGAAGAAAAAGTCAAATTGGTAGAAAACTAGGTGAAAATCTGAATTTTTGAGCAAATTGGCAAAAATTTTCCTGATGCGCAGCGCCATTAGCCTGATGCACAGTGCCTTTTCCAAGCTGAGTTTGAAGGCCTTTCCCTTCACCAAATTAGCTCCAATATGGCTTGTTGGAAAGGTCTATCTACCTTCTTTCTAGAACAGGTGGAATTTTTCAATTTTGTGTCCATTTTCCCCTTCAAGAATTAGTTCTCCCAACACTGCTTCCCGTGGGTTCAAAAAGAGGCAGAGAGGGCATTTTTGAGGTGTTTTTTTCCCTTTAGGTGACTGTTGAGTCCCAAACTTGCATCTTCCCTATACACCTTTTTAGCCTTCTTTTCTAGTTACCTGAACCACCAAGTTGTCAAATCATTGCATATTAGTTTAAAAAGAGCATACAAAATGGTTTCCTAACTATGTCTTATGACTGCTGTTTGATCTAGATTTTTGCTCAGTCAACTGCAGAATCTTGTCACTTTCCGCAGACTTTTTGTTGAAGTCTATGTTACAGGTGTCTACTGGAGAATCCAGCCACATGGGCAAGTTGCAAATCATGTGGACATGGAACGTGTCCCCTTGGTTTAGTCGAATCACTCACAAAAGGCCATGGTTAAGGACAGTCAAAGCGTTGGTCAACCTAAGAGTTTTGTGGTGGCAGGACTCTATTTTTCACCACTTGAAGACTTGCACGGCAAATTCCTCAATCTCAGGAGGTGTGCTAACACCTGTGGACTGTTCCGTGAACCAAATCTAACAACCATCACTCCTTGGATTTAATTATCACGGCTACCATATTGCTAGATTTCCGGACGTGGTTATTCACGTGTCTGTTTAGCAGCGCAAAATTTAGGAAGTAGTTGTATCATCCTCAGTTATAAATAACGCGTTATCGTACGCATATTAGCTAGCTTTTTGTATGTAATTTTGACTGTTTTACGAACCCACTGTGCCGAGATGCTATCTTTATATTATGACTGCATTTTAATACATGAGAAGACAATGTTCTTATGTTCAATTTGTGATTGATTGCTGATTGGTCGAGGTTGCAGAGGGTCCCTATACACCAAGGTTCTGTAATTACTGTATAGTGTCATGCTTTCTTCCTTTATGTTACTGATGCCATAATTGTTTGCTTGTATATATTACACTGTTTATGGTATTCATGTTAGTTGTTGTCCATAGTTTCTTTTATGCTTTCTAATGACTGTTAACTGATCAGTCTTTTTCTTTTAGGTTCTTATAGACAACCCGGGCAATTGCACAAAGCTTTTTAATGACTAATGACATGAAATTGTCTTGTCCTTCTGCTGATTTATTTTCTTAGTTCTAATTCCAGCACTGTTATTTCTTTTAGCTTTGTTTTGCTCATTTACTTTTATGCAATTTAGATATCAAATTACTCAATTTGTTTATGATTACCTCCTATAGCCAGAGCAAGTCGAATGGTGAGGGATTGAAGTATGAATGCATAGTTTGATCTTAGTTTCATTTTATGCAATTTAGATATCAGATTACTCAATTTGTTTATGATTACCTCCTATAGCCAGAGCGATTCGAATGGTGAGGGGTCAAAATATGAGTTGATGTAATATGATTTAGTTTACTTTGCTTACAGTTTTTGAATTGCTTTGAGTTCAGTTTTTTTCTTTTTATATAGCAGCAAGGATACTAGGTTTCATAGTCACTAGCTCACTGTTTGGTACATTTTTATTTTCTCTTAGGAATTGATTTCATCATTGCAAGTTTTAAAACCTTTTTTAGAACTTTGATGTTTGGAACTATGTTCATACTTGAATTTTTATTTTGCCATCTCACATTAGGGAATCAACAAAAGATAAACCCAAAAACAAACCAAAAATAAAAAATGACATAGAAGTAAGAAATCAGTTATCTTGCATATATAGTGCACTTCACTTTAGTAGTTTACGACTCCCGGATTGACAATTTATATAGCAATTTAGGACACACTAAATTGACCAAACATTTTGGCACTGTTTTCGGGGAAGTGAAACTAGGTAGCCAATTTCTTAAAAAAAAAAACAAGAAAATTTCAAGGAAGGTAAAGATTGATAACTTCTCAAAGTATGCTCTCCTCTTGCAGCTAGTGTGATCGGGAGGATCGGAAAGAGAGTTATTGGTTCAATAATTTCTTGAGTATGCTCTCTTCTTTCACCTAGAGTGATCTTGAAGATCAGAAAGAGAATTATTAGCCCGATTTGAAGAAAAATAAAAAATTACATGCATAGAGCAAGAGATTCTAGGGGAAGGTTTATAGATAGGGCCAAGAGTTCGATCTTTACAACTCGATCTACTTCAAGGTATAGACAAGATACACATCCATCATCTCCAACTCACTCTCCTAGCCTTAGGATTCCTGGAATTCAACAAGCAGTAGCTGAATTAGGAGATTCTCCCACACTATCCATCGAATCTGAGTTAGGAAAATACCCTTTCTTTACTTCTACAGGAAAACACATTGTAATTGAGGAAGTAGAATCACCTGAAGAAGAAGAGGGAGAAATTCCTCCTCGTTCGCCATTAGTAGAAGAACCAAAGGACTCTGAAATATCTGAGGAAACTATCATGACAGAGGAAGTAGTAAACGGATTTGGAGGAGGTAGAGGTAGAGGTAGAGGAGGAGGAAACAATGGAGGAGGTAGAGGTAACAATGGGGGAAATAGGGATGGAGATAACTCATTTGGATTTCCTATAGTTGATGACGAATCTCGAAAAACAATGAAAAAAATCTCACCATCTGTCCTCCCAAACTTTTATGGGTTGTGAAGGGAGGATCCTGAAACGTTTCTATTTGAGTTTGAAGTCGTGTGCCGAACTTATGATTATATGGAAGACTGTCAAAAAATCAAATTGTTTCCTTCAACATTGAAGGGAGCTGCTCTAAAATGGTTGATGGGATTAGTCACTCAATCTATTAGGACTTGGAATGATATGAAACAAACATTTTTGGATAGATACCTAGACTATTGTATGCCCACCAATCATAAGGATGAGGTATTCAAAATGGTGCAAAAAGAAGATGAAAACTTGGAGGGTTTACTTGAAAGATTTCAATACAAACTGAAAAGAGAAAAAATGAATAACTTAGATGAGGAAACCTTGAAAGCCCTTCTATTAAAAGCCATTAGAGATGAATGGATAGATATTTTGAACATGATGGGAAAAGGAGATATATCTCAACTTCCACTTCATGATATAGCAGAGCTGTGTGTCCATCTCTCAAGGGGAAAATCTAAAACTGGAAAAGGGCCTAGAGATCCTTCTCTCATTAGAGAAAACAAATCTGCAACTGGATCAGTAAGTAGGGCCGAGATTGGAAACATGCTTGATGAGTTCAAAACTAATATTTTAGGGAGTCTTAGTGAGCAACTAGACACCCTTAAGATACAAAACAAGCATAAAACAGAAGCTAAAGCTTTAGCCATCTTTTGTCCGAAATGTAGGAAGAAACATGCTCTAAGGGAATTCCCCTTGGATGCAAAAGTTGTAGAAACATGTGTGATTTGTTCAGAATGCCATGAGACCAAGGATTGTCCTTCAATTCCTGGGCTCAAAGCTGTCTTTCAAGAAGACCCAAATTTAATTGAGCCTCTCTATTTTGTTTCAAGGAGTCCTTGGCAGGGGCAACAAAATCAAGTGTTTAACAACCCCACAAACTTTCAACCCCCACCAAATTGGAATCTGGCAACAACCTTGGTCCCAACCTCAAAATCCATTTCAATCATGGGTATAAGGTATGCAAAATCCTTGTGGGAGATTTGCTCAATTTTATCAATATCCTCCATCTTTTCAAAACCAACGAGCTCCACAACTTCCAAATCAATATCCATAACTTTCATGCCATTTCCTCAACAAAAACAACCTTCTCAACAAAATCCAAATTCCCAACTCTTGCTTCCATTCCAACAAAAGACAAATCAACTACCTTCCCAACCATTGCCAAATCCCAATAATAAAAACCCTCAAAATGCTTACACGGTAGAAGGAAAAAAATTTCCTACCTAAATGATTTTTCCTCTCACTGATGTACAACTCAGATCTGGTAGAGTTTTAGAAAAGCCTTCTATAGATGCTCAAAAGCAAAGCATTTCTGAGTAAGATTCTCTTGAAGCCAATAAAGGTTCTGAATCATCTCTTCAAAACCCAAGCACTAAAAATTAAAAATAAAAAGAGTCAACCCTCACAACTCCTATAGTTGAGCAACCTGCATCTTCATCCACACCTCCTTTTCCTAAAAGATTAAAAATTGACAAAGGGTTGGAAAAACAAATCTTTTTCCTGACTATGATTTCCTAGATGAATTAAAGAATTTTTGTATCAATATTCCCTTGCTACAAGCCATTAGAGATATTCCTATTCTAGCAAAGACAATAAAGGAGTTGAGTCTCAAAAGACCAGGAAGGAAATCAAGAGATACAAGAAGAATCCACCTGGTAGGAAAGATTGTAGATATCATGATGGGAAAAATTACCATGCAGAAGTATGTAGACCCCGGTAGTCCAATTGTTAAAACACATATCAATGGGGTAGAAATTCCAAATACTTTGATTGATTTAGGGGCTGCTATCAACATTATGAGTAGACAGACTATGGAACAACTAAAACTTCATAATCATTTTTTTACACCTACTTTACCACAACTTACAGATAGATCAATTATCAAACCAGATGGTGTATTAGAAGACACTTTGGTATCTTTAGATTCTTGGGAATATCCAGTAGATTTCATGATTTTAACTCCCAAGAGTAATCTAGGAGGGCACCCACTCATCTTAGGAAGACCTTAGTTAGCCACAACTGATGCTTTTATTAGTTGTAGATCTGGGGATATGTATATTTCTGATGGTAATTCGACAAAGAAATTCAATCTGTATCCTCGAGCAAAAGAAATTACAGAAGTAGGAGATAATGAATGGGTTGATGATGAGGACACTATACAACCTGTCTTTACCATTTCTGAAATCAGTGAAGATAGTCAAATTCTGAACACATTAGAAAACTTTGAAACATCTTCAGAATATGACCACACAAAATTTTAGTTAGATTCTGACATTGAGTATCTATCATCTAGAAAAATGTCTCTTTACTCTATGGAAGAGTTTGGTAGTTCCGCCATTGAGATCATTCCAGGTAAAACATTGAATATCAACAAAAAGTTGGAAAAATCACAACAGGGAGAGCTAACCAAAATCTTGCAAAAACATTCTACTACATTTGCATGGGAGTATACTGATATGAACGGTATTGACCCTAAGACTTACATTCATCACATCTACATCGAGGAAAACAGTAGACCAATCAGACAACCTCAGAGAAGGATGAATCCAAACCTTAGAGAGATAGTGAAAGTAGAGCTCCAAAAACTACTCAATGTAAACTTCATTTATCCAATTTCAGATAGCCAATGGGTTTCTCCTTTGGTTGTAGTACCTAAAAAGAATGGTAAATGGAGGGTAGGAATTGATTACAGGGAATTGAATAAAGAAACTTTGAAGGATCACTTTCCTTTACCCTTTATCGATTAGGTATTAGATACTCTAGCCGGAAAAAAAGTACTTTTCATTTTTGGATGGTTTTAGTGGCTATAATCAAATTCAGGTAGCACCTGAAGATCAAGATAAGACCACATTTACCTGTCCATGGAGAACTTTTTCTTACCGAGTGCTTCCTTTTGGATTATGTAATGCACCTGCAACATTTCAAAGGGAATTACTATTTGATTCCAAGTTTAAAGAGGGAGATTGGGCATTACTATTTGATTCCAAGTTTAAAGACTTCAAAGGTAAATTTCAGACCCATTGGCTTGGGCCATATGAGATTGACAAACTCTTTAACAATGGAGTGGTAAGAATCAAGACCATTGATGAATTTCAAACTCCTCTTATTGTGAATGGCCATAGATTGAAAATTTATCATAAGCCACTCTCAAAAGAGGAATTTGTCAAAATGTTTCAAGAGAATTATGCAATAAGGCTAGTGAAGAAGAATCCTTCTTCCCCACCAGCCTAGCCTTTGTTCCTTTCTGTTAAAAATAAAAATAAAAATTATATAAGCCTAAAAACAAATCACTGATTGGTGGTCTTATACAGAAAATGTAGAGTGAAAATCAGAGACACCTGAAACTATATATTTTCCAAAAAGAAAATCTCTCCTTCTTTCCCATTTTCACTCCACTTCATTGCCATCCCACTCCATCTCCATTTCACCTTCATTCCATTTCATCTCACTCCATCTCATCCATTTCATTAATAAATGTCTCTTTCATGACCATTTTCATTCAGTTAGTTATTATCTAACTATCTTTATTCAGCCAAGTGGGTGTTGTGTCAGTTTCCGCAACTGGAATCAGTTTCCACAGCTAGAAGCAGTTTCTGCAGCCACCACTCTATTTTTCAAATTTACAATCAAAATGTTAGTGTAATAATCATGAAAATTCAGGTATGACTGAGCATATGCTATGAATACATGGAGCATCTACAGACATCAATAAGGAGCAGTTGGTTAAAGGATAATGGACAACAAATGAGAAGGATTCGAAGGTATGAGCAAAAATTTCTTTAAAATAGCAATCAAAGGCACAATTTTGCATAGTTATTAAACCTTAAAGCTCCACTATATGCAATGATTATCACGATAGCTCCATTACCCATTACCATTCCATGACATTATTCCATAAACCATGCATTTATTCCCTAAATGGTTTCATGATTAATTTTTGGGTTTAACTCGTAGTTGACTGCACTTTCACACTCCATTTGTAATCATGAGATGTGACCTATTTCATTACAGCTCCTCTCCACCACATTTTTTGCAGCCATTCCATAAACGTGTAACATCTCGTACGCAGCCGTTCAATTCAAAATTCCAACTTCACTTCACTACCCTGCCATTTTGTTAAAGCCACCTCGTTCACATACGTCTCCACTCCATTTTGTGAACTCACCTTGGCTGCTCATCCTCTGTTTCCGCTTGCAGTTCCTAAACACTCCCGTTACTTGTTATCCATCTTACAATTGCAGCCACTATTTTTTTGCCATAAACCCTGCAACCTAGCCATCTTACCTCTGCTAAACCCTCACACGTAGTTGAATTTCGGTTGAATTTCAAACAGAGGAAAGGATGGGATGATTACTAAGGGCAGAACTGGAAGGAACTAAGTTCTTAGGAGGTTGCCCTCAAGTAAAAGTTTTGCTGAAGAAAGAAAAATGGCTATGCTTCATTCAAATATTTAAGGGCCATAATAAGGAGGTAAAAAATCCTTTGCAAGGTCTTTGAACGACCAGATGGTGGAAATTGGAGACCTGAAGTTCACGATCATTGAAGCATCAATAGCAGCTGCCACAGAACTGCCCCAGGAAGGTGAGCGTTTGTTTAAAAACAAAATTGTGGACGAGCAGGCATGGGGAATCATATTACATAACCCAGGTATGGACGTTATAGTATTTACAAAAGGATTTCCAGTTCATGCATTGAAATAAGAATGGGCCAACTTACTGTTAATCATTCAAAAGTTCATCACTTGTGAAGGTCGCTTTGGAGCAATGTACATGTATCATACTAGGTTATTGATGAACTTCTTAGAGAGTCAAACCTTAATCTGCCTTATTTCTTACTGCTGAGTTTGAAAAATATGAGCACCATAGTCCAAAAGAACACAGGAGACATAGAACCTCATTTATATCATCATGGACTTGTGAGGATTCTCATTGAAGACCAACTGAAGAAAAAAAAGATACCTGGGAACGGTTCTTAGTAAGAAATTACTTTCAAGAGCCATCCGAGGCACCTGAAAGCAGTACACCAAAGACAGCAAGAAGGAGTAGGAGAGAATAAAATAGTGCCATAATCCAAGACTCTCCTATTAGCAAAACTAAAGAAGTTGGTCAAAAAGAAAATGAGGAAAGAACTAAGGACAGAAAACAAAGGAAATTGAAAGGAAAAAGGAACATAGAATATGTCTACCAATCACCAAGTCCATCTATAGAGGAAGACTATCAAACATTGTCTGAGAGACTAGTGCATCTTCAGAAACAAGCTGCTACAACCAAGAAGAAAGAAAAAGGAAAACAGAGCATGGAAGAAGGGAGTACTAGCCCACAATATTTAAGAAGAAGCAGCAGGCTTAGAGGAAAGTGGAGGAAAACACAAGTAAAAGGACCCCACTTCATCGACTTGGGTGGGGAAACACCTGAGAAACATCCAGCTGGCCATAGTCCACCTCATCCTCAGCCAAATATTGAAACCAGTCCTCCAGATGTTGATGTAAGTCCTTCTCTGCCAGAATTAGAAAGCAGTCCTCCTCCTCAACAAGACTTTGAAGTCAGTCCAAGGAAAACACCTGAAATAGATCCAAGTCAGCAGGAGGTGTATGATTACCTCGAATCCTTAGAAAAGACAGCTACAGGCCTGAGCACATCAACCACTCTGCCCCACATAACACAAGATGCACAAGTCCAATCCTTGAAACAAGAAGTGTTTGAATTAGAGGTTCTAAATAGGAACATTAAACAAGAAAATGGAGCATTAAAGGAGCAAAGCAAAGTGGAAAAAATCATTCATGATAATACTATGCTACATTTGGGACTATGGCAGAAGAAGAACAAGAAACTAAAGAAAAAGTGTAGAAAGTTGAGCAGGGAATTAATCAATCTCAAATTCAGATGTTTGATAAGGAAACCCAGGATGGTGGTAGCACAAAGAAAGAAGAGAAGAGGACTGGATGTACTAGCAGAGGCTTCAGAACATATGGACTAAAGGGGGATGACTAAAATTTTGGTTGCATGAGGACATGCAACACCTTCACAGTGGGGGTAGGTTGAGTCCCAAACTTGCATCTTCCCTATGCACCTTTTTAGCCTTCTTTTCCAGTTACCTGAACCACCAAGCTGTCAAATGATTGCATATTAGTTTAAAAAGAGCATATAAAATGGTTTCCTAACTATGTCTTGTGACTGCTGTTTGATCTAGATTTTTGCTCAGTTAGGTGCGGAATCTTGTCACTTTCCGCAAATAGCTCAACTTTCTGCAGCCTTTTTGTTGAATTCTATGTTACAGGTGTCTACTGGAGAATCCGGCCACATGGGCAAGATGAAAATTATGTGGACATGGAATGTGTCCCCTTGATTCAGCCGAATCACTCACAAAATGCCATGGTCAAGGAAAGTCAAAGCGGTGGTCAACCTAAGAGTTTTGTGGTGGTAGGACTCTGTTTTTCACCACGTGAAGACTTGCGTGGAAAATTACTCAATCTCAAGAGGCGTGCTAACACCTGTGGACTCTTCTGTGAACCAAATCTAACAGCCATCACTCCTTAGATTTAATTGTCACGGCTACCATATTACTAGATTTCACGACGTGGTTATTCATGTGTCTGTTTAGCAACGCAGAATTTAGGAAGTAGTTGTATCATCCTCAGTTATAAATAACGCGTTATCATACGCATATAAGCTAGCTTTGTGTATGTAATTTTGACTGTTTTACGAGCCCACTGTGCCGAGACTCTACCTTTATATTATGATTACATTATAATACATGAGAAGACAGTGTTCTTAAGTTAAATTTTTGATTGATTGCTGATTGGCCGAGGTTGCAGAGGGCCCATGTACACCAACTTTCTATAATTACTATATAGTGTCATGCTTTCTTCCTTTATGTTACTGATGCCATAATTGTTTGCTTGTATATATTACACTATTTATGGTATTCATATTAGTTGTTGTCCATAGTTTCTTTTACGCTTTCTAATGACTATTAACTGATCAGTGTTTTTATTTTAGGTTCTTATAGACAGCCCGGGCAATTGCACATAACTTTTTAATGACTAATGACATGAAATTATCTTGTCCTTCTGCTGATTTGTTTTCTTAGTTCTAATTCCAGCACTGTTATTTCTTTCAGTTTTGTTTTGCTCATTTAGTTTTATGCAATTTAGATATCAAATTACTCAATTTGTTTATGATTACCTCCTATAGCCAGAGCAAGTCAAATGGTGAGGGGTCAGAATATGAGTTGATGTAATATGATTTAGTTTATTTTTCTGCAAGTTAGTGATTAGATTACTCATGTCATTTTCAGTTACCTCCTATAGCCAGAGCGAGTCGAATGGTGAGGGGTCAGAATATGAGTTGATGTAATATGATTTAGTTTACTTTGCTTACAGTTTCTGAATTGCTTTGAGTTCAATTTTTTTCTTTTTATACAACAGCAAGGATACTGGGTTTCATAGTCACTAGCTCACTATTTGGTACATTTTTATTTTCTCTTATTAATTGATTTCATCATTGCAACTGTTAAAACCTTTTTGAGAACTTTGAAGTTTGTAAATCATTGCAGAGGTCACCATTGCCTTGAACACTTATATCCATACTTGACTTTTAATTTTGCCATCTCACATTAGGGAATCAACAAAAGATAAACCAAAAAACAAACCAAAAATCAAAAAAGACATATAAGTAAGAAATTGGTTATCTTGCATATATAGTGCACTTCACTTCAGCAGTTTACGACTCCGAGATTGACAATTTATACAGCAATTTAGGACACACTAAATTGACCAAACAGTGACCCAGATCTCCTCCAAAATTCATGAAACTTTCTAGGTTTTAGTAATTTTTCATGAGGAATCCAAAAATATAAGACATTCTTCAAAATTCACAACCATCTCAATGTGCAGTGCCACATTAGAGGAAATTTTCTGTGTTTTGCAATTAAAATTTAGGAAATGACAAAAATTTCTCCAAAATGCTTAAAAATTGGCAAGAGGTAAGCTTATCAATTACTTTACTGATCCAAGGAAGATTCAACCAAGATTATAAGTTTATCTTGCTCCTTTCTGGCTTTTAAGGCTCTCCCTAACTTGGATTTTAGGCTTCTTATTCTTGTCTTGCAAATTTTGTTCCAGGCCAAATACTGATAGGCCATGTGGCACAACATGTTCTTCTCCTTATTAGCCTTGTCAAGAAGTTTCTCAAGGTGGATATTCACTCTTTCCAACCATGATTCTTGGTCAGCCTCTATTTCTTGCTCTAGTGAAGTCAGCTTGATTTTCCTTCTTTTGGCCACTTGCCGGTTTTCCCTTATGGTTTGTAGCTCCATAATTATTTATTTGTCCTCCAATTGCTTGTTCTATTGCTCAAGGTACTTAATGATCCATTTATCCCTCTCAAGGTCAAGTGATAAGGCTTAGATCTCAGCTTCCTTCTCCTTGATGACCACATCCTTGAGTCTCGAGCTTTGCGAGCCCAAATCAGTGTCCTCTTCCTCAACAAAATAAAATCCCTATCTTGGCCTTCAGAAGGCCATTCATCATGAAATGGCTGCTTTCCTCTGTCCTGTACCTATTCTGCTGAAGAAGAAGGCAAAGCCCATTTCACCCTAGGCGATGATAGCATTTGCCTGTTGTTTGGTGAAGACAATGAGACCCCTTCCACCCCTGGTGGAGATAATACTCGTTAGGCAGCTGCAAAAAGTATTCTTCTGCCCTTTTCATAAGTTATAAACTTAGGAGTGTGAGCCTCTTCAGTTCTACTTTCATGCTCTCTTTTTTGCTCGGAAGGTCCACCTTCCTCTTGAGGTTCTGCAAAAATTTGAGGTGCCTTGAAAATCTCATGGGCAATGAAGGTTTCCCATGGCACTCCCAACTGAGTGAGCTGATGCACAACAATAATATTGATGACATCAAAGTGATAAATGCTATTAAGCTATTGTGGGCATGGCTTTCTCTTTGCAAGCACAGTCATCCTCTCTATGTTTTTGAAAATGAAGTATGGAATACTCATCATTCTAACCCTGGTAAAATGCATAAGCAATCTTATATGATAGGCATAGAGTCTGGAGAACCTTCCCTCACATGTGAAGTATTTAATGATGAGTTTCATTAGTGGCACATATCGGTCCTTCAAAAACAAAAAAGGAAACACCTTGCTGAATTTACTATGATATTTGGCTTTCATGTAGGGTTCATAGTTCTGTTTGCTAATATTCTGTCTTTTGTTCCATCTTCCCCCCACATTTGGCATCCTAGTTGCTTTTGCAATAATGGTTGGTGAAAGAGTGAAATTGATGCCAACAAGCTATACCATATTGTCCTTCATGTTGATGACAAACTGCCTAGCTAATTCATGATGATACTTAACCCTCTCAACCATCTCACAAAACTCAAAGCAAGATTGGTATCTAAAGCATGTGGTGGCAAGAGGATAAGAAAGAAGCTCAACAATGCTAATAGGCTCCTCTCTGATTATTTTCCCACCCTTGTGAGCTCTCCTAGGCTGTACATTCCTTTCTCTTGAACTGTCACTTTGTGTTTCTTCTTCATAGCTTGAGTCACTGTTTCTTGCCATGATGCTTAGTGTTGTCTTAGGAAGATGATGTGATGAAGGTATGGTGAAAAATGTTAATGAAGGAGGACAATGGTGATGATTATGAAGAGATTTTACTCTTAGGAAATGGAATTGGGGAATGAAGGGATTAGTTTTGGGAAACTAGTGTTTAGTGAGGGATTTAGGGTTTGGTGAGGAAATTAGTTGCTTTTGGGGAGTGGGATATGGGAAAATGGGATAAATGGAGTGTATTAGGGTAATAAAAGTGTGAAAAGGGTTTAATAATGTTTTCTGTGATGATGGAATGAAAATTGCACAATGAAATGGGAAAACAGTAATGACAAGCTAGGGTTTCATTTTTCACATGCAAAATTTATGAAGAACAAAAGAGTGAACTCAAATTCAGCTGTAAGATGTTGTTTACTTTCTTGTAGAATAAAAATGTGGCAATTTTTAGGGTTATGGCATGATTTGGAATAGTTTAGGAAGATCTGGACTAATGTGGAGCACATTGGGCCCAATGTGCAGTGCCCTCCTGATGCGCAACGCCTGTTCAAAATAACATTGTAGGAAAGCCTTTGATGCGCAGCGCCAGCCTGATGTGCAGCGCATTGCCTCTGATGTGCAGCACCAGGCCAAGTTGCTTTGAAAATAAGGTTTTTTGTCTCCTTAGCTCCAAATTGTGATTTTTTGACTCTCCAAAGGATTTTTGCTCAATGAAATGATAAAAAGGACCCCTTTCACTTTAAATATGGATGAACTTTAATTTTCACTTATCTCAAACCCACTTTTCTAATGTCAAAGTGACTTTTGGTCTTGAGCTATGTTTTTCCATTAAATTGACTTTTCTTAATCATTTGGTAAACTGATGCATTGATGCTTGTGTTTTTGTCTATAGTGGCTGGAGTTGGCAAGGAGAGCAAGGGAAACAACTTTGAACTTATTACATATAGAAAATATTGAAATTACATAAAAAATTTATACATAGGAATAAAAACTCTGTTTTTACCTCAAAACAGAGTTTTGATGTAAAAACCACTTATTGAACATAACAACATTGAAATTTTGATTTTGTGAACTTATTAGACCTCCTCATGTGCCTAATAACCCTATATTGAGTTATTGATGACAATAATGGCAAACCCTAGACCTAATGAAACCTAAAACCCTAAAAATGATTTTTGCAAATGTAATGACAAAAAATGATTGTAAATGACCCGAACATGTGAAAATAGGCCAGCAGGTAATGACCATGAGGGAAATTTGATAATGAACCACTACCATTAGTTGATCCATGACCTAATGGAATGTAGCTGATCATATGGGACACCTAAAATGCATGCATAAAGAGAAATTTGATCACTGATGGAGGGATGACGATACCGACACTAACATTGGCTCCAATGGGGATGGTAGCTCCTAGCAGGTGCCAAGAACTATAGATCTCTGGAAAAGCAAACCAGTGCCTCTTCCATTGGGCTAAATGGAGTCAATAACTTCAGCAAACTAAAACCAATATCTTGACTCAAAACTGACTTAATTACAAGACTGAAAACTGACTGAAAGTTGACTCAAACAACTCACACTAAGTAACTAAAAACTAAAGTCAGACCTTTAGTTTTATAGCTTTCACTTCGGGCCCTAAACTAAATGAATGACTATAGTACACACTTTGTAATGAAGGAAATAAAATGGTATGTACAATGACAAATTATGATAGCATAAAACTTCTCAAAGATAATACCGTTTCAGCAGCTGACCATTGACTGGCCCTCCTGGACAATCTTCTCCATTCATTTCTTTGAGGAGAAAGGCATTTTGACCTCGACATGCAGCAATTCTAAGTGGTCCCTGCCATAGATTCTCAAACTTTCCGTGCTTGCCTTTGTCCTCGTTTCTAGCATCCCACTTTAGCACTATGTCTTCAATCTGAAACTTATCTGCCTTTGCCTTCCGATCATAGATTTTTTTAATTCTCTCTTTCAGCTTGAAGGTATTCTAAAAAAACTCCTCTCTCATCTATTGTAAATGGATCATTTGGCTTATTCTTCGTTGAAAATGATGCTCCTCTCTGCCAGCTTCCTGCAGAATTTTTACAACCCGGACTGCGAGAGATGTCTAGAACACCATGTCAATACCATATACTATTTTGAATGGAGACATGCCGATTGAATTCTTTTGACTTACTCTATCTGCCCATAGTGCATTAACCAATTTCTTATGCTAGCTCTTTTTGTTTGTTTCTAGCAGCTTTTTTATGATGTTGACCAATGATTTGTTCGAAGATTCAACCAATCTATTACCTTGCAGATAGTATGCAGTAGAATGCCCCAAGGTAATTTGATATTTTCTACAAAAATCGATCATATTTTTGGACTTGAAAGCTGCTACGTTATCTATAATTAGCTTGTTAGGACAACCAAAATGTGACAAAATATTATTTTGAAGAAACTGAATTATTACCACATTTGTGGCCTACCAAGTGGGGATTGCCTCAATTCATTTTGTGAAATAATCCATCACTGTTAAGATCCACTTGTGCTAAGATGAAGACAAAGGATGAATCTCTCCAATAAAATCTAGGCCCCACTGTTGAAACGGAGCACTTACTTCAACTAGCTTGAGAGGTAGAGGCTGCAACTTTCTCCTTCCCTGAAAAATCTGGCATTCGTGACAGCTTGTAACAATTTGATAAACATCAGCAAAGAGGGTAGGCCAATAGTACCCTGTTCTCAAAATTTTATTAGCCGTCGTCTTCCAAAATAGTTGACCTCCATAGTCTCCCTTATGAAAATCATCCATGACCTGTTTTGCTTCCTCCTCAACCAAACAATTCAACAAAATACCTCCAGGATCTTTCCAATACATTGCATTATTCATAATACAAAATTTAGTAGCATTTAGTTTCAAAGTTCTACTTTTATTTTTAGCCATCCCTGATGGTGGTGAAAGGTGCTAGAGCACATATACAATATCTGAATACCAAGGAGAATGGAGGAAAATTTCAGATACCTGAACGAGTGAACTATCTTCATCTTCTTCGAACAGAACAACAAACAGGTTTATGTCCAAGGCATGCAAATTAGACTCCGCCGTCAGTTTTGCTAGACCTTGCCCCTTGATGAGCTTTGTTGGCTTTATCTCCAAGTCATATTCTAACAAAGCTGTGATCCATTTGCCTTGCCTCTCTTCTGGATCTGTTTGTACTGAAACATCTTTGATGGCTACATTAAGGAGATAAGCAAGAATGTGAGAATGCAGAATATATACCCAGAAATATTTTAAAAATTTCACCAAGGCAAGAGCTTGCTTCTCAATAACGTTATATTTTAAGGCTGCATCTCTTATTGTCCTGCTAAAAAAGGAAACTGGCTTTTCAAGCTAGTCTCTTTTCTGCATTAGAACTACTGCCATAGTATGCTCAGAGGCGAATGAAAATAATATGAAATCTTGGGAATAATCTGGGCTGATTAAAATCAAAGGTGAAGAAAGAGCCAACTTTAATAGGTTGAAAGACTTAATGGCTTCTTCAGTCCACTTTACCACACTATCTTTCTTAAACATATTTGTAATTTCCCTCAAGTGTTCAGCTAGATTTGGCACAAAATGACGTCAGAAGTTCACCTTACCATTAAATTCTTGGATTTCCTTTTTACTACGAGGAAAATCAATTTTCTGAATGGGTTCCACTCGAGCAGGATCTATGTGGATGCCCTCCTTTGATATTATGTGACCGAGAAGTTTCCCCTCATCCATGGTAAACAAGCTCTTCTTGGGATTGAGTGATATGCCATATTTTCTGCAACGCTGATTTTTTTTTTCAAATGGTAAAGATGCTCCTCACCTGAATTGGAAAAGACAGTCAAATCATCAAGATACACTACTAAAAATACATCTTTTTCACTTGCAAAGGCGATGTCCATAGCTCACTGAAATGTTGCACCAGCATTCTTTAAACGGAATATCATCTTAGCATAGTGAAATGTCCCCCACGGAGTGGTGAATGTTGTTTTGTCCCTGTCATCCTCATGGACCAAGATCTAATTGTAGCCGGAATACCCATCGAGTAGCGACATACGAGATGCCCCAACTACTCTTTGGAGTATGTGGTCCATTTTTGGCAACGGATAATTATCTTTCAAAGACACCTTATTCAGATTTCTGAAATCAATCCATAATCTAATCTCACTTGTCTTCTTTCGCACGAGCACCAAATTGGAGATCCAATTTAAAATCTTATTGGAATGATTACACCAGCCTTTTACAATTGATTCACCTCTTTTTCCATTGATGGCAGCAACTTCAGATTTATCCTTCTCAACTTCTGGTGAAACGGCTTTTGGTTTGGCTTGATTGGAATGATGTGCTGAATTATAATTTTATTGTACTCCCAAATCTTTATAGTCCCATGCAAATACATCAGCAAATGAAGAAAATAAACTAATGTATTTTTCCTTTACCTGGGGAAGTAATGCCTTTGACCACTTCACCATCTTTGGATTTTCTGCTATTCCATTGTTCACATCTTCAACTCCCTTTTCGGTTGGCACTAAGCTTGGCTTTTGGGCTACATCATCTTGGTCAAATAATTCCTCTAATGGTATAAGGCCTTTAGGGATGACATTTTCCTTTAGCTGCAAAACTTCCATCTAATTTACCTTTATTTCAGGTTCACCATCATCTTGCTCACCATTTATAGAAGTGTCTTTATATTTTCCTTCATTTTGTAGAAATTCTTCAATCTCTTTGTCATTCTGAAACACCTACCAATATCTTAGATTACCAAGTATAGTTGGGCGATGTTTCACATGAATTTCAAACTTATTGTTTGAATTCATCGGGATCTTTAAGTTACTTGCATTTGTAGCAAGGGAATCTGTAATAACATTTTATACACGATGGACACATGTCAAAGTATAATCTGGAACCAACCTCAAAATATCTAAAACCACATTATGGTAAGCCCTCATTCGAGGATGTTTGGCTTGGTATTCTCCCTTGACTTGTTTGATTACTAATTCAGAGTCGCCATAAACTGAAATTCTCTTTGGATTCAACTTCTTGAAGACTTTCAAGCCTGCAATTAGTGCCTCATATTTGGCTTCATTATTGGAACAATCAAAAGCCAACTTATATGAACAAACTCTTACATCACTCGGAACTTTATTTGGTAGGAAAATAGGGTTGTGTATCCAAATACCAATTCCGGCACCATCCTTACCTACTGATCCATCAAAGTCTATACTCCACAAATCGACTTCTTCCTCCAAGTGCTGGAATTCTGCCTGCTTTTCTACCTTTGACTGCTGTCCATCAATTTTCTGCTACTGGCGGAATGTTGGCTATTCAGCGGTACTTTCAAGCCTTTCTCTCTCTTGATCAAGTACTGCTCTTAAATTTTCTGTTATCTCTGCTATATCTTCAACTTCAACTAATTGACTATTTACATCATTGAAACCATTGTTAGAATAAAAAACAAAAGATTCTAAATCTATATCTACATAATTGACTGGATGATTCAAAGGTTTCTCCTTGCTCATGATCATATACTTCATCTTTTTCTCCCTATATAATTTCCTCAACTGACCAAAGACGAGAATAGTGGCATAGGAGAAATCTAACTGCAATGTCCCTTTGAGTTTTGCACCCCACGACCTAGATAAAAGCATGCCGAATCTAGGGGGAATGTCAGCCACAACTACATCCATAAGAACATTCTTTGCTGGAATCTAATCTAAAGTCACAACCAAATCTTTAATGAGACCCATACATCTGACCCTACCAGAATCAAAGGAATAAAGATCATGATAATTGCGAGTGATGCCCAAAACTAATTTTTCCATAATTGCCTTTGGGATTAGGTTGTGAGACACTCCTAAATCAAACATGGCATTTGGTGGGCTCCAGTATTTTAGCAATAAGGCTGCAACTCTTAGGACTCCCTTCTTTACTTTTATCAACCCGGTAGTTCGTAACAAACTTGGAAGCGACGGTGCTATATGCACAAGTACTAGCTCTTGCCACAGTTGTCACTTGGTCAGCTGGTACAAGTCCACTAGGGGCTCAAGCCAACTTTTATGAGCTCTTAGAAGAAGCTTTTTAACTGATGGATGGAAGCTAACCCAGAGGAAGCTGATCTACTTGCAGAAAGAAACTGAAAGCCAAAAAGGTAACATAAACCCTAGCAAACGCTAATTCTACTAGCTAGTCCTACTAATGCGGAGGAGAGAATGCAAACTATTAAAAGAGATGCCATTACTTCTATGAAGATAAAATGAACATGCCTAGGCTACCTCTATCTGAAGGAAACATCTTTTTGTATTTTCAAATAAGTTATCAGAATTATCATGCATGTGTTTTAACTGGATTTTTACTGTGCAGGGGTGGATCAAGGAAGAGGAATGCTTGGAAAAGGTTGGGAAGGTTCAAAGAGGGTCTAAGGAGTCCCTAACACCCTTCCGGAGAGTTTCACAAAGTTTGTCTATCCAGCAACCTCACTTGTGAGCTTCTACAGGAAGTCTGCAAGGGTTCTATAGGACGTGTCATGGATTTCTACAGGATGTTCAGAGATTTCTACAGGATGTTCTAAAATTGGATTTTGGAGGATGGGTGAGTGAGAGAGGATGCATGAATGGATAGGGCGGTAGGGTAGGGGTCTGAAATGACCCAGTGACTGATGGATGAAGTGATGAGAGAGTGTGGAAAGCTAACTTGACTTAAATAAGGCTAAGGTAATGGAAGAGCAAGAAGGTAGGGTTACGTGGGCAGAAGAGTAGTTGTGAGATGAGGAACCTAACTAGGAGATGGAGCAGTTGGCTTGGACGAAGCTTAGGTGGATGAGAGAGTGATGGAGATGCCCTGCACGGTGTACACTTAACCAATTCAACCAAGTCCTGCACACATTCAAAATCTTAGCTAATCTATCCTAACTGTCACCGAAGCAAATGAAAAACAAATTTATTCCTTAAAGAGAACCATGTACAGTACTTAATCAAAGAAACATCTCCAAAGGTCTGAACGCATGACTAACTTCTACAAATGGAGACATTACACCAAAGATTGCACGGTCAAGCAAACTAGTGTTTTTGTTGGGCAACACTGTTTCTGCAATTCCAGCCCCTGATCCAATAAGGGAGAGGTGAAACTGAGAGTGCAGACAACCCTTTTTTCTGGAGCTTTATCAATTATTATCCTATCAATCTCTTCTACACATTTGAAGCAATTCTATTCCTCAACAGTGACCTATTTGACCAACACAGCTAAATCTTCCTCAGCAAAACCACGTTTCAAATGCATAAAAGGAAAATCACAGTGCTTAAAGGAAAGATAACAATACAAAGGAGGCCCTAGGCTCTCAGGTTGGGCCCAACCCCGAGAGCCATGGCTCCTATAAAAAAACTCAGAGCTGATATCAAATCTGACTGCTTCTCATTATCAAAAAATAATCATAAGTCAAGAGTTATGCCAACAATGGCTACAAGAGAACAAAACAAAGCTGGCAGCACTGTAGTGCAAAATATGCAAGAGTTTTTCAAAAATCCCTCATGAAGGCTGAGGCCTTAACATTTATACACCACAAGGCCCTAGCTGGCCTCCTAAATCCATGGGGCTTGGCTGCCCAAACTGTGAGTGAACAACTCCTTTCAAAAAATCTATTTGGCTGCCTTCTAGATATGGGTTTGGTGGCCTTTGGAGCTCGGAGTTGGGGGTGAAGATCCTGAGGGAGGCTATTTAATGCCATAGACAACCCCCCTACGAATCCTCAACCCAAGCTTGGCTGTCTCCTAGCCTATGTCTGCTCGGTTTTGCTCCAACATGTGTCAAAAATTCCTAAAATGAGCACGTGTTAGCCACCTAGGAATAGTGACTACCCTTATTCGTACAAATGACATAAACATACTACAAAATAATGCATAAGTTATGAAAAATGAAGGATTGAATAGGGATAATTAGGCCAAATGAGCCCAAAATGTTACCAAATTTGGGGCTCATCATCACCCCCCTGCTAAAATGATTACTCATGCTCCTCGTCTTTCAATGCTTTAATCGCCACTCTCACATCCCAGGCTTCTAAAGTATTATCCTCCTCATTGTCATGGAATCCGACCTTCTTCTCCACCTCTTCCCACTGCTTATGCTCTTCTTTTTATGTGCTTAATTCTACAAATCCCAAAAGCAAAGGTGGGCTTAGCTTGAGGTCAATCCAGTTGGCCTGGAGGTTCTGCATGGACTTCTTGTAGAGAGGTATCCGTACTAGGCCCTCCCTCATTCTATTTGGAGTGTTATACTCCCTGATTTTGAGGCTGTGAGACAATGTGTTCCACGTTCGGGTGCAAGCATGCACACAATTGTCCCCTAATAATCGTTCCATATCCTCGAAGTGCGCTATAGCTTGAGCCTGCTGATCCATGTATTTTAGTAAAGCCTGAGAGTTGGTTGCTAATTGTTGGTGGGCTGATATCAATGCGGTGGGGTCCTCTGGCTCTGCTCTAATCAAGTATGGTTCATGTAACTCTCGGTTCATAACATCTTTGACCTCTGTCACTCGCTACTCTTCATGGTTTAACCATGAGGTAAATTCCATCAGTTGCATATCCCCCATGACTGTGTTGGGGTCCCATGAAGTTATGTTTGGAAGGGCCAAATTATGGAGGTAGAATTCTAATAGCTTGGCCTTGTCCGTTGTTGAGCTGCTGTTGCATAAATCTATGAACTGCTGGGGGTTTTGGATTTGGGAGATACCCCTCTGTGCCAATGCATTAATTTGGAATTGCAGCCACTGGTCCCATGGGTATAAGCCATAAGATTTTGCCGGCTGCCTAAATTGCAGAGCATCCATAGCCCAACTAGCCATGCAGGCCAGTTGTGCCTCTTTTTCTTGCACCTGCTATTTGAGAGCTTGTATCTCTATGTATGCTTGCAATTCCCTTTCCTGTAGTTGCTGGTTTAGTTCCTCAAGACCAGCTTGCATTCCTTCTTTGCCTTGAGGTTCTGCTGTAGTTCCTCTGATGCTGTGCCCCTTTCTTTCCTCTGTTCCTGTAGTTGTAGTTTGAGCTTCTCATTCTCTTGCTGTAGAAATACTCGCTGGCAGTTTCCCACGTGTTTTGCCATAGCCAATTCTCTTCTTGCCTCCTTGAGTGGTTCCTCCAAGGGGCATATATCTACTACTCCTTTAGATTTGGCTATCCTCATCCATGTGTGGGTCCTCACTCTTTCTTCCTCCAGTGCAAAGAAAAGAGGCACTGTGAATTTATGTGGAATAATTTTCCCAGCCTCCAAAAAGTTATAATAAGAGCTCAAGCTGGGCTGGGGGCTAGGCTCCATAATATGCTCTACCTCTTCTTCCCTTTGTGCTGATGTGGCTGCCTACCCCTCCATTCTTTCGGTCTCCTTGAGCCTGGCTAATGTTTCCTATAGAACGGCTTCAACATCCTGTAGAGAGGATTTTGAAGCTGACCTTCCGATTCTCTCCCTCCAAGTAGTTGTCTTTGGGCTCCCCCGCTCATAAGTGACTGATACTTTGGAGGGGGACTTCTCCTTTGGTGAGGTAGGGGTGTCTTCAATGGTAATTTGGTCTTTGGATGGAGGTTGGGGTCTACCAGTTTTAATTCTTACACTTCTCCTCTCTTTGAAATACAGAGGAGTCTCCCTCTTTCATTTCTCCTTTGGCTTGGGAGAGGTACTTAGGGTGGCCAACATATTTGTTGCCTCCCTAGCAAGAATTTCGGTCGTTTTCTCCTTCTGTTTTCCTTTCTTAGGACTTCTTGTATAAAGCCATCTACTGGCTGATTTCTGGCTTCCTGTAGAAGTCGTTTTTAACTTTCCTATAGAAACAGGTGGCACCGTTTTAGCCTGCTTGGCTGAGGGTGCTTTTTATTTTAACTTTGCTGAGGCTGCCTTAGAGGTGCCCTCACTGATGTGGACTTTTTCAGTCCTTTCCACCCTGCTCTGTAGTTTTTTCTCCCTTGGTGTTAGTGTGGTTTTGTCACCGTCTGTTTTGGCAGCTTGATTTTTCTCTTGTTTTCCCTGCTGTTCTTTCTTTGGTGTTTTGGCCAGAGTTTCTTGCCCTTTATGTTTCTTCTCTGCTTGAGTGTGTTCCTTCTCCTCGCTGCTGGAGGAGGTGAGCTCCTTAGCCAACATTTGGATGTCATCATCCTTAGTCAAATTTTGAAAGGTTTCCCAGGAGAGAGGGACGGTGTACGTGTGGAGTGCATCTTCTACGAGGATCTTAATGAGCCCATGATGGGATATCTGGTCTGGTGTTCCCTCTCTCAATTTGGTGGCACACTCAGTCATGGACTGCAAGAGGAAGTAAGCAATGCTCAACTTTTTCTCTGGGGGTAGGTCCATTTAGTGCCTAAATTCTGTGAGCAACCGGAAATGATATCCATACACGATGTTGAATCGCCCCTCGCACGTGATATACTTCATAATTTGGAGGCTCACCTCACTCCAGAACGACTGTAGGCTGGTTTATCAAACTCCATTCTTGTGTTCTGAGAATTGTTCCTCTGCAAAAAAGAACTCCTTCTTAGCTTTCTGACCCAGTTTTCTCTCCTCCTTGTCCCAAGGTACCCCCATAAGTAGATCAGTGACTCTGCTAATGAACTGTGGGGTGAGTCCGAGGGTCAATCCCTTGAAGTTGACAATGGCCAACGTCTTTGACTTTGGCTACAAGGATCGCAGGAATTCTTCTGCAACCTCGTCATCATGACCTTAAAGCTTGTCACAGAATGACATCCATTGTGCACGAGAAAACAAGTCCACCACCTTAGGGGTTTCCCATAACTTCTTTGAATCTGTAGGCTCTTTTCTAATGAACCCTCCCGGCATGGTAAACACTTGTTGTGTTGGCCTGAGCTTTCCTACTCGTATACAGAAGTGGATCTTTCGGATTTCCTTAGACAGAGCGCAGAGCTATGTCTCTGTTATGCACACAGTTTATAAAATTCACGACTGTCTACGAGTGAGCCTTGACAGTGGCTCAATTATGAATCAAACCCAAGAGAAAATCCCGCATACACACTACGAAGACAATTCTCATGCAGCAATAAAAAGACGCTTCTAAATTCATGCATAGACTGTAAGTCATGGTTTCCTACCCCTTTAACACGTCGACTTCACCACTTTTCGAACCAATTGCATGGGAGAACTATGTTCAGGCTTACCTCATTCCAGAATTTCCACCTTCGACGTGAACAGTTCAAATTCCTCCGTAACGTTGAGCTTCCTATAGCGCAGCTTCCTGTAGAAGTCGTGCACGGGTTCTAAGGAGCGCTTCAGTGGTTCTGGGCCTTTTGTGCAGCAACAGGACGTTGGAACAGGCCGAGAACTCAGAGTAACAGCCTTCAGAAAATTTAAGATGCGTACTCGAATGCAAAACGATTGGGAATAAATGAGTGCAGTGCGCCATACGAGATCTAGCTGGCGGATTTGAATTCTGCAGAATTTGTGGCACGGGGGTGAGCTATCCCCGTTGGCCCGTTGGTCGACGTCACCTGCTATCATTCCGCTGCATGTATGCCTGACCACCGAATCATTCCCTGTATTTCTACCACCGCCACTCCTGTTAGATCGCTGCTTCTCTCCGACTGGACACTTCCCACGTGTCCATTTCCTATCTCGTCGACACAACCAAAGCTTTTTGGATCGGACGAGGCCATCGGGCTGGTTGTGGTGGCCAGTTGAATGGCTACTCGACTTGTTCAATCCATTCATTTTCATATTTACACACATTTTATAGCATCGTTTATGTAATTTGACGAAACAGGGTGAGGCACTTACCTGTGCGGCTGTGGACGTGAGTTTTCTCATGCTTCAGGACGAGGGGTGATGGATGCGCTTGCTGCTGCTTCGTGCACAGGCACGAGAGCTCCTTTTTATTGACTGCTGCTGGTTGCGAGACCAGTTTCCCGGCTGTGGATGGTGCATGCACCGGCTTCATGAGTTGGAGGTATCTTCATGGTGTGTGCTCTAGCCGATCAACTCGTATAGGATTCCTGTATGACATCCTGTAGCCGTTTCTCCTCCTATGGTGCATGCCGAAATGGTGGAGTCAAGTTCACAGGTGCAGGGTCCTCAGATCGCCTTGAGCCTCTGCATTGGGCCTCTGCATGCTTTATTTTCCACTTAAAATGATTTCTTTTGAGAGTCCAACGTTCTGGTATGACAGTGTAGGTGTTTAAATCATATGGTAGCAATGGTGGGGAAGGGAGGCGACAGCGGTGGGGGATGGAGAAAAAAAATTGGTTGCATGCCTCCTTATTGGACTTCGAGCTTCAAATTCTTCTACATAGTCGGTCCTGGCCCGTCCAAAGATTCTATAGGAAGTTTCCTGTAGAAATACAGAACTTCTTGTAGAAAGTCCTGTAGCTTCCTGTAGAAGGCTAAACTATGACCATATCATGCCCAAACCTTGGAAGAGATGAGTGTTTATGGAGGGAGTGCTGATGAGGTCGCCTGGTAGCATGGTAGGGACCCTTGTCCTTGAGTTGAGAGGCCTCCTTTTTTGCATGGAATACCTACAACCTGCATTAATTTCCAAAGATTGAGCATGTTTTTCTATTTTTGCCTCCTTCTTTTTCTTTTTCCTTGTTTGTTTGTTTGTTTGTTTTTTTTTTTTTTTTTTGCAGACGGCAGGGTGCCTCAACGAGGTTTTCACCCCTACTATCTGCCTTGGGCACCTCAGAGAGGTTTTCACCCAAGGGTCTTTTTTTATTCCAATTCTTTTTCAGAGAAACAACAGGGGCACCTCAATGAGGTTTTCACCCCTACCATCTGCCTTGAGAGCCTCAGAAAGGTTTTCACCCAAGGATCTTTTTTATTATTTTTTTTTTTCTTCTTTTTTTCTGTCTTTTTTTTTTTTTTTTATGATGCTCAGGGCATGCCCAAGATAGAGGCAGAGCCTTTCTCTATGACCAGCACTGATTTTTCCACATTTTTGATGAACTCTTACCTCGAAAGAGGTTTCCTGTAGATCTTTAGTCGATGCCCATTGATGAGCATGGGGATGTCTTCCTCATCAATGGTCTGAATAAGAACAGACCCATTGTCATTACACTTCTCCATTGCATATGTTCCTAGCCATATTGTCCTCAGCTTCCCCGTGAAATCATTATGCCTGGAATCATATAGCAGCACCCAATCTCCCAGTTGGAATTGCTTGTCATTGAGGTGTCGGTCATGCCATATCTTCCTCTGAAGTTGAACCACTTCTGAGTGGAGAAGGGCCTGCATTCGTTGTTCATCTAGCCCATTCAGCTACAATAACCTTTCTTGTTGGGCATGGCTGAGATCTAAGTCCAACTAAGCTACCATCCTCAATGTGTTATACTCGAACTCAATTGATAGCAAAACTCTCTTCCCATAGACCAGTTCATAAGGTGTGAAACCGGTTGTGGTCTTCCAAGTGGTGTTGTAAGCCCAAGTGGCCTCAACCAGACGATCTGCCCAATCCTTTCTGCTGCTGCTCACTACCTTAGTCCAAACCCCTTCTAATGCTCTATTGGTGACTTCCACCTGCCCATTTGCTTGAGGGTGATAGGGGTGGAAGTCTTATGGTTGATCTTGTGATGAGAAAGCAAGTCTTCAATTAAGTTGGAGGTGAACTGGCTTCCTTGATCGTGACTAACTCTCTTGGGTAGCCAAATTTGTAGAAGATGTTTTCTCTTAAAAACTCAGCCACCTTTTCTTTTGTGGCTGCTTTGATTGCCTTGGTTTCCGACCACTTTGTCAGATAGTCTATGCACACAATGATGTAAGACCTTTGCCTTGAAGGAGGATTGATAGGACCCACAAAATCCATACCCCACTTCTCAAATGGTTCAAGAGTCACTTGACATTGGAGAGGCATTTCGTCCTTTGGGGTCGGCTTCCCCATCCTTTGGCATCGGTCGCATTGGTTGATATATCTCTTGACATCTTGATGAAGCGTTGGCCAATAGTAGCCTTCCTGTAGAATTTTGAAGGCAATCCTCTTGGCTGCAAAATGTCCTCCACAAAGCCCATCATGACAAGTTAGGAGGATGTCAAAAGCTTCCTCCTCCCTCACACAATGCCTTAAGATCTGATCAGGGCCAAGTTTGAATAGGTTGCCCCCGATCCAAGTGAATGAGGCACTCTTCCTTACAATTCTGCTTTTCTCTTTTGAAGATAGATGTGGAGGGAACTGTGCTGAGACCAGATAGTTTCTTATATTAGCAAACCATGGAAAGAGTATTGAGATTGCAAATAGATGTTCATCTGGCATCTCGTCGTCCACTGTTCCATCTTCACCTGCAGGTAAATCTAGTCTAGACAAGAAGTCAGCAACAACATTTTCTTTACCTGATTTATCAACGATAGTTAAATCAAACTGCTGCAACAGAAGTAACCATCTAATAATACGAGCATTCACATCTAGTTTATTCATTAAATATCTAATTTCAGCATGATCATTATGTACAAATGTTTGATAGCCAGTGATGTAGTGTCGGAACTTGTTCAGGGCATGGACCACGGCCAAGAACTCTTTCTCAGTTACAGTATAATTCATTTCTGCCTTGGATAAGTTTTTGCTGACAAAATATATGGCATATGGGATTTTTTGTTCAACCTATCCTAAGGCTGCCCCTATGTCTTTGTTCGAGGCATCAGTGTGGATGTGGAAAGGTAGGGCCCAATTTGGACCTCTCAATATCACGGCGGACACCAACTTATCCTTTAATTCATTCAAAGCCCTTTGGCAATCGTCCGTCCATTTGAACTCGACATCTTTTGCTAAGAGGCCAAACAGTGGCGAGGCTAAATTACTGAAGTCTTTAATAAATCTTCTATAATATCCTACTAAGCTTAAGAAACTCCAAACATCTCTTACCTTCTGAGGAGGTGGAACCTTTTGATGAGAGCAATTTTATTAGGATCCACCTGCAATCCTTGGCGAGAAATGGTATGTCCTAGCACAGTTCCTTCAGTCATCAGGAATTCACATTTTTCAGGACTAAGGGACAGGTTCATCTCAATGCACTTGGTTAGAACTTTTCCCAGGTTGGACAATGCTTCCTGGAAGTTGGACCCATAAGGAGTCAAGTCATCCATATAGATTTCCACCGAATCATGGACCAACTCAGAGAAGATGCTCAATACTGCTCTTTGGAAAGTGGCAGGAGCGTTGCATAGCCCAAAGGGAAGGACTTGGTAAGCAAAGGTACCCCAAGGACAAGTGAAGGTGGTCTTATCTTGGTCTTCTGGGCTGATTTGGATCTGTTTATACCCACTGAACCCATCTAGGAAAGAGAAGAACTTCTTCCCTGCCAGTCCATCCAACACTTGATCTATGAAAGGCAGAGGAAATAGGTCTTTCTTGGTGGCTTTGTTCAGTTCTCAGTAATCCACACAGATTCTCCACTTTCCATTTTTCTTGGGTACCAACACTAGAGGGGAACCCACTCGCTATCCGAGATGGGGTAGATGAATCCTGAAGACAACAATTTTTGCAATTCTTCTTTGACAATGTGCTTAAGGGTTGGATTAGTTCTCCTCTGTGGTTGCCTGACCGGTTTACAGTCTTATTTGATGTAGATATGATGGGTACAGAACGAAGGATGGACTACTTTCATCTCCTTATAGTTCCAAGCGAAAGCATCTAGATGACTTGCCAACATACTATACAGCTCCTTCTCCTGGGAAGGAGATAGGGAGGAGTTGATCTTTAACGTTCTCTTGGGGCCAAACTCCACATTTTTGACTCTGGGAGAGATTGGATCGGTCATAAAAAGGTCCACTAAGGTGCTGGCTTGAGTATCCTCCACCAATTTCTTTAAGGACAATGCACTGGGAGGCGGATTCTGAATCAAGGTCTCAATCAAATCATCCTCGGTGTGAGGACTCCCCTGGTGGTTTCTAAGGTGCACAAGGGTGAAGAGTGCACCTCATCCTCTTCTCCTTCTTCCAACCAAAGTGGTAAGTCATGTCCTAATAGAGGTTGGGCAGGAAGGTATAGGATTAGCTGCTTGGACATAGGACCATTTTTGATGGTCATGTTTCCTGCTCTGCAGCTTATGTAAGTATCTGCAGTGGTTAACCAAGGTCTTCCCAAAATAAGGGGGTATCCAGTAAGCTTTGCCTTTGGTTGAAGAACCAAGAAGTCTGCACGATACTCCCAAGAGTCAAAAGAGACCAAGACATCCTCCACAATCCCTTCGGGAGTCATGATAGAGCGATCTGCCAACTACAGGACCATCGAGGTCTCCCTTATGGAACCCTGAAGGTTGAGTTTGAGCATGGTATCCCTGGTCATCACATTAATGGCAGCCCCTAAATCAATCAAAGTGTGGGGTATGATGGTGCCATTGATGTGGACATCAACTACAGGACTCCCAGGATCCAAATACTTTGGACAGATTACTTGCCCCAACATAAGATCAGACAATTGTCCTATGACATTGATGGTTGAGGCATCTCTTTTTCGCCTACCTGGGTGCTTGAAACACTTTTCCTTAACCAATTTGTTATATATTGGTACATCTTTGATGGCTTGGAGAAGTGGTATTCTCACACACAACTGTTTGAGTTCTCCCAGAAGCTCATTCTCCTCTGGGTCGGGTTGTGTGGTGACTGTTAGTCTCTCAGGAAAGGGTGGAGTGGTCTTGGATTCACTTTCTTGTTTATCTTCCTCGTTCTCTAGGGGAGGAGGTTGGTGATCCGGAAGAGTCTTCCCGGATCGTAGGTTGATCTCCTGGATCTCCACAGCATAGGTAGGGCATGTTGTTTCCCCGGTATATACCTGCTGGGCCTCTCGGTTGTTAGTGTTTGGGTTCGGTTGAGCAGGCATCTCGGGTTGTCTTGGAAGAGCAGGAGGTAATGGTTGTGGTTGAGCTGGTGGTGGAGGCAAAATGGCGGGAGGAGTGTTGTACTGGGGCCTACACCCCAGTTGAGGTGCATTCCACTGAGGCTGTGGCTGGACATGGGAGTGAAACGAATGAGTAGTGGGATGAGTATGGTATTGAGGTGGGTAAGACCATGGATGAGGCACAAACCAGGAAGGATGAGCAGGGGGACCCCAAGAAGGCATAGGAGAAAATTGGTTGGGGCTATAATAAGCTTGGAATGTCCCTTGCATCCTGCTGGTAAGGTTTAGGTCCGTGCGGCCTCCTTTGGTTGAGGAAGTAGAGAGGTTCAATGGGTGCCTCAGTTCCTTGGTACATGGCCTTAAACCCAGGTAAGGTTGGGCATTCGTTTGTGGGGTGGTCCTCCTCACAAATGAAACATACCTCTACCGAGTGTAATGGACACTCGTTCTTAGGGTGCTTCCTTGTACACCTAGGACAGAAGATGGCCAAAGCCCTCTCAGCTTCCTCTTTCTTTTGCTGGATTCAGAATGTATCAAGTTGCAGGGCAATGGTCTATCTTACCTCACTTTTGAGGTCCTCCAGCTGATTAACAAACTCATGCCTGGAGAAAGTAGTACTAGCTGAAAGGGGTTTTCCCCTACCTCTTCTTAGGGCTACCCTAGAGTTGTTTCTAAACACAGTCTTTATATCCTCATAAGGTAGTTGGTAAATATCTCCTCCAACTAGCATGTGAAGGGTATCTAGAAGGTCTTCAGGGACTCCTCGGAGCAGGACCAACTTGAGAGATTCAGGGTCAAGTGTGCACCTGGCCCATTTATAGCTAAGTTGGAACCTTTCCTCATAATCTTCCAAAGACTCATCATTTCCCATGGTCATCTAAAATATTTCTCCTTGGCTTCCTTGGACCTACAATAGTCCCGGTATTTGGTATTGAAAGCTTGCTGCATCTGAGCCCAAGTGGTGATACTGTTTCCAAGTAAGCCCATGAACCAGCGTAATGTTGCATCCTTGAGGGTAGAGGGAAAGAGTTTCAATTTGTTCTCATCTTCTATATAGTCATAGGTTCGACAAAGGATAGCAAACTCAAACAGGAAGGTATCAAGGTTTTCAGTAGTCAATCCATGGAAGGGAGGTAAAGCAAAGGGGCTTATGTTTTTCATTTTCATGTCTCCATTGGTCTCTCGGATGGGAAAGGCACCTTCTATTCTCTCATCTTCTCTTCTATTCTCAGCCATGGCTTCAGGTGGAGTGTTCTCTAACTCTTCTACTATTATAGGATCTTCGTATATCTCAGGAGGCTCGCCTATAGGTTCTTCTGGATCACTGTCACCAAAGAAGAGAAAAGGGTGACTCAGTGAAGTGGTGGGGGCGTTGGGTAAGAATTTTCCAATTTTATCTATATTCCTACGAGGCATGAAATGGAAAGGCTTTTGATTGCTTTTTGCTTTACTTATGGAACCTGCAAAACTGAAAATAGATTGAACTGCAACTAACTATCTTGCTTAAATGAAAATTTGGAATTGAAATGAAAGCAGGAAATGACTAATCTATTTTTCTCAAATGAAATTCCAAGAATGAAATGCTAGTCTACGCTTGCGAAATTGAAATGCTAATCTACGCTTGCAGAATTGAAATTGAAGAATTGAAATGCTAATCTATGAAAGAAGAAATATCTATTTTTACTTTTGCAGAAATGAAATTTCAGAATGGAAATGAAATAAACTATTTAGCAGAAGGCAAGTGTAGAAAAATAGAAGAAAAGCAACAATCACCAATACTCTGATGCTTCCCCAGCAACGGCGCCAAAAATAAGGTGGGATCCAGTATTGCAGCAATAATGCTGCAACTCCTGGGACTCCCTTCTTTACTTTTTTCAACCCAGTAGTTCGTAACAAACTTGGAAGAGACGGTGCTATATGCACAAGTACTAGCTCTTGCCGTAGTTGTCACTTGGTCAGATGGCACAAGTCTGCTAGGGGCTCAAGCCAACTTCTATGAGCTCTTACAAGAAGATTTTTAACTGATGGATGGAAGCTAATCCAGAGGAAGTTGATCTACTTGCAGAAAGAAACTGAAAGCCAAAAAAGTAACATAAACCCTAGCAAACCCTAATTCTACCAGCTAGTCCTACTAATGCAAAGGAGAGAATGCAAACTACTAAAAGAGATGCCATTACTTCTATGAAGATAAAATGCACATGCCTAGGCTACCTCTATCTGAAGGAAACATCTTTTTCTATTTTCAAATAAGTTATCAGAATTATCATGCATGTGTTTTAACTGGCTTTTTCTTGTGCAGGGGTGGATCAATGAAGAGGAATGCTTGGAAAAGGTTGGGAAGGTTCAGAGAGGGTCTAAGGAGTCCCTAACACCCTTCCAGAGAGTTTCACAAAGTTTGGCTATCTAGCAACCTCACTTGTGAGCTTCTACAGGAAGTTTGCAGGTGTTCTACAGGATGTTTCAGGGATTTCTACAAGATGTTCATAGATTTCTACAGGATATTCTAAAATTGGATTTTGGAGGATGGGTGAGTGAGAGAGGATGCATGAATGGATAGGGCGGTAGGGTAGGGGTCTGAAATGACCCAATAACTGATGGATGAAGTGATGAGAGGGTGTGGAAAGCTAACTTGACTTAAATAAGGCTAAGGTAATGGAAGAGTAAGAAGGTAGGGTTACGTGGGCAGAAGAGTAGTTGTGAGATGAGGAACCTAACTAGGAGATGGAGCAGCTAGCCTAGACGAAGCTTAGGTGGATGAGAGAGTGATGGAGATGCCCTGCACGGTGTACACTTAACCAATTCAACCAAGTCCTGCACACAATCAAAATCTTAGCTAATCTATCCTAACTGTCACCGAAGCAAATGAACAGCAACTTTATTCCTTAAAGAGAACCATGTACAGTACTTAATCAAAGAAACATCTCAAAAGGTCTGAACACATGACTAACTTCTACAAATGAAGACATTACACCAAAGATTGCATGGTGAAGCAAACTAGTGTTTTTGTTGGGAACCACTGTTTCTGCAATTCCATCCCCTGATCCAATAAGGGAGAGGTGAAACTGAGAGGGCAGACAACCCCATTTCTGGAGATTTATCAATTATTATCCTATCAATCTCTTCTGCACATCTGAAGAAATTCTATTCCTCAACGTTGACCTAGTTAACCAACACAGCTAAATCTTGCTCAACAAAACCACGTTTCAAATGCATAAAAGCAAAATCACAGTGCTTAAAAGAAAGATAACAATACAAAGAAGGAGGCCCTAGGCTCTCAGGTTGGGCCCAACCCTGAGATCTATGGCTCCTATAAAAAAACTCAAAGCTGATATCAAATATGACTACTTCTCATTATCAAAAAATAATCATAAGTCAAGAGTTATGCCAACAATGGCTACAAGAGAACAAAACAAAGCTAGTAGCACTGTAGTGAAAAATATGCAAGAGTTTTTCAAAAGTCCCTCACGAAGGCTGAGGCCTTAACATTTATACACCACGAGGCCCTATCTAGCCTCCTAAATCCATGGGGCTTGGCTGCCCAAACTGTGAGTGAACAACTCCTTCCAAAAGATCTGTTTGGCTGCCTTCTAGATCCGGTTTTGGTGGCCTTTGAAGCTCGGAGTTTGGGTGAAGATCCCAAGGGAGGCTATTTAATGCCATAGACAACCCCCCTACGAATCCTCAACCCAAGCTTGGCTGTCTCCTAGCCCATGTCTGCTCGGTTTTGCTCCAACATGTGTCAAACAATCCTGAAATGAGCACGTGTTAGCCACCTAGGAATAGTGACTACCCTTATTCATACAAATGACATAAACATACTAAAAAATAATGCATAAGTTATGAAAAATGAAGGATTGAATAGGGATAATTAGGCCAAATGAGCCCAAAATGTTACCAATTTTTGGGCTCATCACCATTGTGAAAAACATAATCATGCAATCTAAGGTTGATGTAAAAAGGGGCTACATCACTATCCTCAACTTGGCCTTCTGATGCCGAACCAAAGATAAGCTCGGGTTGGTCATCTTCCACATTAACCATATCAGATAAGAGATCTTTATTCAAAATCTTTGACACTTGACCTTTATAACTTCTATTTTTCATTAATTTAGTCAAAGGTATTGACACTTTTAACTTAGCAATCTCATTCTCTAAGCTAAATGTTGTAGTTTTCTCTACCTCTTTGACTCGAGCATCCTTCTCTTCAGTCTTCTCCTTTGTTTCACTTGGCTGATTTGATTTTTCATTTGCTGATTGTACTTTGATCGAAGTAGGATCTACTGGCTCCTTTCCCTTTTTCTGAACATTTGGAGAATCATTCTTTGGTGGTGTTTCTTCCTTCCATTTCTGAATTGGATTGATTGGTACATCCATACTCCTGAGCGAATACTATCTTCGATGCGTTGTGAATGCATTCATATATCCCCTCTTATATTCATCTAATTCTTCTTCTAGGACTGCTTCATTTGTTAATATAAAATCTTCATCTTTTTATACAGCTGGGCTTTCTGAATACTCTTCATCTTTATTGATATAAATTAGCAAAGCATCTGGTGTAAAAAAGTGATTCTCCTCTCCTATTTAAGTCTCATCATCCTCTGATTCAATGCCATGGACATAGTTCTGTTGTAATGGTGTTTTGACCTACTGTTGAGCTGATGGATCTTGCGCTCTTTGCTTTCGTTGCTTAATTCTGAACTGTGGTTGCTGCTGACCACGAAAATTTGGATTCTTGACCTATGTCTTGGGCTTATCTGCAATGGTTAATCTATTGAACATCTTCTCAAGCTTACGAAGAAAATGATCTGAGGAAGAAGCTTCTTCCTTTATTGTCACCTTCTTCTCGGTCTTTGTGCTAGCTCTCTTAGCTAGCAGATTTGCCTCCACACTCACTACAATTTTCTGCATGTCCTCCAATGTAGCCAGGTCTCTTTCTCTCAATTGATATGCCATGTTGGGATCAAAGCCATTGGGAAATTTTATCAAGGCCAACCCCATTGGTGGCTTGATATCATCTTGAATAACATTATAAACAATATTGAATCTAACACAGTAATCCTGGACACTTACACCAACATTCCTCTTCATGTTTTCATACTTGGAAAGGATTTGGAGTGGATTTTTCTTTACCTCCCAACGATCCAAAAATTGTCTTTGAAGAATTGTAAATGTATTGATAGTTCCAACATGCAATGCTCTGAACCACATTCTCACTTCGCCTCCAAAAGTTTGCACAAATAATCTCATAGTCACATTCTCTTCATCTATCTCGTTGAGATCAAAGAAATCACTCATCTTATCAACATGTTGCTATGGTTTGATGCCTTGGGTAGCATCAAACAATGGGATTTTACTTTGGTAACTAGCGAGCATAGCATCCAAGTTCTGTGGAAAATGAGAGGTGCATATCTGACTACCATTGCTCGAGGTGGATTTAAAACTGCCCTTGGGGATGTAGGAGGAGTGGGAACAATGATAGTAGTCTATGTTATGGGTGTATTAGGTGTCGAAGGGGATGAAGAAATATTTGATGTTTGAGGTGTTGAAGGGGTTGATGGAGGAGAAGAGACTGGTGAGGAAATTTTTTGTGCTTTGCAATTAAAATTTAGGAAATTACAAAAATTTCTCCAAAATGCTTCAAAATATGCAAGATGCAAGCTTATCAATTGCTTTGTTGAGCTAAGGAAGCTTCAGCCAAGATTCTAAGTTTATCTTGCTCCTTTTTGGCTTTTAAGCCTCTCCCTAACTTGGCTTTTAGGGTTCTTATTCTTGTCTTGCAAATTTTGTTCTGAACCAAATAGTGATAGGCCATGTGGCGCAACATGTTCTTCTCCTTATTAGCCTTATCAAGAAGCTTCTCAAGGTGGATATTCACTCTTTCCAAACACGATTATCGGTCAACATCTATTTCTTGCTCTAGTGAAGTCAGCTTGATTTTCCTTCTTTTTGCCACTTGCCAGTTTTCCCTTATGGTTAGCAGCTCCATAATTGTTTTTTTATCCTCCAATTGCTTGTTTTGTTGCTCAAGGTACTTAATGATCCAGCTAGCCCTCTCAGGTCAAGTGATAAGGCTTATATCTCAACTTCTTTCTCCTTGATGATCACATCCTTGAGTCTTGAGCTTTGGGAGCCCAAATTAGTGTCCTCTTCCCCAACCAAAATAAAATCCTTGTCTTGGCCTTCAGAAGGCCCTTCATCATGCAATAGTTGCTTTCCTCTACCCTGTACCTGTTCCGTTGAAGAAGAAGGCAACACCCCTTTCACCCCAGGTGAAGATAGCATTTGATTGTTGTCCAATGAAGAGAACGAGACCCCTTCCACGCCTGGTTGAGATAATACTCATTTGGCAGCTACAAAAAGTAATCTTGTGCCCATTTCATAAGTTATAAACACAGGAATGTGAGCCTCTTTAGTTTTGATTTCATGCTCTCTTTGTTGCCCGGAAGGTCCACCTTCCTCTTGAGATTTTGCAAAAATTTGAGGCCCCTTGGAAATCTCATGGGCAATGACGATTTCCCAAGGCACTCCCAACTGAGTGAGCTGATGCACAACAATAATCTTGATGATAGCAAAGTGATAAATGCTATTAAGCTACTGTGGGTATGGTTTTGTCTTTGCAAGCACACTCATCCTCTCTATGTTTTTGAAAATGAAGTATGGAATACACATCATTCTATCCTTGGTAAAATGAATAAGCAATCTGATATGATAGGCATAGAGTCTAGAGAACCTTCCCTCACATGTGAACTACTTAATGATGAGTTTCATTAGTGGCACATACCGGTCCTCCAAAAAGTTAAAAGGAAACACCTTGCTCAATTTTCTATGATATTTGGCTTTACTGTAGGGTTCATAGTTTTGTTTGCTGATATTCTATCTTTTGTTCCATCCTTCCCCCACATCTCGCATCCTAGTTTCTTTTGCAATAATGGCTAGTGAAAGAGTGAAATTGATGCCAGCAAGTTGTACCATATTGTCATCCATGTTGATGACAAATTGCCTAGCTAATTCATGATGATACTTAACCCTCTCAACTATCTCACAAAACTCAAAGCAAGATTGGTATCTGAAACAAATGGTGGAAAGAGGACAAGAAAGAAGCTTAGCAAAGCTAATAGGCTCCTCTCTGATTATTTTCCCACCCTTGTGAGGTCGCCTAGGCCGTACATTCCTTTCTCTTGAACTGTGACTTTGTTTTTCTTCTTCATAACTTGAGTCACTGTTTCTTGCCACGATGCTTAGTGTTGTCTTAGGAAGATGATGTGATGAAGGTATGGTGAAAAATGGTAATGAAGGAGGGCAATGGTGATGAGTATGAAAAGATTTTACTCTTAGGAAATGGAATTGGGGAATGAAGGGATTAGTTTTGGGAAACTAGGGTTTAGTGAGGGATTTAGGGTTTGGTTAGGGAATTAGTTGCTTTAGGGGAGTGGGATATGGGAAAATGGGATAAATGGAGTGTATTAGGGTAATAAAAGAGTGAAAAGGGTTTAATAATGTTTTTTGTGATGATGGAATGAAAATTGCACAATGAAATGGGAAAACAATGATGACAAGCTGAGGTTTCATTTTTCACATGCAAAATTTATGAAGAACACAAGAGTGAACCCAAATTCAGCTGTAGGATGTTGTCTACTTACTTATAGAATGAAAATGTAGCAATTTTGAGGGTTATTGCATGATTTGGAACAATTTAGGAAGATCAGGATTGATGTACAGTGCATTGGGCCCAATGCGTAGTGCCCTCCTGATGCACAATGCCCATTCAAAATAACACTACAGGAAAGCCTCTGATGCACAGCGCCAGCCTGATGTGTAGCACACTGCCTCTGATGCATAGTGCTAGGCCAAGTTGCTTTGAAAATAGGGTTTTTTTTTTCCTCCTTGGCTCCAAATCATGATTTTTGACTCTCCAAAGGATTTTTGCTCAATGAAATGATAAGTAGGACCCCTTTCACTTTAAATATGGATGACCTTTAATTTTCACTTATCTCAAACCCACTTTTCTAATGTCAAAGTGACTTTTGGTGTTGAGCTATGTTTTTCCATTGAAATTGACTTTTCTTAATCATTTGGTAAACCGATGCATTGATGCTTGTGTTTTTGTTTGCAGTGGCTAGAGTTGGCAAGGTGAGCAAGGGCAACAGTTTTGTGTTAGAAAATTATATATTACAGAGCAATGGAACACATAAAATATTGCAGAAATATAAACATAGAAAACACACAAAACAAGAGAGACACAGATATACGTGGTTCACCCAGTTTGGGCTACATCCACCCCGAACAGCCAGTCCTTCCTTTCTATTATCCAGCAAAATGAAGAGACACAACCTACAACAAATCCGCTGTAATATCCTCTGTTTTCTCTCACAGTCTCACCTCTCTGTTTCTCGCTCACAGAATACACATCTATATCACAGCCTCAAATACAATACCCTCATACAAAGAGAGGGGTTGCCTTCTAGGGCAAAAAGCCCTAAACTAAACATAAGTTCTACCATCAGATCATCCACCTAATAAACGGCCCAGATTGACTAGAAATTACTATACTTTTACAAGGCAATTTTACATTTGTTTTTAGCTTCGGGGGCGCTGCCCCCGAGCCCCCGCCGGGGGACCGCTGGCCCCCGGACCCCCCAGCCGAGGGGGATCGGCCCCCCTGGACCCCCGCACCCCCCCACGTGGAGGGTGTACAAGACTTCCTGGGGTATACATCCGGCTGAAACAAAGACCTTTGAACAACCATGCTCCACACACAACAATCTCCCACTTGGAGAATGATTGTAGCAAGTCCACTGCTGCTTCATTTGATGGACAATGACTCCTCTTTGGACCTGGTTGTTTTTCATCTTCATCGTCACCCTTGAAGACCAATTGAAACTGAGCATGTCTTTAGTTTCTCCCTGGTTACAACTTTTGTTAGCATATCTGCAGGATTCTTGCTAGTGTGTATCTTTTCCACCTTCAACTCTCCATCTTCCAACACTGATCATATGGAATGGTACTTGAGCTGTATGTGTTTAGTCCTGGAATGAAATGTTGAGTTCTTTGCAAGATGAATGGCACTTTGACTATCATTGTATAACGTGCCCATATCATGCTCCTTACCCAATTCACCCATAAACCTTTGTAACCAAATCATTTCTCTACTAGCCTCTGTAGCAGCAACATACTCTGCTTTTGTTGTTGAAAGTGCAACAACACTTTGGATTTTTGAAACCCAATTGACAGTTGTTCCTCCAACAGTAAATACATATCCTGTAGTGCTCCTCCTGTTATCTCTGTCACCTGCCATATCTGCATCAACATATCCTTGTAGGGAGATGCTTGAACCACCAAAGCATAATGATTTATTTGTGGTACCTTTCAAATATCTGAGAATCCATTTCACTGCCATCCAATGTTCCTTTCCTGGATTGTTCATGTACCTGCCTACAACTCCCACTGCATGTGCAATATCAAGCCTTGTGCAGACCATTGCATAAATTAAGCTTCCAACTGCTGATGCATATGGAACTTTAGACATATAATCCATGTCTTCTTGGGTCTTTGGGCACATTTCCTTGCTAAGTTTGAAATGGCTAGCAAAAGGTGTACTAACTGGTTTTGCATTGTGCATGTTAAATCTTTTCAACACCTTTGGTATGTACTCATTCTGAGACAATGTTAATTTACGATTTTTCTTGTCTCTAGTTATTCTCATACCAAGGATTTGTTTTGCAGCTCCCAAATCCTTCATTGCAAATGAATTTGCCAATTTTATTTTGAGCACATTTATTTCCTGCATGTTAGATCCTGCAACAAGCATGTCATCTACATACAATAAAAATATAATATAGCTGCCATCATTTTGCTTTTTCAAATAAACACAATGATCACAGTGACATCTAGTATAACCTTGTCCATAAATAAACTTGTCAAATTTTAGATACCACTGCCTTGGAGCCTGTTTTAAGCCATACAAGCTCTTCTTCAACTTGCACACTAGTTTCTCCTTCCCTTTCACCTCATATCCTTGTGGCTGATGCATATATATCTCTTCCTCCAAATCCCCATGGACAAAGGCTGTCTTTACATCTAACTGCTCAAGATGCAAATCTTCAGCTGCTACAAGACTTAAAATAGTTCTAATTGAAGTCATTTTAACAACAGGAGAAAATATTTCATCAAAATCAATACCTTTCTTCTGTGCAAACCCCTTCACCACAAGTCTAGCTTTATACCTCTGTTTTCCTCCATCTTCTTCCTTCAGCCTATAAACCCATTTATTCTTCAATTTAGTTTTTCCTACAGGCGACCTGACTAAATCCCAAGTCTGGTTATGCATTAAGGAGTCCATCTTTTCTTCCATGGCTACCTCCCACTTCTTCCTGCTTTCAACCTACATTGCTTCTTCATAACATTCGGGTTCACTGGAATCAGTCAACAATAAATAATGTAATGAAGGAGAGTATCGTTCAGGGGGTCTACTTATCCTAGTAGATCTTCTAACACCACTTTCAGGTGTTTTGGGTGCCTGTTGCTGTTGTGGTGGTTGTTGTTGTTGTGGTTGTTGATTATTATTATTTTCAGGCACCTTTACCTTTTCACCGATTTCATCAAGAACTGCGTATTCCTTGTTTTCTTTCTCCTGTTTCTTTTCCTGCAACTGGTTCTTATACAAGACCTTTTCATTGAATATTACATCTCTGCTCCTAATGATTTTGTGATTTTCGTAATCATATAAGCGATAACCAAAATCATTAACACCATATCCAATAAAGGTACATTTCTTTGACTTTGCCTCAAGTTTTGTTCTATTTTCTTTATCAATATGGACAAAGGCCTCATAACCAAAAGGCTTTAAAAAAGAGTAGTTTACCTTTTTACCTGTCCATGCTTCCTCTGGAACACCACCATCCAAGGAACTTGAAGGCCCTCTATTTATTAGATAAACAACAGTATCTATAGATCTGCCCAAAACTGTAAAGGCAATCCTGCATGCAATCTCATGCACCTTTCACGCTCCATGATTGTTCTGTTCATCCTTTCTGACACACCATTTTCTTGTGGTGTTCTTGGAAATGTCTTCTCTCTGTGAATTCCATGCTCTGAACAGTACCTATCAAACTCTTTGCTGCAATATTCACCTCCATTTTCTGATCTAAGACACTTCAATTTCTTTCCTGTCTCAATCTCAACCAAAGCTTTCCATTTCTTGAAAGTATCAGATACATCAGATTTATTCTTAATACAATAAATCCAAGTTTTTCTAGTTGCATCATCAATAAAAGTAACATAATAACGAGAGCCACCGAGAGATGATACGAGAGCAGGTCCCCATACATATGTATGCACAAGCTCTAATTTTTCATTCTTCTTTTCTTTCCCAACTCTGAGAAATCTGACTTTCTTCTGTTTTCCATAAATGCAATTCTCATAGAAGTCCAAATCAACATTCTTCAAACCTGGCAACAAATTCCTTGATTGAAGAATCTTCATCCCCTTTTCACTCATGCGTCTGAGCCTATGATGCCATAATGCTGCATCTGCTCCTTTGGAAGTTAAAGCATTAACAGAGTTAGAAATACCATTGCATAAATACAATGTACCAACCTTTTCGCCTTTTGCTATTACCAGGGCTCCTTTGGTGACCTTCCAAGCTTTATCTGTGAAATTTGTCATAAAACCTTCACCGCCTAACTGCCCTGTTGAAATGAGATTTTTATTTAGATCTAGAACATGCCTTACCTCCTTTAATAGCCATTGGTTTCCATTCTGCTGTTTTACAAGAACCTTACCCATTCCAACGATTTTACAGGGTTTATCATCACCCAGACGAACTTGTCAAAAATATCCTTGAACATAGTCATGAAAGTATTTCTTATCAGGTGTGGCATGGAATGAAGCCCCTGAATCTACCACCCATGAATCAATAATATTTTCGAAAGAAAGAATCAAAGAATCTTGTAACACCTCACCTGTCACATTTTCTTCATGATTGTTTTCTTGTTGTGCATCTCCTTCTTTTCCCTTCCAAGATCTACAGTCTTTCTTTAGGTGTCCTTTCATTCCACATTTCCAGCACACTATCCCCGATCTGGACTTGGATCTACCTTTCCTTGATTTACTACGATATCCTGAGCTCTTTCCTCTTTCCATTTTTCTTCCTCTAGACTCTGCACTCAAAGCATTTCCCGATGTCTCACCGGAGCTTTTCCGTCGCATTTCATCGCTAAGTATAGCACCGACAACATTATCAAACTTTAAAGTACTAGATCCAAAAACGGAGTTACTAATGGCCATCACCAAACCATTCCAGCTTTCTAGTAATGAGCACAAGAATAACAGAGCTCTAACTTCATCATCAAAGTTTACCCCTATAGAACTTAACTAACTTGTAACTGTATTAAAATCATTGAAATGGTTTGCAACAGATCAAACTTTCGACATATTCATATTAAATAACCGTTTCATAAGAAATACCTTGTTTGAGGGCGAGGGTTTTTCATATAGTTTCAACAACGTCTGCATCAAACCCTCTGTCATGGTTTCCTTCGAAATGTTGAAGGCGACTGGTGTAGCAAGGCACAACCGTATTGTTCTGAGTGCCTTTCTATCAAGAAGGTTCCATTCTTCATCTTTCATACCCGTCGACATCTTTGTTTTTCCGCCCAATGGTAGGTATAGATCTTTCTGATACATATAATCTTCCATCTACATCTTCCACAGCAAGAAGTTTTAGCCGTTAAATTTCTCGACCTAAACTTACCATCTTCCGCCATTGCTCGCACTCGAACCAGGAACCCTTCTTTCCTGCGAGTTTATCAGCCAAATAGACCTTCGGCTTTGATACCAGTTGTTAGAAAATTATATATTACGGAGCAATGGAAGACATAAAATATTGCAGAAATATAAACACAGAAAAAGCACAAAACAAGAGAGACACAGATATACGTGGTTCACCCAGTTTGGGCTACGTCCACCCCAAACAGCTAGTCCTTCCTTTCTATTATCCAGCAAAATGAAGAGACACAACCTACAACAAATCCGCTGTAATATCCTTTGTTTTCTCTCACAGTCTCACCTCTCTGTTTCTGGATCCCCCCCGCATGGAGGGGTGTACAAGACTTCCTGGGGTATACATCCGGCTGAAACAAAGACCTTTGAACAATCATGCTCCACACACAACACTTTGAACTTATTACATATAGAAAAGTTGAAATTACATAAAATTTTGATACATAGGAATAAAAACTCTATTTTTACAACCACTTATTGAACATAACATCATTGAAATTTTTATTTTGTGAACTTATTAGACCTCCTCATGTGTCTGCTAACCCTTTATTGATTTTTGATGACCATGGTGGCAAGCCCTAGACCTAACAAAACCTAAAACCATAAAAATGATTTTTGCAAATGTAATGACAAAAAATGATTTTAAATGACTTAAACATGTGAAAATAGGCCAACAGGTAAAGACCATGAGGGAAATTTGATAATGAACCACTGCCATCAGTTGATCCATGACCTAATGGAATGCAGCTGATCAGATGGGACACCTAAAATGCATGCAAAAAGAGAAATTTGATCACTCATGGAGGGATGAAGATACCAACACTAACACTGCCCATAAAAAAAATTCCATTTAACACATATTTCATTAAATATGGAAGTATTCAGTGGATCTAGAATTTAGAACTTTAACTAGATTAAGCTTTTTTCAAAATGAGGAATTAGAAAATCACTTAGTTCACTAATTTTAATGTAGATATTGACCATTTTTGGGTAAAAATTATCATGATAAACTTTATAAAACAAATTTATATAAAATTTCTAAAGAAAATCTTTCACATTTTAGTCTTGGATTCCTTACATTATCTATTTTAATATTTTTTATGGTTTATAGTAAAAGATAAGTTTGTTAAGGTTATTTTATGAAAATAATGATGCGTATGTTACTATTATTAATCCATTTAATTATAATATGATATAGTAAATATCATTTTGTGTTAAGTCATGACTATTACTAAGGCAGTGTTAACACAATTTAAAAGTCTTATCACCTTTGCAACACTTGTTATATTATGGTTGAAGATTAAAAAACTCTCAAAGATCATCGAGTTTATACTCGTATTGGAATTAAATTTCAAAATATTTGTGACGCTACCAACCTTCTTGATTGTTTAACTAAACAAAATTATGATGATCTTGAAACACTTCTTTTAATGCTTTTTCGGCATAACAATAAAATTTGAAATAAATTTTAATAATATCTTTTTATCTTCTTATTTACCATAGTTGGTCTTAGTGGATGATAATCATCATTATCACCATCATAATTACATACTATTGTAGAAAGTTTGCACCATTTTAGAGTTGAGGAGAAAAATAAATTTATGATCAAATTAAATGTTGAATGTGAGTAGTAGCATAATTTATTTTTATTTATTAGTTGTATGTTTATGCTAATAAAGAAGTTGATTGAGGCTCGCTTTATGAATAATAGATTAATATGCAAGATACATATTAAGTATAAAGTTATTTAATGACAAATGAAATTTTTAGTAATGTGTCCAATATATAGCATTATTTAGAACATTAACTAGATTATATTTTTTCAAAATGAGGAATTAGAAAGTCACTTAGTTCACTAATTTTTATATAGATATTCACCATTTTTTGTGTAAAAATTATCATGATAAACTTTATAAAACAAATTTATATAAACTTGAAAAAGAAAATATTTCACATATTAATCTTGGATTCCTTACATTATCTATTTTAATATTTTTATGGTTTATATTAAAAAGATAAGTTTGTTAAGGTTATTTTATGAAAATAATGATGTGTGTGTAACTGTTATTAACCGATTTAATTATAATCCGATATAGTAAATATCATGTATATGTTAAGTTACGATTATTACTAAGACAATGTTGGCACAATTTAAAATATTGGAATTAAATTTCAAAATATTTGTGACGCTACCAACCTTCTTGATTGTTTACCTAAACAAAATTATGATGATCTTGAAACACTTATTTTAATGCTTTTTTAGCATAACAACAAAATTCAAAATAAATTTTAGTAATATATTTTTACCTTCTTATATACCATATTTGGTCTTAGTGGATGATAATCATCATTATCACCATCATCATTACATACTATTGTAGGAAGTTTGCACCATTTTAGAGTTAAGGAGAAAATATTTTCTTAGGATCAAAATAAATGTTGAATATAATTTAATTTAATTTATTATTTGTACTTTTATGTAAAAAACGAAGTTGGTTGAGGCTTACTTAATGAATAATAGATTAATATGCAAGCTATATATTAAGTATAAAGTTATTCAATGACAAATGGTCATAGTAATGTGTCCAATATATACCATCATAGATCCATTTTAAGTGCAGATGTATGGATCAAATTTCTTCAATTGCAAACATTTTTAGAGTGAAAGATACAATGTGTTATTTTTAATTGTTGAAACTATATTTTTGAATGATAAATAGAGTATATATACGAACAAATAATAATTTTAATATATATATATATATATATATATATATATATATATATATGAAGCTGCTATTGACATAAATTAGTTAACATAAATCTTCAAATAGTTACTTTTTAAGAGTATAATATTTAAACATCTAATTCACACATTTTTTTACCTCTAATTACTTTACAAAATATTCTTTTTTAATATTTTTCTATTTAGAACATAATTTTTATTTTAAAGGGGCACAGATGGACAGACAAACTTACACATCCCCCCATATTGGGCTGTAAAATGAGCTTGTCTCAATTACTAATCATTTTAATGATCAAAATCAATCATGAATTAGAATAGTAACAAAGTAGTAATTTTATTATTTTCAAATACAACAAGAAAGAGAGAAAAATGATTAAGATATTTATTACAAATGTTTAGTTTTTATCCCTGAAATGTTTAAGGATATTATATTGAAAAGAACATATTAACATTCATCTAAAACTTAGATTCCTTACATTATTTCTATTATCATTAACATTTAAATTTATGTATTAAATTTGACTCATGAATACTAGATTGTGTAAAAAAAATCTTACCTATAAAGTTATTTAAAAATATATTAATATTGTTTTTCTTACTATTATTGACCATTTTAAATTGACAATAACTACTTTTCCTAAGTTGAGTACAAATTAATTATACTAGTATAATGTTGGCACCACTTCAAAATCTATAAGAGGAAATATTTTCTAATTCTAGTTGTGTTGTTCAATGATCAATTTTTTTTTTTTTTTTATAAATTAGAGTGCAACAAAATACGGAATTTGATTTATATCAATTATAATAAGGAAAATTAAGGAAAGCTCACCTAAAACATTATTTCAAGTGTAGCATTTATTCATTAAGTGTTTAAATGGTTTATATTAAATAGAATACTAATTAGGTACTCCACTATTGTTTTAATATACCATGTTTAGAAGATGTTTTTAGGTGCATTATTGAATTTGATTATGCATATTTGATATGGTGAGAAGTCATGTTGGTCAAATAAAGATTTGAAAACTTAAATATTTTATGGCATTGTCATGTAATTTGTATAACACGTGATTACATTGAAATATTAAATAATATAAAACTCCTTCAAAAAAAATATGAAGAGAATATTTATACAACAAATATGGAAAAGTGTGTTTGAATGTATATTAATAGATCCTCCAAAAAAAAATTACATTCATGTATCATATAAACCTACTCTTAAGATATTTTCTCAAGTAGATCAACAATGGCTTCTACACCATATTTATTTATCTTAGTCTTCTTGGAATGTTATTTCTTTGACATCCATGCCCACACTATGGTATTAATTGGAATAGAGCCAAGTTCTTTGTCATCAGGATTTGGTACCCAATATTTCTCTAAAAAATTTCCATTGTATTTCCCTGACATAGGCTTCCACCAGTCAACCTTTACATGAAGATTCTCACTTTCATTATCCCTGAAGATATCTGAGATGGATTTTTCCATCCAAATCATCTCACTTGCATCCTCATTTCCTGATCTAACTAGCAACATCTTTCCTTTCTCAATGTCAATCATCGGATTGAATGTTGGCTTTGGCTTGTTGCATTTGGGTCCAACATATATTGGTTCATTTATCGCATTATCAAAATCTCCATCCATAATACTTGAGATTACTTGGAGTGCATTACGATCAACATCAACAATGTGCCTTGTCTTGGGCCAGAAATCCTCAAAAGATGAATCACTTCCATCTATTATTCTATGATCATTATAGATTCAATCTAATGTATCAAGAAATTTTTCCCAATACATTACTTTATTTTTCCATTCCTCTGTAACAATTGGTGAATCCTCATTCCCAATAGTGTCTTTCCACATTTTTATATATGATGATATCCCTTCTATAGTTCTTTTAAATAGACATCATTTTGTTTGGAAGCTAAGAAAGATGGCTTCCCTATGGGAATTATAGGTCGACTTTCATCATCTATATTCCATAACTCAACTGGTTCTGACCACTCAATATCTCTAATTGATTCTTTATACCTTAGTATTGGAACATCATTGAGTATAAGAAATTGGAAGTATTGGACATTAATATGTCCAATTAGTGCATTTCTTCCCTCCTTAATGTATCCATTAAGGAAACTTTTGAAGTCTTAGACCTTGTCAATAAGTGTGGGTGGAAACACTCTATTTTCTTCAATTATGCGATATGTATCCATCATTTCAGGAAAAGAATAAATATCTTTACTTTTTAGGTTGGAAGACATTCTTCCATAGGTTCCATCTATGTCTTCATGGGTGTTCCCCACAGGCAAGAACCCAACCTCAATAGTGATGAAGACACCAAGTGCAGTTAAAAGTGATAGAAACATGAAAAGATAGTGATTCTTATTATCACTTGCTGCATTGTCCAACTGTAACAACAAATGTGGAGGAAGAGGTTTAAAATCAACATTTTGACTTTTTGAACTTCCATGAGATATAAAATCATCCTTGTACCCTTGAAATTTTGAGTAAATGGAGGTGTCAAGTAATGCATTTGTAAGTGGGTTTCTTGAAATTCCACTTTCATAAAGTAGATCACCATACATATCCATTTGTCGGTCTTCAAGGTCCCTTAAGCACTTTGCAAGGGATGTAATAGTAAATTATGATCCCATATGGACAGATGGTAAGGAGAAATGAACAAAACCTCTTGCCTTATGCCCATGTGTAAGCATATATGTCAATGACAAACCCAAATTTGTTCCTACAATAGATTTTGATTTGACACATAGCCTTGGGATTGAAGTCTTTGTTTTGTCCATTTTATCATGGATAATGCTCGAATACTCCTTTGGAAACCGCTCTGACATAATTTTATGGGCATAGTAGCAATATCTTCCACACATAACAATCTTGTTATGTTTCGTCAACCTACCTCGTGCCTTTTCTTCCAACTCTTTTGCAGTTGCTGACTTCATTTGTGCTTTCAACACAATACATTCACTGCATTTACTCAAGTTGGTGTTCTTTGAAAATGCCACATCTCGAAACTTAGTATTCTAGATCGTGTTCATTTTTGGCTATGATATTGATGGGTAATTGAGCTTTTGAAGAGCCTCATTGATCTCTTTTAACAAATAATTTTGTGTGTAAGTCGAAGGAAGCAGTCTGAAAGGAGCAGATGTTCCATCTTCTTCAACATTGACATGTTTGGTTTCGTGAAAAATCTGAATTATCCATTACAATTTTGTGCAATATTTCTATGGCTGCCACTGTGTGAACTCGTGCTTTGCATGTGTTGGTGTTACCATGAATAGCTTTGATCTGTCCATGTTGGAAATAATGTTGGTAGTTATAGAATGTGCTTTGAGGAATTTTATGTATGTTATACCATGCTTTCTTACAAATAATATTCCCATTAAATCTCATGTCCTTTACATTTCTAGCAGTAGGTAGTAGGCCATGGCCGCTTGACATGACTGTGTTTGACATGAGTGATTCAAGAAAAATTCTCTAATACCATTTGTATTTATTTGTCTCATACCCCTTCTAGCACCTGCAATGGCCTTCCTATCCACATGTTGAAGACAATCTTTTCTACAACATACATCTGCTGCCAAAAGTCAAATTTCTTTCTCCTCATCTATTTTTGTTTGACATTTTGCAATTTTTTTTGTAGCCATAACTCATTTAATCCTTTTATATGGCCTTGTTACATTCATATCAATTGAGTTTCCATCTTTTTCATTACAAAGGTACCCATCCAATTTGTTTAAGGGATTTGTGTCCTCTATAACATCCCATATCACCATTTCTTTGGGTGGTTCCTTGAACTTTTCCTTGACCCTTAATATCACACCTTTGTTGTCCACAACTTATTTATTGGCCATCTAACCAAAGAGTATATAGACTTATCACCAATTCTACATATCTCACAATTTCCATCTATCTCTTCTAGAAAAACACCAAAATCCATTTCACCTAGTGTTTCACCCTCAACAATGTCATCCTCGCAGACATTAACTAGCATTCCTTTGGCAATGCACATGCTTTTTCCCATGCATTCATGTGTAAGAGAAACCTTTGCACAAATGAATTTAATCCTATCTTGGGGAATATTTATGGCATGATCATGACAGTGAGGCTCCAAATCTGATTCTGGCCAAATTTCATAAGATTCTAATGCACCTGCAAGTGTGTGCTCAAATCTTGTTGGATGTGGTAGAGGAGCATTATGTTTTAACACCTTTTCAATTTTAACCACTATGCATCCTTTCTTTACCATCTTTCCATGCACTTTATTCCCAAGCTCTGTATTGAATATGGAACCCTCGCCCACCTTCACTGCATGTTGCAGAAGATTTACCTTGTCTCCAATAGAAAATGTAGAAGAAACATTTGTACCTATAAACAAATGTAAATAATGTTAGTATTTACTCAAAAAAAAACATTTATTATAGTATCAATAATATATAACACATGCTTCAATATTTTTATTTACCTATGTGGTGTCTCAAATCCACAATCTTCCATGGATGTATGTCCCCTTCATTAACATCATCATCAATCAAATGTGGTTGAATGACATCAATTATCAAAATTGCAACATAACCAGCATTAACCCTTTCTCCAACATAATAAGTCCCAGACTTTGTAGATTCAACCCTTGCTAGCCCAATGACTTGATCATTAATAAGGAGATCAACATAGTTCCCTTTTGCCAAAATTATATTTTCCATTGTTGCTTGCATCAATTCTATAACAACAATTACATCGTAACTTGTAATTAAAAGAATGAACCGTGTAAAGTGTGACTTTATATTTTCCCAAAACGCACAACTTACGAAAAAATAATATAGATGCAAAAATAAAAATCGAATGGTAGTCATGTTATATGTAATGAAACATTGTTTCCTCAAATGAAAGTTAACAATCAATATCATTCCTTCTTCTACAAACATAAGCATATTGCTAGAAGCAACATTACATGGTTAAATAATTCTAGCACATGCTAGATTTACTTCTAGCATAAACAAAAACACATTGCCAATAACAAATTCTAAGGCGAAGGAAATCCACCACATGCTAAATTTTCTTCTAACATAAATAGAAGCATATTACTCACAAAAACATTTCAAAGTAAAAGAAATCTTACACATTCTAGAGTTTATTGTAGCACAAACACAATCACATTGCCAAAAATAACATTGCAGTGTAGAAGATATCTAGCATACACTTGATTTACTTCTAGCACAAACAAAAGCACATTGCCAACAATAACATTGTAGGGCAAACAAAAGCCAACAAAATCCAACAACTTCTATCACAAACACAATCGCATTTCCAATAACAACGTCGCAAGGTAAAATAAATTTAAAAGATGCTAGCTTTACATGTAGCATAAATACAAGCATACTACCAATAACAACATTTCATGCCAGAATAAATCTAGTGCATGCTATATTTCCTTCTAACACAAAGAAAAGAACATTACCAAGGTGAAGGAGATCTAACACATGTTAGATTTCCTTCTATAATAAACAACCAAATTGAAAACAACAATATTGCATAGCAAAAGAAATCTAGCACAACTTCTAGCCCAAACACAAGCACAAAATTTCCAAAAACACTGCCAAAGTGATGGAAATCTAACACTTGCAAGATTTCCTTTTATCATAAACAACCAAATTGACAACAACACTATTGCAAATCGAAAGAAATCTAGCATAGTTTCTAACCCAAACACAAGCACATTTCCAATAAAAATATTGCAAGGTGAAAGAAATTTAATGTATATTAGCTTTACATGTGGCACAAATACAATCATACTACCAACAACAACATTGCATCCCAAAAGAAATCTATTGCATGTTATGTTTATTTTTAAAACAAATCAACAAAGTGTAATGGTGATTCTCTGTTGTGAAGACGCATGAAAAGTGGCGTAATGCTAATAAGAGCAATGCAACTACTGTAGGATAGCCACTCACCTTTCCCTTTATCCTACAAAAAACTCCTAGGTGTGAAATCCTTTTTTTGCCGAGTGTTTGCTTGTAAGAGGGAAAGTAATGAATAATTCTTCCTGCTAGAATAAATTTCTTTGGGGAAAACAGGGTGAAAAACATGAGGCCTCATCTCCTTACCAAGAAAGTAAAGCTAACTAGGCTTGATTGATATCCATGCCTGATTGTTAAAATTGGCAACTGGGGCCAAACTCCATGTGGGTCATCTTTTTTTTTTTAACACATGGTGAATCAGTAACTGTCAGTCCTAATCTATGGGAGACTCAGGATCAATCCTCATAGCTACCTCTATAACACTAGGAGTACATCCAACTACCTGCAAGTTGATATATTAAGATCCTATGATTTTAGCAAGAATAAGACTCTCGTGCCGCCAAGGTGGGGGTGGGGAATCTGCTGCTCGAGCCACCACCACAGTAGGTCAGCGTACTCGATGAGATTTGAACTGCAGTCTCCTAGGCTTCGCCCAAGTAGACTTACCGTCAAACCACACATCACAGTACCCATGTAGGTCACCTTATTAATGGAAGATGATATTTTTGTGGGATCCCTCTCATCGAGAGGTGTAGGATTGATCTAAAGATCATCCGATTCCGATAACTATTCATGGAGATATGAATTTATTTTTGTTATGGGACAATTCGTCAAGGTCAGTTAACAACCAAATAAACCCCACTTGTGCTCAACGTTTTAGTATAAATAGAGGTGGCCTTCAAGTCATTTTAACACACTTGGGATCTCTTCCTCTCCACTTGTCTTTGGGTTTTAGTAGGAGGAGAGATCCTAAGGGATAACGCTGCCCTAATCCAGGGGGCAAAAGCCAGAACTGCCAAGAACTGCCAGGAATAGCTGGGAAAGCTAGAACTGTCGGGAATAGCCAAAATTGCTGGAACTGTCGGGAATAGTCGAAACAGCCGGGAAGCTGACGTAGAGGGCAGAAGCCCGAAATGCAGGAAAAAGTCAGAACTCGCTGACTGCCAGAACTACCAGGAATAGCTGGAAAAGCTGAAAAAGTCGGAACTGTCGAGAGTAGATGAAATTGCTAGAACTGCCGGCACTGTCGGGAATATCTGAAATTAGCGGAATTGCTGGGAACTGCTGAAACTGCCGGAAAAGTCGGAACTATCGAGAATATCCGGAACTGCCAAAAATTGTCAGAACTGACGGGAACAACGGGAACCAGTGATATAATTTGAAGGGCAGGTCTTAATTTTATTTAGAAGGGCGCACATTGAGGTCACCCTTCTATAATGAAAAGCACAAAAAAATGAAATTCAACTAACAACAGTAAATTATTTTCAAATTTCTTTTTTTTAACACATAGTGAGTGAGTAACTGTTTGGTTGGAACTAACGCTGTGAGTTCCAAGACAACATACTACTGGTTGTCGATGTCTTTACAATGTTGCAAGCTGCAAGATATTCCTCAGAGTATCAAGAACAATAACCCCTTCCAACACAGCTGCAAGTCCAGTATTTATCATACAATTCATACACATTATAACTGACACGTGACAAGCCAACTGTGATCATAACATTTATGTTCACCAAATCTTATGTTTTCTGTCTTTTTCCTTGAATTATTGTCATATTAAGCAGAGTTTGGTGTAAGAACATCCAAAAAAGAATTAGTTTGAGTTTCCACCTTTTGTTAATTAGGTTTTGGCAATAATTTTGACGGGTAAACTAAGTTTCCAGGAAAAAATTTCAGTTTCAAACCTGATGTTTAAGCATGTGGCAAAAAAAGCAAAGCTCTAAAAAATTCTCTGTTTCTGAAAATTTTGCAGACTTTGAATAATGGACTATTAGTCAAACACCATGATCATAAGGCCATAGAAAATGTATTGCTAGAGCTAAAAACCCATGGAATGAATGCCGTTGTAATGGGTTGAGAAACATTCACCTTTTCTCATGGCCTGAACATTGTAGAAAATATTTGTCTCAGGTAATTATATGCGGGATGAGGCATCCTCAGTGTCAGACTATCACTGTAATGGATACTACTATGGGGGAGGAATCGATGGGTGATTCCCTGAAGGACATGTCTCTTCAGCTTTCTGACGATGGCGAGAAATATTCCATCAATGGCTCTCTAGATAATTCTACCGAAGTTGACAAACTTCTGGCACCAAAGGGCGACCCAGAACTTATTTTGGATAAACTAAAAAGGGCATTGCTATCTTTTAACATTGAAGAAACTGAACCTAAGCCAAGGCCTCTAGCAAATAACCTGATTGTCTCAAACAAGTATCCTGCACTGAGAAATAAGAAGAAGCTTTTTGTTATAGTTGTGGACTGCTATGATTACAGTGGCAATGTATATCCCCATATGTTGGAAATAATTCAAGAGATAATCAAAGCTGTGCGTTCTAATGCAACAACAACAAGATTTTTCGGTCTTGTACTATCAAATACATTAACAATTGATGAAACTCTGGGGATGTCGAACTCTGGCAATATATTGCCTCTTGAATTCAATGCTTTAATTTGTAGCAGTGGGAGTGAACTTTACTATTCAACAATTCTTGCTTATCCTGATAACTTGGGAGGACATTGGCTTCTTTCCTTTTATAATTTAGGTTGTTGGGAAATTATGAATTATGACTTATGCTACTCATATATTTCGTTATTTTTTTATCCATTAGATATTAAATGGCTAGGACTTAATGACATAGGCCTAACAAGGGATTAGTTGAAGGTGCTTTGGTTAGGATTTTGATTTGGATGGTGTTTCTAATGATGAGAGCTCAATTGAACTATAAACTGTATTGGTGAGACAGTGGAATTTAATTTATTCTTATTACTATTTGATTCAATTGAACTGTAAACTGTATTAGTGAGAAAGTGTAATTTATTCTTATTACTATTTGATTCAATTGAACTGTAAATTGTATTGGTGAGACAGTGGAATTTATTCTTATTACTATTTGATTCATTCATGCTATTAAGGCATTAAATTTAATTTTTGCCTTGATGTTTGAATCAAATATTCTTAGAGGTAAGTGAAAAATATAGATATCAAAGAAAAATGAGAAACTTACAAATCTATTTGTATTTAGTCTTTCTCCTTGACATCGCATAAACAACAGGACCTAGATATATATATTGAAGCATAATGTGAAGTTCTGTGAAATCCAATATGCTATGAACTTATTAAGTCTCTCGAATGCGCTCCTCTCCAAGCATAAATCATGCTTAAACCTTGCTTGACAGGAGTCTGCTGAATGATGAATCTACAATCCTCTCCAATCGTCGTCAAAGCTTGCTTTACGGGCAGCCTGCAGGCACAACCGCTAACTTGCATCATATGCACAAGTTACAATTAGAAAAAGCAATTGGAAATCGTTGTTTTTGAAATGGAAGCAACTTCGAATTTGGAAAATATTGTTTCTGGAATGGGATTTAACATCAATTGAGAAAGGAAATTCACAAGTTAAACCATTGTAATTTGTGATAGACCCACAGTGCACTGACAGTTTGGAATTTGGAATTCCCAAAATCTGGATTTTAGAAAAAAATGAAATTAAAAAAAATAAATTGGACAGGTTGACAACTTAACAACCCTTCTTAAAAAAATTTATAATATTATTCTAATTTTTTTAAATGGAAAAATCCAATTTTTTTTTTTTTGAATAGCAAAATTTTCTTCCTACTTCTGCGTTGTGCCAAAGGCCCTTTGAAGGGCTCTGATGTGTTCAAATTTGATTACTGGTGGGAACTGCTGGAACATCCAGGAAGCTGACACAGATGGTAGAAGCTGGAACTGTCAAGAAAAGCCGAAACTGCTAGAACTGCCAAAATTGCCAGGAATAGCCGGAATTGCCAGAACTGCTAGGAATAGCTGAAATTGCCGAAACTTCTAGGAACTGTCAAAACATGCGGGAAAGTTAATGTAGAGGGCAGAAGCTGGAATCACCAGAACTGCCGGGAACAACTGAAATTGTTAGAACTGTCGGGAACAACCAGAATTTCCGGAACGTCGGAAGTATCGGGAACTGCTGGAACTGTCGGGAGATGATATTTTTCTTGGATCCCTCTCATTGAGAGGTGTAGGATTGATCTAAAGATCATCCAATTCTGATAAGTATTCATGGAGATATGAATTTATTTGTATTATGGGACAATTCGTCAAGGTCGGCCAGCAACCAAATAAACCCCACTTGTGCTCAACTTTTAGTATAAATAGAGGTGGCCTTCAAGTCATTTTAACACACTTGGGATCTCTTCCTCTCTAGTTGTCTTTGGGTTTTAGTAGGAGGAGAGATCCTAAGGGATAATGCTGCCCTAATATAGAGGGCAGAAGCCAAAACTATTGGGAATAGCCGAAAAAGCCGTAACTACCGGGAATAGCCGGAATTGCCTGAACTGTTGGAACTGCCGGGAATAGTCAGAACTATCGAGAACTGTCGGAACAGCCAGGAAGCTGACGTAGAGGACAGAAGCCGGAAATACCGAAAAAAGCTGGAACTATCAGAACTGTTGAGAAAAGCCAGAAAAGCCGGAAAGGTCAAAACTGTTGGAATAGCCAGAAATAGCGAGAATTGTCGGAACTGCCAGAACTGCTGGAATTGTCGGGAATTGCTAGAACTGCCGGGAATAGCCAAAAAGGTCAGCACTGTCAAAACTGAAGGGAATAGTCGGAACTGCCGTGAATAGTCAAAATTGTTGGAAACAGCTGGCACTGTCGAAACAGCTAGGAATAGCCAAAATTTCCAGAACTGCTGGGAATAGTCGAAACTGTCGAGAACAACCAAAATTGCTGAGAATAGTCAGAATTGCCAGAATTGCCGGAATAGCCAAATAGCCGGGAATAGCCGGAATTGTTGAAACTGCCGGGAATAGTCGAAACTGTTGAGAATAGCCAGAACTGCTGGAACAGCCAGGAAGTTGATGCAGAGGACAGAAGCTGGAACTGCCGGAACTGTCGGGAAAAGCCAAAATTGCTGGAACTGTTGGGAAAATCCGGAAAAGCCGGAAAGGTTGGAACTTCCAGAACTGCCGGAAATAGCCAGAATTGTTGGAACTACCGGAACTACAAGAATTCCTGGAATTATCAAGAATTTCTAGAACTACCAAGAATAGCCAGAAAAGTTGGAACTGTTGAAACTGACGAGAATAGTCAGAATTACCGAAACTATCGTGAATAGTCAGAACTGTTGGGAAGAGAGCCAAAACTACCGAAACAGTTGGGAAGCTTACGCAGAGGGTAGAAGTTGGAACTGCCAGGAAGATATGGAAATTTCGAAACTGCTGGGAATAGTCGAAATTGCCAGAACTGCGAGGAACAGCCGAAATTTCTGAAACTGCCGGGAACTGTCGGGAACAACCAAAATTGTCAAAACTGTTGGGACTGTTGGAAACAGCCAGAATTTCCAGAAATGTTGGAACTATTGGGAACTGCTGGAACAGCCAGAGCATCTATCTCTGAAGGAGAGCAGTGTGCAAGGGACAACTAACTAACATTGGGATAGTTGTATGGTACTTAGCAGCAAATACATCGAGAATACAATGTTACAAATAGCATGCAAGGGACAGCTGGCATGCAACAAAAGGCATGCTAAGGACAACAACCAAGCTAGAGACAACAAGAAAGCAAGATGCAGCTAGCACATACGTTAGTATGGCAACATGGTGCAATAATGGCACATAATGTTGTACAGTGATGGGTACAGTCATGATTAATGAAGCATGAAGAGATGCAGCATAGTGATGATGGGTGCAGCATGGTGCAACATGATGACGAAATGCAGCACAACAATAGGTGAAGGAGTCACCTTGGAGAATCAGTTGAAGCAACATGTCTTCAACTGATGTAATGTATCATCTTCTTAGAGATGATCTATGTGCTTATCTAGATAAGTCAAAATGTTTACTTTTTGTAAACGTACTATCTCTCTCTCTATTGAACTATTGAAGAACATATAAGAAGAATTGATCAAGGGTTTCCCCACATTGGGGTTTGTCACTAGCTAGCACCACATCTTGTGTCCTCTTGTGTTGGCTTGTGTTTTGTGATTTATGTTTATGTTCTATCTATAGTTTACTTTAATGCTGATGTGATTGCTAATCTGGAAAAGACATTGAGCTAACTGTGAAAATTGAAATAAATTGCTCTAAGCATAGAACGTATTTAAATTAACATCGATGAACTATATTAGTGGTAAAATTTGTTGTTTGCATTACGATTGGTAATGTACCTTGAAAGACACACGTGCTATCATCTTCATAATGTTAACAGTTACACATCCATGACATCTCTAGTTCGTTCAACTTCTATGACATAATTAATGTAGTTGAAGCTTTCGAGATTTCTGGATCCAATGTTCTTCGAAGAATGTGGCAGGCTCAAAAGTTAGTGTCCAAGTATTTACTCACCTTTATCACAAGCTGACTAAATAGTTTTCCCATTCTAGATTACTCTCAATATCTCCTTACATGCCACAAACAAAAGAAGGTATTGTAAAGATAATCTCTCTCTGTTTCTAAAGGAAAACAATCTCTATTTAATGACAAAAGATATTTTTTTGTTATTTTTGGAACAGTTGCCTTGAGAACATTGCCAGAGAAATCATAATACATGAAGAGTTTATATAATCTCAAAACCTTCCAAGATCACGTAATCACAATTGAGCCTCAGCAACTATACAGTTGTGAGGCAGCCTAAACCATATTCATGTAATCAGTTTTCGTTTAGATGATTATGTAATAAACAACTATACAGACAAATATGCATTTTATTGACAAGAATCTATAAACCCCTATGAAGGTCTTACAAGGAAAGGAGCATTTGTACCAGGAAGATCCACTTTAAGAAATCAATTCCTGTTGGCTCAACCAACAAAGGTCGTTGTGAAATCTGCAGGTACCAAGCAATAATCCCAAACAACAGTTTCCAAGTTTTTCTAGCATTTTTAAAAAAAAGTTTCATTTCTCCCCATGTAGGTTGACCATACCAATGTAAAGTTTCATTATTCAAAAGTTTAGGGCCTCCTTGGTAAAAGCATGCATGTCATATTCAGTGACTATGGAATACTCCGAGGTAGATTCAGTAATAAATTTTGTTCATCAATAGAGTTTTGGTATTTTCTGGCTAAGTTAAGGCACCAACACCACAACGGTTATGAATAACCTAGTCAAGTCTCAAGAGAGAGCCTCTTTTGTCTCATCTCTATATCAATCCATGAAATGGTGGAGAGCCTAACAACATTCTCTTTTAATCACTCAAGCTAGACCAAATTGACAAGCTATATTCATACCTAACCAAACATTTTCCATGTTTTTGTTTCCTCATAAAAAGATATCAGTCTAGGGGATATCCTGATGCAAAATGTACATCTCAGCAGACTATTTTAACACCTTGTTTTAGGAGATTAAATCGCTGGCCTTTCTTCTATGGTGACTTTCCAAACCCAATAGCTCCTCCATAAGATTACTCTCGTATTGAATCTAAAACCATTTAACTATGATTAATTGTTAGCACATACAATTTGCAAGGAAGGGTCACAGTTTCAGGTTTTCACCATTTAGTCAGGTTTATAGCTTAAATGGTAGTTTCATTCTTTGAGTTAAACTATCTTTGACATATATGATATAACTGACCTAGTCTATTTTTATGTCACTACTAAAACAATCCATCAAATGTTCATGCAAGGTTTAAAATCAATGCTTAACTTGGCTTCCATAGTAATGTTCCACATTTGAATGTACTTCCCAAAATATTGCATTGTGTTTATATAATGCTTCATGCATCTCTAGTGAAAACCAAAGGCTAGATGCAAAACGTGTTTGTCAGATGTTACTTATGAATGCATAGATAAGATTGGTTTATTTCATATATTCTCAAGAGAGAGCCTCTTTTGTCTCATCTCTATATCAATCAATGAAATGGTGGAGAGCCTAACAACTTTCTCTTTTAATCACTCAAGCTAGACCAAATTGACAAGCTGTATTCCTACCTAACCAAACATTTTCTATATTTTTTCTTCCTCATGAAAAGATATCAGTCTAGGGGATATCCTGATGCAAAATGTACATCTCAGCAGACTATTTTAACACCTTGTTTTAGGAGATTAACCCACTGGTCTTTGTTCTATGGTGACTTTCCAAACCCAATCGCTCCTCCATAAGATTACTCTCGTATTGAATGTAAAACCATTTAACTATGATTAATTGGTAGCACATACAATTTGCACGGAAGGGTCACAGTTTCAGGTTTGGACCATTTAGTAAGGTTTATAGCTTAAATGGCAGTTTCATTCTTTGAGTTAAACTATCTTCGACATATATGATATAACTGACCTAGTGTATTTTTATGTCACTACTACAACAATCCATGAAATGTGCATGCAAGGTCTAAAATCAATGCTTAACTTGGCTTCCATAGTAATGTTCCACATTTGAATGGACTTCCCAAAACATTGCATTGTGTTTATATAATGCTTCATGCATCTCTAGTGAAAAATAAAGGCGAGTAGCCAAATGTGTTTGTCAGATGTTGCTTATGAATGCATAGATAAGATTGGTGTATTTCATATATTCTCAAGAGAGAGCCTCCTTTGTCTCATCTCTATATCAATCCATGAAATGCTGGAGAGCCTAACAACCTTCTCTTTTAATCACTCAAGCTAGACCAAATTGACAAGTTGTATTCCTACCTAACCAAACATTTTCCATGTTTTTTCTTCCTCATAAAAAGATATCAGTCTAGGGGATATCCTGATGCAAAATTTCCATCTCAGTAGACTATTTTAACACCTTGTTTTAGGAGATTAACCCACTAGCCTTTGTTCTGTGGTGACTTTCCAAACCCAATAGCTCCTCCATAAGATTACTCTCGTATTAAATCTAAAACCATTTAACTATGATTAATTGGTAGCACATACAATTTGCAAGGAAGGGTCATAGTTTTAGGTTTCGACCATTTAGTCAGGTTTATAGCTTAAATGGCAATTTCATTCTTTGAGTTAAACTATCTTTGACATGTGTGATATAACTGACCTAGTCTATTTTTATGTCACTACTACAACAATCCATGAAATGTGCATACAAGATCTAAAATCAATGCTTAACTTGGCTTCCATTTTTTAATGGACTTCCCAAAACATTGCATTGTTTTTATATAATGCTTCATGCATCTCTAGTAAAAACTAAAGGCTATATATGGGAAAACTCGCTTTAAACTTTCCAAAATACATTAAGGCAGTCTCTGTTTGAACTCTCTGTCTATCTAGTTATATGTGTATGTCTCTTTATGAGAAGCAAGAAAACCTTTTGGCCAGGAGGTAGAGGGGGGACAGGGGAATGTCTATGATGACTTACAGTCTAGAAAATAGATAGCACATGTTGTTAATGATGTCAAGAAGAGTCTACCTCTTCTGCATTCGGTAGTCTCAATAAAGGAACCATGTCATCTCTCAAAGGCCTCCAAGAAAAAAATGGGAATGGAAAGGAAGTAATTCCATTACTTGGGTTTGGTATTTTGCTTCTTCCACCTTGCAGCAATTAAATGATCAGCATCGTTGTTTCATGGACTGTCAATAGGAAGAAGATCAAAGAGGAAGAGGAATTCTTTAACTATTCATGCAACTCCTACATGGGCAACTAGAATTAGCTATGATAGGAATCCATAGACTGTGCCCTCACAAGCCTGTGTGAAGATGGCTCAACTTAGTTGTCAGAGGAACAATTATTTTCTCTGCCAATGAGGTAAATTGGATTCACCTTTATGATAGCATGAATACTAGTATTATTTCAGTGATTTCTGAGGCATTTCCATTCACATATTATGATAAATAAATGACTTTCAACTATTTGAATGACGGTACAATCACTACCTTGACTGCTTTAAAGGAAATTCACTACTCAAATGGATTTGGTTAGCCCTCCCTAAATATGATTGTGGGAAGATTTGCTTGGCATGAAATAGGGTTAATTAATAATTCATATATCTAGCCTTAATAATCACATAACATGCCAAATTGCTATTGGCATAGCATATCCAATCAAGGAAGTCCAGGCCATCAATTTTCAAAACTAGTACTGAATTACAGACAGTAGTAGTGCCATGCTGAAAACTAAATTATAACTGAAAATTGCCACTAACATATTAGATGGGTCCTATTTTTCTATCTTTCTATATACGATGTTCATATAATCGAGATAAATATCAAAATAAATAGATTGCTAATTGCTTCCGAAGACAACAAAAATAATTCAGAGACCCCAATTCACCAGCCTAATTAGTTCAGAGATCCAACTACAGGGTTTTACTAAGTTGCAGATTGTCATTCTGGGAATATAAATAATAAATTATAATTAAGGAAATGTTGGCACACATCCGACCATACTACATCAGTCCCTTTTTCTGTTCCTCCATAAATAATGTTGATATAATAGAGATAAAAATGAATATCAATAGGGTATTTATTACTTCCAAAGGTGGTGAAAAAACTTTTTAATGGTTTATTGATTCCAAATGGAAATGGATACAATAAATCTGTATATGGATATTCAACTCTTTTCAAATCAAACTAGCCTCCGAGCATGAACTGTACAAATATGAAATAGCCATCAATTCTCCAAACTAGTATTGAATTGCACAAGGATTATAACAATATAAACTCTGTTCAAGGAACACAGAGCAACATTGTTCATAAAATGCCATTTCTCACCTCAGCACAGGCACAAAACCGAATCATCTCTGTGTTGTACGCTTGTGCTGAAGAAGCCAGAAATGCACATAAAGATGCACCCTAAATTTGCAAGATGGGATTTAGATGGGATTTTGTTTCTTCCTAAATTGTTATGGATTTTGTTTCTTCCTAAATTGCTATGGGATTTTGTTTCTTCCATAGAAATGTTCCACATTTGAATGGACTTCCAATAACATTGCATTGTGTTTATATAATGTTTCATGCATCTCTTTTAAAAACTAAAGGCTAGATATGGGAAAACTCGCTTTAAACTTTACAAAATACATTAAGGTAGTTTCTATTCGACCTATCTATCTATCTAGTTATATGTGTATGTCTCTTTATGAGAAGCAAGAAAACCTTTTGGCCAGGAGGTAGAGGGGAGACAAGAGAATATTTATGATAACTTACCGTCTAGGAAATAGATAGCACATGTTGTTAATGATGTCAAGAAGGGTCTACCTCTTCTGCATTTGGTAGTCTCAATAAAGGAACCATATCATCTCTCAAAGGCCTCCAAGAAAAAAAATTAGAATGGCAAGGAAATGATTCCACTACCTGGGTTTGGTATTTTGTTTCTTCCACCTTGCAACAACTAAATGATTAGCATCATTGTTTCATGGACTGTCAATAGGGAGTAGATCAAAGAGGAAGAGGAATTCTTTAACTATTCATGCAACTACTACATGGGCACCTAGAATTAGCTATGATAGCCTTCAAAGAGAGTCCTACAAGACAAACATGTTCAACAGAAAATAACATTCTATTTCCTCATCAGTCAGGCCATACGAGTATTCGAAACAAAAACTGTGGGGGTTTTTGTTCTATATCCATAACATCATCTAGTCCAATTGCCGAAAATACTAGTTAGTTTTGTCCTAAGCTATGTGGCCTCAACTAAACAGGTCATCAAGAACAAAATGTTGGACTTATGGTTGAATCAACCTTCTCAACAAAGACATAGTGAATTATTTCATTCCAGTCTTATGTCTCGATTTGTAGATTGAAATGTAGTTTGTGTGGAGAACTAGGGTAGTAAGGGTATCTCAGTGTCTGAGCTTTGTCTATCTCATGATAGCTACAATGGTCATAGAGACAAACTATGTATGGTGGAACTAACAAAGACAATATTTGAAAGAAACCAGGGGATGGGGCCTGACATTTCTTGACAAAAGCCTTCATAATTCTAAGTCAATACATTCACATGATCAAGATGACCTTTGCAAGTCAGAATGCAACAATAATTTCGCAGTGAGACCTACCCCAATTTCAACATGATGTCGATAAAAATGCTATTATGATGGCCCTCCCAAGAATGATTGGATTGAATTTCAACTTACAATTCAGTCTTTCCACTACTTGTAAACATGGATAATTTCAATTTTGAGGGTTGGAAAATGTGTTTTTTATTGCTCCAGATGTTATTAACAAATAGGGTTTATGTTTTACAGGTCAGTCATTGTGCTATTGAACAAAATATATGACCATTTTGACGACTTATGATGAGACTTACAGTTCAGACTTTTCACTACTTGTAAGCATGGATATTTTTCAATCCTGTACATTTATTTTATTGCTATCATATAACTATTCATGCAAACACTGCATGGGCACCTAGAATTAGCTATGATAGCCTTCAAAGAGAGTCCTACAAGACAAACATGTTCAATAGAAAATAACATTCTATTTCCTGATCAGTCGGACCATACGAGTATTCCAAACAAAAACTGTGGGGATTTTTGTTCTATATCAATAACATCGTCTAGTAAAATTGCCGAAAATACTAGTTAGTTTTGTCCTAAGCTATGTGGTCTCAACTAAACAGGTCATCAAGAACAAAATGTTGGAATTATGGTTGAATCAACCTTCACAACAAAGACACAGTGAATTCTTTCATTCCAGTCTTATGTCTTGATTTGTAGATGGAAATGCAGTTTGTGTGGAGAACTAGGGTAGTAAAGGTATCTTAGATGCTGAGCTTTGTCTATCTCATAACAACTACAATGGTCATAGAGACAAACTATGAATAGTGGAACTGACAAAGACACTATGTGAAAGAAACCCGGGGACGGGGCCTGAAATTTCTTGACAAAAGCCTTCATAATTCAAAGTCAATACATTCACATGATCAAGATGACTTTTGCAAGTCAGAATGAAACAATAATTTCCCAGTGAGCCCTACCCAAATTTCAACATGATGTCGATAAAAATGTTATGATGATGGCCTTCCCAAGAATGATTGGATTGAATTTCAACTTACAGTTCAGTCTTTCCACTACTTGTAAAACGGATATTTTCAATTTTGAGGGTTGGAAAATGTGTTTTTTAATGCTCGAGATGTTATTAACAAACGGGGTTTATGTTTTGCAGGTCAAGAATTGTGCTATTGAACAAAATCTATGACCATTTTGACGACTTATGATGGGACTTACAGTTCAGTATTTCCACTACTTGTAAGCATGGATATGTTTCTTCCTAAATTGCTATGGATTTTGTTTCTTCCTAAATTGCTATGGGATTTTGTTTCTTCCATAGCAATGTTACACATTTGAATTGACTTCCCAAAACATTGCATTGTGTTTATTTAATTCTTCATGCATATCTAGTAAAGACTAAAGGCTAGATATGGGAAAACTCGCTTTAAACTTTACAAAATACATTAAGGCAGTTTCTGTTCGAACTATCTGTTTATCTAGTTATATGTGTATGTCTCTTTATGAGAGGCAAGAAATCCTTCTGGCCAAGAGGTAGAGGGGAGACAGGAGAATGTCTATGATAACTTACAGTTTAGAAAATAAACAGCACATGTTGTTAATGATGTCAAGAAGAGTCTACCTCTTCTGCTTTCGATAGTCTCAATAAAGGAACCATGTCATCTCTCAAAGGCCTCGAAGAAAAAAATTAGAATGGCAAGCAAGTAATTCAACTACCTGGGTTTGGTATTTTGTTTCTTCCACATTGTAGCAGTTAAATGATCAGCATTATTGTTTCATGGACTATCAATAGGGAGCATATCAAAGAGGAAGAGGGATTCTTTAACTATTCATGCAACTACTGCATGGGCACCTAGAATTAGCTATGATAGCCTTCAAAGAGAATCCTACAAGACAAACATGTTCAACAGAAAATACCATTCTATTTCCTGATCAGTCAGACTATATGAGTATTCCATACAAAAATTGTGGGGAGTTTTGTTCTATATCAATAACATCGTATAGTCCAATTGCCGAAAATACTGGTTAGTTTTGTCCTAAGCTATGTGGCCTCAACTAAACAGGTCACCAAGAGCAAAAAGTTGGACTTATGGTTGAATCAAACTTCACAAAAAAGACACAGTGAATTCTTTCATTCCAGTCTTATGTCTTGATTTGTAAATGGAAATGCAGTTTGTGTGTAGAACTAGGGTAGTAAGGGTATCTTAGATGCTGAGCTTTGTCTATCTCATGATAGCTACAATGGTCATAGAGACAAACTATGAAAAGTCGAACTGACAAATACACTGTTTGAAAGAAACCAAGGGATGGGGCTTGAGATTTCTTGACGGAAGCCTTCATAATTCAAAGTCAATACATTCACATGATCAAGATGACTTTTGCAAGTTAGAATGCAACAATAATTTCGTAGTGATCCCTACCCCAATTTCAACACGATGTCGATAAAAATGCTATTATGATGGCCCTCCCAAGAATGATTGGACTAAATTTCAACTTAAAGGTCAGTCTTTCCACTACTTGTAAACATGGATATTTTCAATTTTGAGTGTTGGAAAATGTGTTTTTTAATGCTCCAGATGTTATTAACAAACGGGGTTTATGTTTTACAGGTCAGGCATTATGCTATTGAACAAAATATATGACCATTTTGACGACTTATGATGGGAGTTACAGTTCAGTTTTTGCACTACTTGTAAGCATGGATATTTTCAATTTTGAGGGTATATATATTGCTTCATTGTGAAGGACCATGTGTTTTTTGATGCTCCATATGTTATTAACAAATGGGATTTATGTTTTGCGGGTCAGGCATTGTGTTATTGAACAAAATCTATGACCATTTTGACGACTTATGATGGGACTTAAAATTCAGTCTTTCCACTACTTGTAAGCATGGATATTTTCAATTTCGAGGGTTTATATATTGCTTCATTGTGAAGGAAAATGTGTTGTTTAATTCTCAAGATGTTATTAACAAATGGGGTTTATGTTTTGCAGGTCAGGCATTGTGATATTGAACAAAATCTATGACCATTTTGACGACTTATGTTGGGACTTGTTACAACAGATAGTCCGTGCCCAATGATATCAAAATCTTCTATTCATGAAAAAGAAAGAGGAGGGTTTCGTATAAATATGGAAGCCTCTCAAATTAGTCTTCCTGAGAAAAATGTGAAAGTTATTGTTGAGAAACTAGCTAGGGATAGGTCACTGAAAGAACCACCAATTTGTATCTTTTCTGGACGTAATCTGGGTATCTCTCATCTCAAGCGTTCTTGTGGTAATATGCCATTGAAAATACACCAATTTATATCTTTTCTGGACGTAAACTGGGTATCCCTCATCTCAAGCATTCTTGTGGTAATATGCCATTGAAAATAATAAGACGTCCTAACATTTCTACCCAAAAAGTGCATGGTGAAAATGTTTTAGAAGCGATAAAGGTTTTTCTGCTTATCAATGTACTTCAAAGAACTTCAAGGCAAGAAAAAATGATGTCAAGTAGCTGGAACAATCTTAAAGAGAACGAGGATATGGAAACAACAAAATGTACATTTATTTTATTCCTATCAGAATGATATATCAAGTACCTTGTATTTTTCAATCTTATACATTTATTTTATTCCTATCATATAACTTGGATTGCAAAAAAGTGCTCTTAAGACATTGTGCCCTCATTATGCAGATTCATGCAAAGCTCATGTCATGGTTGTAACTTGTAACTGGTTGTGCTCTGATTGGTTGGCTCTCCTGCTTCTCATTGTGCAGATTCATGCAAAGCTCATGTCATGGTTGTAAATATAGGAATCCATAGACTTCCCTTACAAGCTTGGGTGAAGGTGGCTCAACTTAGTTGTCAGAAGAACAATTATTTTCTTGGCCAATGAGGTAAATTGGATTCACCTTTATGATAACATGAATACTAGTATTATTTTAGTGATTTTTGAGGCATTTCCATTCACATCTTATGATAAATAAAAGTCTTTCAACTTTTTGAATCACGGTACAATCACAACCTTGACTGATTTAGAGGAAATTCACTACTGAAATGGATATGGTTAGCACTCCCTAAATACGATTGTGGGAATATTTGATAGTTCAATCCTAAAATATTTTACAGTTCAATCCTAAAAGATCCTATATCATGGAATCTGATAGTCCTGCTATTTTTTGTGCCTACGATCTGAATTTATTCCTCAAGCCAGATAGGATAAGGAAGTCTCATCCTTTTACTGTCAATACTCATTTGGAAGACAAAGTTATTGAAATATGTGATGGATATTCCTTGGTAGACAAACAAAGAGTATGTTATAAACACACAATTATTGAATCTTTAAGTCATACAAATCCATTTTCACCTATAGATAGCTCTATTGTTGACAATAACAAAGTTGGACAGCCCGAGAAGATTGATTAAACCTGTAATGAAACCCTCAATGACATATACAACTACAGTGCTGAGAATGAAAATGATGTGAAGAAAATCATTGATGAATAGTACAAGCTTGACCAAATAAAAAATTTCTCTCTAGACCACATCAAATGCAAATATGTTCTCTTCTCCATGAACATGTGGAAAATCATTCACGCACTAGATTTTTAAAAGGAAATGTAGACAACAAACCTTTAACAAATCCACATGAATCCAATGATGAGGGAAAATTTTGGGGCCTGGAAAAGGTGCACTCACAGGGAATAATGACAATGAAGAGAGCCTCCTTCGCTGTCCCAAAAGAAGGTTCTTCGTCACAGCAAGGAGGCTTCCATACGCTATCAAAGGAAGCTCCAAAAGAGCCCTAGTTGCAGTATTCTATTCATAGCTAAGACAAAATCAAAGGGAGCCTAAATGAACCCCTAATCCACAATAAGAAAGGGACTCAATACATAGTCCTAAAGGATATGTTTTATGTGTTTTTCAAGTAAGGAGACCTAGCATGTCATAGTATTTCAGTGGCAACATGATGATGACATCATTTTGATTGAAACTATTCCTAAGGACAGTTTATAAGGTTGGTAACCTACAGTCATATTATATTAATGAATTATGTCCTAGAACAAATTTCAAATCAGTACACTCAGATTGAGTCAAGTCCTTGCACAAATTATACTACTGCATTGATATTATTTGTTCACTGAAGATGAGAGGCCAAACTTGCTGCTAGGCTAGACCACAGGCCATTGCTAGCAGCAAAGGTATTGACTTGAAAGCGTGACAATGATGGAGTTGCACCTCTAAGTCATGGATTGGTAACTGTGTGAAGGAAGAGGATTGAATGTTGACGCCATATCTCATAAAGCACTTACAACTAGTGTAGCAAGCAATTATCAGTGTTTTTGGGAGCTATATTGGATCAAGGGTTGACCATGTTCAACTCAGTTTGATGATCATCTTATTGGTGCCATATGGATGAAATTACATTGGTGTTATAGTGTCAGCAAGGAAATTTGTAAATATCTTAACATAGAGAAAAAAGCAATCAAATTCCATTAAAATGAACTTAACTTTACATATGCCCAAAAGCAGAGGAAATAACTAAGCTGGAATCTGATCCAAGAAAATGCAACGTATTATCATCCTATGCTTAGTATAGCTTACAAGGAAATGGGTTGGATATGTGTTTAAAGTATGTACAATGAAAAGGATATAATCTAAAGGTAGCCCCAACAATCTGAACAGGCAACAGGATATGATAATAATTTATTCAAAGAGCTATTTTTTAATAAAACAAATAGAAAGCCTAAACAGATACCTGTTTTAGGCAAAAACTATGGAAGATCGGCCTCACAGAAAAAAAAAATGGTATCAAATGCAGAGCTTATAAAACTGTCTTGGCCATTTGAAAGGGCTGTTGACAGATGCACCTCACCTGTTAATGCTATAGGATACTCCCTGACCATATTGGAGATAATGTGTGCATCCGCTCCTCAAAGCACATGGATCACAGATTATCAAAGTACATGGATCACTGATTATCCGTCTATTCGAAAGTTTCCAAAATTGTTGAATCACAGATTATCATGTGTTTCGTGTGAATTTGGGCAAGCTTAGAAGTCGGGTTACAAACTGCTACAGGTGTCCTTATTTTTCTACAATAAATAGTCTAATGTGAAGGTGAATATCCTAAATGTGATATTGGATGGCAATGATGCTAATAAGAAGTTGGAAAATTGGAAAGTGAACATATCCAATGCATTAAAACAACTTGTGGTAGGGTTAATCTACCAAAATGCAAGGTTGTAGTGTTTCTTGTAGTTTCAAAATAAAGTAGAGTGTAATTGCAAAATAGAGTAGAGTGTAAGTAACAATGAATAACATATAATGAACAAAAAATTAAAAATAGTAATGGAAATGAACTAAATTCAGAGTAAAAATTCTATATAACTAATGTAAGAGTGCTACAACTATAATCAGCAATTTTTTTTTTCTATGTAAAATTAATTCTATTAAGTAGAAGAGAAAGTATTTATAGGGTGACTGAAGTCAGTACAATGCTCCGAAGAAGAGCCATCATTCCAAGAAAAACCAACAAAAGCCTCCCTCTAGAGGCAAAGAAACCCATAACTGAAAACAAAACCACCCATAGAGACCCATACATCCTAATAAAAAACAGGAGGCCTGTTCATCAGCAGCCGGAAGAGACCCAGAACCGCGATAACTAAGAAGCAGTCGAGCATATCCAAAACTGGAACAAAAAGAAGGAGGATTACCTCCAGCAGAAGCATGCTACTCATCAGGATGTTCCTCCACAATTTGAAACCATTTGAATTGTTTTTCATCTTCAGTAGGAGCATTGAACTGAGCAGAGGGACCAAGATCGGCAGGTTACATCTCTGTGTCCTGAATAGTTCTTGCTGGTTCTGCTTGTGTAGGCTGTGGCACCATACCAATGCCAGGTTGGAATGCAGGGGGGGACCATCAACAGCTCTCGAACCTCCGATATGATCATTAGTGCCTCCCAATTGGGTGGTTTCATAAAACATCACCGTGATGTGAGCAATGACTCGTGGCCGATGAAGTGAACTGTCAAAGGTAAAAATGGCAGACCCAGTTGTCGAGGGTGGCCCAGGAGGCAAATTGGTTGCTCGATGCCTTCCTCTTCCGCTACAGGTGCTCGGATAGTGCCCAGTGAATAGCTCACTGGTGGCCGGCGAGTCCGAACTGGATTCATTGGGGGAACGCCTGGGTTGGCCACGATGGCAGCCCATTCTCTGTCAAAGGCGGGCCATAATAGGAGAGGCCTCAGATGGATGTCCACCAGACACTACACTGTATCCTCGAAATCCCACTGCGGTAGGAGAAGACTAAACGATCGCGCACCGAACAGAGTCAATGTCCCGGAGGTTCGAGCTGAGGGAGGAATATAACATAACAGAGGGAATGTCGCCCACCTTATGACTGAAAATCTTGGAGCCAGCGGGAGCGGAGAGGCTGTTTCCTGCGAAGTCCCCTCCCTCCTTTCCAAAAACTTTGCTCGAAACAGGACTAATGCACCCGAGACTCGATGACAGAGGCCACTGCCCAGAGCTCGAACTCTCGCCAGTGTCCCAGAGAGAAATAGCATAAACCATACACAACAACTCTGCTTCAGGCGCAAAATTGACAGAGAGGACCCAGCCTAACACCTCACCTATCTGCATCGCGCTTGCATTACCTTGCTCTTCCTTATAGTTGTCTTCCCTCCCTCGATTAACCCACACCATAACTGCCTCATTGATGAAGACCGCCATCGCTTGCAGCTCACAGCATGCGAGAGTCGACGCATTAACAACTGAACCTGCAGCACTTAACGAGAGTATGTGATAGCCTACATGCTAGGCTGCGTTCCCCCACTTTACATTCCTCTTCACGTACAAGGTGGGCAGGTGTCGAGCTGCCTCCCACCACCCTTGTCCCATCACATTGATCACCTCCCTATTCACCCGCATCCGAGGGTGTAATCAGCAAATGTTAAGATAAGTTGTAAGAAAAAATTGCTCATAAACAAATGTGTGAACATAAATAATACAAGAGGGATATTGACCACCTAGGTCAATGGGCTATGTTAACACAAGGAAACTTAAAAACCTTGTAAGAAAGCTAAACTAAGAGCTGAAATCAAATATCACTTCGATTAACAAACATGTTGTTTGTAACTTTGTACATGACAAAGTTACAAAAAATGCTTGGAATCTAAACCTCTCGTATTATTCACATGTTTTCCTATGATTTTCTTCTAATACTATTATCCTAATCAAGCCTATTGTTTGTACAAGTGGATAGGAGGAAAACTACTTGAGTGGAGAAATTCTTTCCCTCCAAAAAGCAATAAAAGCCTAGATCTTGTTTCCTGGATCACCACGCAGCAGTAGTAAGGAGGATTTACTATTATTAGGAAGTTGTGTTGGGTTTATTACTAAACCAACCAAAACCACTTGTATGCCTTGGGATGATAATGGTGTTTCTCCTTAGATGATTTCCAAGGCCCCAAACAAAGCCATCCTTATGGGGCAAAATTATCCTCACATTAACACCCATGCAACATCTATATACCTATGGTTTATAATGATGGCAAATAGTGCTCCCCATCACCTAATTGTGCAAAAAGCCCCAACTAACCTACATGCCATGTCAAGCTTGTCCTTGATATTAGCATATCATCCTACATTATCCATTAGCTCATCGAGATAGACGAATGAAGGACTCTCACTCTATGGTTGGGGACTATAGTCCATTAAGTCTAGGTCAAATTTCGGGCTAATTGTATCAAGGACACCTCAAGGTCAACCAACACTAATGCAATGTATTAGTTGTTGGTACATTGACCTCTCAAAATGTCACAATATTGGGTAGTAGAAATTAGTAAGTAGGACACTAGCCACCAACAAGAAACCTTGAATGGTTCATGAGGCACAATACTTGTTAAGGTTTTGCAAATGGGGTAGCAAGCTAAGTGGGCTTGATTGTGGGGAAAACTCCATAGTTAAGCGCGCTTGAGCCAGAGGAGATCTAGGATGGGTGACCTCTCGGGAAGTCCTGGTTACCGGGTGCAAGCCCCAGAAGTGACGATTGACGCTATGTGATTCATTTCACTAGTTTCAATCCCACTTCTTCACCCTTGTGAGCATCACCTGATGCAATGAGTGCTAAGTGAACAATTCAAAAATCATGAGAAATTAGTCAGTTACGACTACCTCTCATGGAAATGGTCATACGTTAATGATTTACTTAACGCAGTTGAATCCCAAAAACGATATCTAATATAATGCACTGCCTAAACCCCTAATACCTAAATTCAAAATGAGTGAAGGGATCTCTTCTTAAATGGTTCATGAGGCACAATACTTGCTAAGGTTTTTCAAATGGGGTAGCAAGCTAAGTGGGTTTGATTGTGGGGAAAACTACACAGCTAAGCGGACTTGAGCCAGAGGAGATCTGGGATGGGTGACCTCCCGGGAAGTCCTGGTTACCGGGTGCAAGCTCTGGAAGTGACGATTGACGCTATGTGATTCATTTCACTAGTTTCAATCCCACTTCTTCACCCCTGTGAGCATCACCCGATGCAATGAGTGCTAAGTGAACAATTCAAAAATCATGAGAAATTAGTTAGTTATGACTACCTCTCATGGAAATGGTCATGCGTTAATGACTTACTTAACGCAATTGAATCCCAAAAACGATATCTAAGAAACCTTGATGTTGGCAATGAGCACCACTAGGCCAACCATTCACCTTAGAGGCACTAGGAGGTGGTTTTGTACCATGTGCATAGTCTGTATTATTACTGAACCAACCGAAACCACTCGTACACCCTGGGATGATAATGGTGTTTCTGCTTAGATGAAGTCCAAGGCCCCAAACAAAGACATCCTTGTGGGGCAAAATTATCCTCACATTAACATCCATACAACATTTATATACCTATGGTTTATAATGATGGCAAATAGTGGTCCCCATCACCTAATTGTGCAAAAAGCCTAAACTAACCTAGATGCCATGTCAAAATTGTCCTCGATATTAGCATATAATCCTACATTATCCATTAGCTCATCGAGATAGAGGGATCTAGGACTCTCACTCCATGGTTGGGGACTATAGTCCATCAAGTCTAGGTCAAATTTCTGGCTAACTATATCAAGGACACCTCAAGGTCAACCAACACTAATGCAATGTATTAGTTGTTGGTACATTGACCTATCAAAATGCCATAATATTGGGTAGTAGACATTAGTAAGTAGGATGCTAGCCACCAACAAGAAACTTTGATGTTGGCGATGAGCACCACTAGGCCAACCATTCACCTTAGAGGCACTCAAAGGTGGTTTTGTACCATATGCATAGTCTGTATTATTACTAAACCAACCAAAACCACTCGTAGGCCTTGGGATGATAATGGTGTTTCTCCTTAGATGATGTCCAAGGCCCCAAACAAAGCCATCCTTGTCCAGGGGCAAAATTATCCTCACATTAACACCCATACAACATCTATATACCTATGGTTTATAATGATGGAAAATAGTGCTCCCCATCACCTAATTGTGCAAAAAGCCCCAACTAACCTACATGCCATGTCAAACTTGTCCTAGGTATTAGCATATCATCCTACATTATCTATTAGCTCATCGACATAGAGGGATCAACGACTCTCACTCCATGGTTGGGGACTATAGTCCATCAAGTCTAGGTCAAATTTTGGGCTAACTGTATCAAGGACACCTCAAGGTCAACCAACACTAATGAAATGTATTAGTTGTTGGCACATCGACCTATCAAAATGTCACAATATTGGGTAGCAGACATTAGTAAGTAGGACACTAGCCACCAACAAGAAACCTTGATGTTGGCGATGAGCACCACTAGGCAAACCATTCACCTTAGAGGCACTCGAAGGTGGTTTTGTACCATGTGCATAGTTTGTATTATTACTAAACCAACCAAAAACACTCGTAGGCCTTGGGATGATAATGGTGTTTCTCCTTAGATGATGTCCCAGGCCCTAAACAAAGCCATCCTTATCCAGGGACAAAATTATCCTCACATTAACACCCATACAACATCTATATACCTATGGTTTATAATGATGGCAAATAGTGCTCCCCATCACCTAATTGTGCAAAAAGCCCCAACTAACCTACATGCCATGTCAAACTTGTCCTCGATATTAGCATATCATCTTACATTATCCATTAGCTCATTGACATAGAGGGATCAAGGATTCTCACTCTATGGTTGGGGACTATATTCCATCAAGTCTAGGTCAAATTTCGGGCTAATTGTATCAAGGACACCTGAAGGTCAACCAACACTAATGCAATGTATTAGTTGTTGGTACATCGACCTATCAAAATGTCACAATATTAGGTAGTAGACATTAGTAAGTAGGACACTAGCCACCAACAAGAAACCTTGATGTTGGCAATGAGCACCACTAGGCCAACCATTCACCTTAGAGGCACTAGGAGTTGGTTTTGTACCATGTGCACAGTCTGTATTATTACTAAACCAACCAAAACCACTCGTACACCCTGGGATGATAATGGTGTTTCTCCTTAGATGATGTCCAAGGCCCCAAATAAATCCATCCTTGTCCAGGGGAAAAATTATCCTCACATTAACAACCATACAACATCTATATTCCTTTGGTATATAATGATGGCAAATAGTGCTCCCCATCACCTAACTGTGCAAAAAGCCCCAACTAACCTACATGCCATGTCAAACTTGTCCCTGATATTAGCATACTATCCTACATTATCCATTAGCTCATCTAGATAGGGGGTTCAAGGACTCTCACTCCATGGTTGGGTACTAGAGTCCATCAATTCTAGGTCAAATTTCGGGCTAATTGTTTCAAGGACACCTCAAGGTCAACCAACACTAATGAAATGTTTTAGTTTTTGGTACATCGACCTATCGAAATGTCACGAATTGGGTAGTAGAAATTATTAAGTAGGACACTAACCACCAAAAAGAAACCATGATGTTGGCGATGAGCACCACTAGGCCAATCGTTCTCCTTAGAGGCACTTGATGATTTATTACATATTAGCTAATAAACAACATTTTCTTGTCAGTGGGGATATATAAGAGCGCTATTACAATTTCTTGTTTACTGCATTGACAGAATGCGGGCTAGGTGATTGCAAATTTTCAAAAGGCTAGAAACTAGGCTAGTTATTGTTTAGATATTTTGCTGGGCCAGGGTCAATATTTAGGTTAGCAATAGTTCAGATCGTCTTTTGGGTCTCTTCTATCTGTTATGTCTCTTCTATCCGTTGGTTCTCAAGGGTTTTACGTTGATTCTCGCCTTTGTATAAATTGATATATTATGCTCGTTGATATAGCAATCAAAATAACTTCCAATATAGCAAAATCTGAATAATTGGGCAGCAAATTTCATTCACTTAGTAACAACCAAAAATAAATAGATATTGAAATAAAAAATATATGGAACACCATATAAGATCCTAACAAATGTGGATAGGCTCTAAATTTTTCTTACCTGGAGACTACCGCTTGGTGGGGGCTTCTGAGATGAAAATTATGGCCGCTTCCACTACCTCCCATTCCAGAAAATTTGTTGTTGTCCCATTTTTTCCCTATCTAGGCCATGCACTCACTCCCAATATTTGAGGATGTCTGCTCGATGGACCGATTGCTCGGTCCATGAAATCCCCAGGACTAATGCACCTTCGAATTGTGATTGCTATTACTGCGATGAGTATTATTGCTACTAGCCCCCTCTTGTGGCTGCCCTCTTCATCCCATAGGAAAAAACATCACTGGATACCTCGAACAAGACGGGGTCTAGGAACAACGACTTATAACCAAATATAATAATTTTTTGGTCTTTGCATACCCACTCCAGCTTAACAAGCCTGGTAAAGCTTAGGATTGAAAAAAATATATATTTAATAAAAAACCTAACGCTGAGGGTTTGACAGTTAAATTGTGAACAAATCCAGCGAAATAAAGATCGAAAGATAGGGGAGAAGGAGGCTAGCTCAAAGATATGGCTGAATCCCGACGACTTGAACAAATTTCCATATTAATGAAGCTTCAATGTCCCAGACTGAGAAAAAGTCGAGTAAGCGATCTATAGAAGCCTTTGAGTTTGTTTTCGTGGTTTGTTTAAGACTCTGTGATTTTCATCAATGAAAAGATATAACACTTAGTTCAAAGTTCATCAGAGCAATTAATTTAGTTTTTTATAGTTTAACATTATTAAAAATCTATCCTTCACGGGTTGGATGACTATGGTGATTTCTACCTAGGGTCATTCTCTCTTGGGTTGGAAAGGGGTATTGTGCTGGAATTAATAAGGCTTTGGTTCAAAGTTTATTCGAGCAATCAATTTTTTAATTTTTTTTCATTTTAATGTTATTACAAATCTACCCTTCATAGGTTGGATGACTGGTGATATTTCTACCCATGGTCATTCTCTCACGAATCTTTTGGAAAAAGGTATTTTTGTATATTGGAGGTATTGGAGGCCAAACAAAGATGGAAGGTACACTTATGTGAGTGGCCTAAAGAATATGATATATCTTATATGACCTAATGACCTCAAATATATTTGAGAACCGTATCCTTCTCACTCTCCCTCTCTCTCCCACATTTTCCCAATCTCTAGATCTCTCGCTACCTCCCTCTCCCTCTCCCCCTCACTCCCTCTCTCCTTCTCTCTTCCTCCCTCTCTATCTCTTCCTCTGCTTCTCTCTTTATCTCCAACTCTTTCATGCCCACTATCTATTTATATCTTTATCTCTCTCCCTCCCTCTATAAATATCCTTATCCCTCTCACTCCCTCTTTCTATCTCTCTATCCAGAGTTATTTTAGTACATGCACCATAATTCATACACTAGCGTTGAGTTGCAGAACTGTGTTTAAGCATAGAGCTCTACTTAACCATGATGACAAATCATCAAACCACAATAAAGACTTATTAGTGCCCACAATGCATTGGGTTAACCCACACATTTCCCACATCATCTAATTTATTCTCACTAAGCTAATAATGGTCATAAGCCAAAACCATTATTCAAAATTGACCTAATCGCTAGGTGTCTTCCTCCTATGCTATCCACGTTGTGGGCTAATATCCCCTATATATGGCTCAACCGATATCCCCTATCCTCATGCTAATTCTTGGGCTCAAAGTTGTGAGTACCACGATGAATAGAAAGATGATATTGAGCATAGATAAATGCATTAAGAAATAAATCCTAATGCATTGGGATTATATTGTTTTGGATTAAAGATTCCTCTATGCATTTCATTATAGAAGCAGACATGTCCCTCCAAAGTTGCTTGAGTGTCTACTAAAAGAGGACCCAAAGTTTATCCTAATTCACAGAACAAGGTAGCAATCAACCTTAAGCACAGATCTACTAGTAGACACTCGATCAACTTTAGAGGGACATATCTACTTCTATAGTGAAACGTGTAGAGGAATATTTAATCCAAAAGAATATGCTCTGAATGCGTTAAGATTTATTGTTCAATGTATTAGGATGTTGTGGGTTGTCTCTTCCCTGTCTAGTTGAATTTTTGGATCCCCTTCTTTCCTTAAGATCCCTCCAACTGTGGTTAGAGTTCTTAGATGACTGTAAGGAGGAAGCCCCTTTCGGAGAGGGACATACAGTTTGAAGGTGTCTAGCTTGTTGGTAATTCCTACATCAAAAAAGTTGTATTTTCGTAGTCCAAGGGTTGGGAATACACAATGCCCATCCACTTGAGCTCTATTTTATCTGGTAGACCTTCATTGAGATCTACCTAAACACATATGCAGACATAGCTGAAAATGCCTTTCAAAAGTCTTTCCCCGTCTACTTTGACGAATCTTCCAATTAAATTGCCCACTTTTTCTAAGAGACCTGGATGGGTAAAGTGAATGGGAAAACTAGGCAATCTTACCCATACTGGAGTAGTCATTGACGACTTAGTGAGAGGACTGTAGTTGGGAAACCATGGCTTCATTGGAAGACCAACTCATCCCCAAAACCATGGACCTTGGTCAAATATTTTTTTCTTATCCTCAAGACATTTGAAGATCACCACAAAAAAAAACCTTGAGCAAAATATCAATTCTAGGTTATGAGCCTAGTTTTGATAGATCCAATCCCTAAGGGCAGATGATGAGGGTCAAAAACCATTGAAACGACATATGATTGCTTGATTGAGTTACTATGCAGCCCTCAAATTGATGCCAACCTCTATTAGTTCCAGGCTAGGAGTGGCTAGAGAGTGCTCAACCACAAAGACCAAGCCTGAATAATCCTTAAAATTTAAAGAGTTGGGACCAGGCTTGTGGCCTTTCTGACTTGGTGGTAGAAGGAGCCTCCTCTCCCTTAGCTCCCCCTTTCATCTCTGCAACGAGGGAGATTAAAGCCTCATTTTGAATGCCATAGTTGCTTAGACGGAATCCCTCTTGTAGCATCCTACCTTTCTACATAAGCATCGAAAGCGCAACTGGAATTCTTGTACATTCATGGAGTTTGGTAGCAAGCATGACTACCAAGTTAGCTACTAACATCATGATACAGGAAGTCCCTTGTGAGAGAGGTTTTACAAATATTATGAAAAGGGGTGGTTATGAATTTGAAGATCCATGCTTTACTAGTTTTTTCCGTGGGAAGTGAGGGATAGATTCATCCCTACCCTCTTCATCCTAGCGAAACATTTTGACAAACATATCCCAAATGCCCCAAGCGCTGCCCCACTTAGCTCATTCAGGTGTTTCTTCAAACACTTTGCGAGCAACCAAAGAACTTGCAGGTTTGGGAAGTAACTGGCCAGATTGGACAACTACATTGTAGTAGCTCCCATACCCCGAGCGACCAACTCAATCCAAGAAATGATTTTTTTACAATTAGTACATAGGGTTTTAGCTCCCTAAAGATTCACTCAAGCAATATACTCTACACTACAATGTCATCAATTGTTCGAATATCAAAGTAAGGCTAATACTTTTGTAATTATACGGTATTTGGCTTACAACACCACCTTCATCTCAAAATAAAATTCCAAGCTTAGTACCCCACTATGACTAAGTACACCATATCTTCCTCTATCCACATAGAAAATACTTGAGAGGTCTTTAACTACTTCAATTACCATCATGGCTTAGTGAAAAAATAATCTTTTCCAAGGTAAAAATTGTACACTAACATAGCCAAAAAATTTCCTAGAAGTAATATTTCTTTTCGATTTTTTCCCAAACCCATTAAAATAGATTTTTTCTTGAAGCACCTCTTCCTAAAGTCACCTTCTACCTTTCCCAACCCATTTCCAAGTAATTTAGCATCCCTAAATAAGATTAGGGGAAATTTAGGGCCATGGCTAAAATCATTTAAATCACTTGAAGCCATTTTGTAGGTTAATCCTACCCCCTCGATCACTAAACCCTAATTTAACTTAGTTACCATAGTTCAAAGATTTTAGACAATTATTTCCCATTATTTTATGTTGGCTCTAGGATACACTCAAGGTTAATGGAATGTTTCCAAACATGGCCTATTATTGTCTAATCTCCTAAAATATTCCATCTTCTAGGAGCAAGAAGGTCTCACTTGAGGCACATATAATAATTCCCATTAAGTAATGCGCGAAATGTCAAATATTTTAGCGGGGATCACATTCATTATGATATTATTGGTGCCAATTTAAACCATTAGAACTAACATCATTCAAATGAATAAAAATATGCATATATCACCCAAATATAGTACAAATACAAACACATCAGTAGAATAGTATTTCATTATACTAATAACATGCATGATATTACATAACTCTAATGTAGAGTGAACACCAAAAATTGATAAAAAAATGTAACCCCTCTTACAAATTATCCCTAATATTGAATCTATTTAAGTACCTTACAAACCTCGTATATATAGGACACTAGAGTAGTTCCAAAAGATTCAAAATTATAATAGAGAATCAACCAACCATAAGCCACTTAACAAAAAAAAAAGAGTACAAAAGAGTTTATTTCTTTAGAGAGATACACAAATTATCCATAAAATTAGGTGCAAAGAATATATGAGATGACTCATTAGCCTTGTGTAATTTGCCTTATATAAATCCACATATTCAACCTTCTACATGTTTACTTCTACAAATTCATATTTTTTCAAGTTTGTTGAGCTTCTCTATGTGCCAAAACTTAGTAAAAGATGATACACAAAAATGCCTCGGTCATGCCTTCCAACTCATCGTTGAGTTGGGTTCTATGCTTCATATATGTCCTCCTCTTATGACCAATATTTGAATCGCGTAGCACATATGAAACTTTCACCTAGTAAGTATGGCTTGTAACTATGATAACTCCCCTTATCTAAATATTGGATTATGATGATCACAAGTAGGTAACTTTCTTTGTGAAGCCTTTACATGTGTAACTTTATTATGGTAGGACTAGCATACATAGGTAGATCTTTAATATCCCTGTGGATTTTTTATTACAATTGCACATGATGATAACTAGAATAACGATGGGGAAATATATACATGTGCAACATAGCTACTTTAAGCAATCATAACCCTCATCTTAGACACATTACTAGATACTCTTCCCAAAACATGTTTGATATCTCCTCCCATTTGTATTTTTCAACTAAAAGGATCCATCAAAGCTTATCTCAGTTTCACGTTGGCCTTCTCAATTCTAAATGTACAACTACCTTAAAAATGGTGATGTTGAAAAATTGGACCAAAATTATAGGAAAGAATAGTGGCCAAATCCTTCACTTACTTTACCTTGATTGTCCATACCTAACTAATGAGAGCACAAGAACACCTACTTCTCTAGAAGCACCTATAATAATTTTGTGGGTTTAGCTAAATACCCTTTGGTTAGTGTTTACACATCAGTCTAGATACTAAAATTATGTGCCTACAATCATAATCCACTAGGTGTATTTTCTCTTAAAAAACTATGCAAATATAGATGTCCCTTTTATGGCCAAGTTCCACCAAAATGGTTCCTCCTTGGTCTAGTTGCATGAAGATGAGTGCAAACCAAATTCTTGTCATGGTAATAATCGCCAGCAACTGGTCCAATAAATGTCCCCAAATTTCCACAGTCCAATGCTTAAATTGCCCAGGGGTATAATTTCGACCACGAACCCTTCCAACAAGCACAATACTCTCAGTCAATGCATCTTGTGCCATACTGATACCTTCTCCGAATACCAACAGACGCCCCTTCTCATGCACCTTGGTGCATTTTGTTTTTTCTTCCCCCCTCGTTCTCTGTGCATGGTCTATCAGGTGTTGTTCGTCCTCTGCTCACTCATACACATCCAAATCCGATGCTCTAATATCCTCAATACTAGGTTCCTGACGAGTGATGCCATCAAAACGTCCTGAAGTGCGAGCTGCATGAGCAGGTCACTAGCCTTGGGGGTCTACTCCTGATGAGCATGGTACATTATTCACAGTATTTACGACGCCATATGTATCAGTCCCATGAACACTCCTGTCCCCAATCGCCACATAATACGCCCCTTGTACATTTGTCGCGAGACCTTTCTGTTCGAGTTCCTAGTACTGTAACTCTGATGGTGATGGGATATTCAGGACCGGTTGAGCCTGGTCCTCCTGTAGTTGAAGAAAGTTCAGATTTATCGTCGAGCCCGGGTTGGAAAACCCCGGGGCATTTAGGGAAACCTTCACATCATCCATCTCTGAGGTAAATGCATTGAAGTGGACTTACGGTTCATGGTGTGTCGCTGGTGAAACCCCAGTTTGGTGTTGATGTGGCCCCTCAACCCAAATTTGGGAAGCCTCCATAGAATGAGAAGAATAATCCACAAGTTCCTCGTCGATACAAAATGATGTTCACATGTACTCCATTATACTATCCCTATGTGATGTTGTGCACGACACCCTTTGAGAGACATTGGCCCAACTGAACAAAACGTTCACCTCCACCGTTCGATCCCCTTACTAGTTGACTGAGAAAACCCGCAAGACCATAAGCTGCCAAACCGACGCAGATAAATATAAACCAGGTGCACTGACCCTTGTTGGCTAGTGTTGTGACCATTCCCTCACGCTTTTATCGCTCCCGGGTGCAGGTGAAAACCATCTTCACACCAGGAAAAACCCTAGGGTTAGACTACCATGGAAATTCCTCTTGGATTCTTCCATATGATCTTCTCTAGACAAATTCTTTATTTCCATTGTCTTTCTATTCTATCTGCAATTTCTTATTAAATATTGGAGCATCTCCATAGACTGGTTAGCCTTACTAAACCAAACATTTTATTAGAAATAATCATTAATCTTATAACATTACGACTTCACTGCACTTCTTAACCACACACAACTTATTTTTATGTCACCATAATTCACCTTTAATATAACATGATTACATTGAAAAATCAACCAAAATCCCCTCAAAAAAAATTTCCTACATAAAAACAAGCGTCATATGATTAATAATTCTTTACCATAAGCAATACCTCCCTATTAAGCCAAAGAAAAAACTTACACATTTCATTTAATGGAATTTAATTCCAATTGAAAAAAACAAAATCATTTCATTTAAGTTACATTCAAAGTTTCACGGAATTTCTGCTTTTCAAATATCAAAATTTGTTCATTTCCCTCACATTCCAGGGTTTTTCAAATATCAAAATTTTTTCAATTCCCTCGCGTTCCAAGGAGGAAGGTCGCCATATCATCCCATTCTGTTTCTCAAATATAAAAATCTATTCATTTTCCACATGTTGCAAGGTTTTTCCAGGGAAGAAAGAGGAATGTTGCAGCCATGTTGTCGCAGGTTTGATTTGATACATTTGTTTGAATACAAGAAATTGGATTCTAGGTGCCTCCAATCGTGGTGGTTTCATTCTACGAAGGGATCTGCACAAGGTTGCCCACACTCCTGTGCGATGGCCCATCCCCAAGCCTCCATCACTCTTTGCAACTTTAAAACACTTCTAGACAAGTGCAAGAGGCACTCAAGAGGCTGTATGTACAAGATTCCGCAGAGGAAGATGGAGCCGAAGGTATGGGTTATGTGCCAAAGAAGACGACAATTGTCTTTCTGACCCTGAAATCAATGAAGAAATTAAGCAGAAAAGAGAGAAAAAATGCGTTGATTAAAACAAGGAAATAAAATGTCCCAAGACTGTAGGAGGTCACCATCTAGATGCTCTGCCATAGGTGGATTGAGATGATCTAGTCGTCCCTATAAATTTCAGAGACACAAAAAAGGCTGCGGATTTGCCTGCACCACACGGTTCTGAGAGTTCCGGAGCAATGAAATCAGATGCCGAGGAAATGTATGTGAATTGAGACAAGCAGGATCGAGGCTCTGTGCCAGAGGAGAGGTTTCCAGAGGATACTAAACCCACTCAAGAGGTAGGTAACTACATTTTATTTTTATTGTTTAATTATAAGAATTAATGCAAGAAAATTTTCCATGAGTGACTTCCGTTGGTTTAGGTGTAAGTTTGGATGGTAATTTTTCTACCAAAATCGCTCGGTGCTTTCCTGTTATGCCATTTAGGTGGCATGGAAAACAGTGTTAGTGAAGCCTGGTGGTTGGGTTAAACTCTGCTGACCTCACTAGTGAACCAATGCCTTATTGGTGGCTTATGTAGATATTTTTCACTTTTGAAATAACTAATAGCTTGCCATATGTCATTCAATAGAACGGTTTAGGTTGGAGGTCGATATTCTCAAGTAATTTTTTGTTAAAACTACGATGGGAAACGAATAGAAGATTAGATCTACCCCTGACCGATGGACTTCTCTAACGTGTGCAACATAGCCATTTGATGACAGGCAACATTATTCAGATCAATGTCAGTAGAGGCATGACTAGTATACCTCTTTTCCATTCAGTTCTTGTTCCTATTATCATTTCCATTCCTCTATTGGGATTACACTTCTACAACACACCAGTTTTTAAGTGCAATGTTAGTAGAGGCGTGACTAGTATACCTCTTTTCCATTTAGTTCTTGTTCCTATTATCATTTCCATTCCTCTGTTGGGATTACACTTCTACAACACCACCAGTTTTTAAGTGCATGATATATTTAGGGAGATGGGTGGGTTCAAGTTGCTTATCCGTCAAAATTCTATAATCACGATTCTAGTTTTGTTTTTTTCTGATTATGTTTATGTTTCCTATTTCTAGTAAAGTAGTTTTTGTATCTCCAAAACTCAATTTTATAGTGGTAATGTACGCTGTCACGGAGGCGATTTACGCTTATTATTCGCCAGAAACCTTGAGTCCTATTTCTTGTTCTATTCACCATGTAGTCATGTCTCTTGTTTTGTTTATGTTTTACCCTTTTTGGTAAAATATGATTGGACTGTGGATTGATATTTTAATAATGCCATAACAAATTTCCTATAAATATAAGGCAAAGTAATGCAGAGGACTTGAGTAGGTCATGAAATGTTCAAATAGAAAAATCGTCTTTGACGTTGCTATAGCCGTAATCGTTTTGGGTGAAAATCCAAATATTTTGATTCGATTTTTCTTAAAATTATGTTATCAAATCTTTTTTTACTATTTTACATATACGGAAAAACCTCAGCCCTACCGAGTAAGTTCATGCAGGTTCTCTACGTTACAATCTATTTTTTTTTCACTTGACCTAATAATATTTTTCTTATAATTATAAAACCTTAATCTTTGTCTTTAAAAAAAAGGCTATACCTTACTTCCAGTTTCATGGATCTGTGAATATCTGAATCCACAATATTTTTGAATTATTGAGAGGCACACTGTTCCTCAAATTTCCAATTTTATAAGGATTTTTTGCTCTTAGATATGGATGTGGATTTGTATAGAGATTTCTAAAATGTGGGCTCTTTATGATTGATAACAGGAAAACAATGGATGCTCTGAGAAAGCAGGCAAACAAGTTGATAGAGCAGGTTGTGAAACAGCAGCAGGTATTGCATTGTAGTCATTTTAATTTTATGTTTTTCAAATTTGAACTAGGAAGGAAACAACAATGGATGCATATGCCACTATTTCTTCATACTAGCAGGAATTTAATCCTTTTGTAATTATAAGGCTCGTAGGTAATGGAGCTGGGGCTCCCGGATAATCACATTGTGGTTGTGTGAGGAATTTAGATTAGTTATAGGTTCTTGCCAATACATCAACGTGTTGCATTTTCCTTTAAACCATACCCACTTCACTTTGTATGTTAAAACTTGAGATTTAGTTATGACCATAGAGTTCCTTCTTGATCTGCCTATTATGGATATGGATCATTATCATTTGGTAGTTGGCAGCTGCTCTATGATCAATGCAAAGTACGTCGTGTTGTGGGGTAATGTGGCCTCTAGATTGGCAGCCTGCTAAGACTTGCAGGTAAGACCACCAATTATGTGTAACTAGCAGTAGTAGTTGTGACACATCCATTGATTGTTGATGTAGACAACTCTTTTTACAGTGAGCCTTGATTAGGGGTGATTCCTACGTAACTTCTATACAATGGGATGATAACAATGTTCAATGTCTCTCCTTAAAGAAATGTGGGATTTGAGGATAATAATTGATGCAAAGGAACTTTATGTATCCTCTTTAGTTTACTATAACAACTACACTAAATAACCAAGAAAGGCATTGTGGCTAGCTCAAGTGCATGAAGAGCTATTCGTATTAGAGTCTATGTCATCCAAGCGATGTATGATTCAGTGTAATTTGCACCAATGATCTATATTTAGTATTTTCCAGTCATTTTATTGACTACTGGACTGACAGGTCCCTTTACCTGATGAAATTGATGTTATATTGAGTTTTGGAGCCATTGAGTAAAAAATGGGCATTCTGCCCCTTCTCTTTCAGCAAGACTTTCCGTTGTAATGTGAACATCACTGACTAAGAACCTTCCAGTTTCAATATTTCTTTGCCCATTAGCTATATTCAAATTCCAGAGGACGTCTATCTTGAATAGGCAGAGTCTACCTCGCTGTTGACTGTCAGGTGGCTATGCTTATCTTCCTTTACATCGTGTCTACTGGGTGACATGAGAATGGCCTCCTTTTGAATATTGTAATTAATTTTTTCATTAATATTTTCTTTTTTCTTTAAATATTTTGGGTATAACTTGCAAGATGCCAGAGCAATATTTTTTAGGTTACTTCAATAAAAAAATTTCCGATACTAAAAATCCTTTGCTATGGTCTATAAGTTGATTTGCCAGTGGCCATATGATTGTTTCTCTCTCTCTAATACCCAGCGATGTAGTGCACACTACACTCTCAGTGGGAGGTTGCCATATATAATTTATTGTTTTCATTAGTTAAACTTTTCGACATGAAACTTTCCTTTTTCCATGGAAAAAATCTTAATTTCTATTCAGTAGAAAGAATGCAAATACATTCTTTATATGCTCTTGGCACGAGTACATAATGAGATGAAATATAAGGCCTTTCATGTTTTAATATTTGGAAGAAAAAACCTTAACTAAACACAACATATGAGTCAATTGGGGTTATTTTGGGTGGATTTGATCTGGTAATGGTCGCGCACTGCTCTGGTGGGAAGGAAAGAACAGAGAAAGAATAGAAGAAGATTTTATTAGAAGGTGGATTTAGTCGTTATAAAAACATCACCATCCCTGATTTCCAGTCTGTGATTGAAGTGTTTCCTTCTTGATTATCTGCTCTTTATGGGCATACCAAGTTTTGCACAGTGGCAGGGGAGTTCGACGGATGAAACAGAAGCATCGAGGCTTTTTAATTCCTTATGTGTTTGAATGATTTACTTCCTGCATGACTATTTATTCATTCATATCCTTTCTAGCCTTCGCTCGGCTCCGAGAGAACTGAGCGGATTTGATGTCCCTATAGATTGTGAATTTCCTTTAGTCTTTTGTTGCGATCAATTTGCTGTGATCGAAACATAAATGTTAGTTATCCATTTAATCATTTCAAATGATTGACGGAGCCCCTTCGCAGCTTGCATTGCATTATTGGCTCTTGGGGGATCTCAGCTGGAAGGTCTGACTAATATTAAGGTCTTGATTTGAAACCATCATTTAGTTGTGTTTACTCACCTGATCATGTTTGACCGTGGATATGTGAATATTTGAATCCACAATATTTTTGAATTATTGAGGGGCACACTGTTCCTCAAATTCCCAATTTTTTAAGGATTCTTTGCTCTTGGATATGGATGTGGATTTGTATTGAGATTTCTGAAATGTGTGCTCTTTATGATTGATAACAGGAAAACAATGGATGCTCTGAGAAGGTAGGCAAACAAGTTGATAGAACAGGTTGCGAAACAACAACAGGTATTGCATTGTAGTCATTTTAAATTTATGTTTTTCAAATTTGAACTAGGAAGGAAACAACAATGGATGCATATTCCATTGCTCCTTCATACTAGCGGGAATTTAATCCTTTTGTAATTATAAGGCTCTTAGGTTAGATTCTAGAGACGGTTTAGGTAGTCAACATTGGTAATGGAGCTGGGCTCCCGGATAATCACATTGTGATTGTGCGAGGGATTTAGATTAGTTATGGGTTCCTTCCAATACATCAACGTGTTGCATTTGCCTTTAAACCATACCCACTTCACTTTGTATGTTAAAACTTGAGATTGAGTTATGACCATAGAGTTCCTTCCTGGTCTGCCTATTATGGACATGGATCATGATTATTTGGTAGTTGGCAGCTGCTTTATGATCAGTGCAATGTACGTTGTGTTGTGGGGTAATGTGGCCTCTAGATTGGCAACCTGCTAGACTTGCGGGGAAGACCACCAATTATGTGTAACTAGCACTAGTAGTTGTGACACATCCATTGATTGCTGATGTAGATAGCTCTTTTTACATTAAGCCTTGATCAGGGGTGATGCCAGTGTAACTTCTATACAATTGGATGATAGCAATGTTCAATGTCTCTCCTCAAAGAAATGTGGGATTTGAGGATAATAATTGATGCAAAGGAACTTTACGTATCCTCTTTAGTTTACTATAACAACGACACTAAATAACCAAGAAAGGCACTATGGCTAGCTCAAGTGCATGGAGAGCTATTTGTATTAGAGTCTATGCCATCCGGGCGATGTATGATTCAATGTAATTTGCGCCAATGATCTCTATTTAGTATTTGCCAGTCATTTTATTGACTACTGGATTGAAAGGTCCCTTTACCTGATAAAATTGATGTTATATTGAGTGTTGGAGCCATCGAGTAAAAAATGGGCATTTTGCCCCTTGTCTTTCAGCAAGACCTTCCCTTGTAATGTGAACATCATTGACTAAGAACCTACCAGTTTCAATATTTTTTTGCCCATTAGTTATATTCAAATTCCAGAGGACATCTACCTTGAATAAGCAAAGTCTACCTCGCTGATGACTATCGGGTGACTTTGCTTATCTTCCTTTACATCGTGTCTACTGGGTGACATGAGAATTTCCTCCTTTTGAATATTGCAATTAATTTTTTGTTTAATATTTTCTTTTTTCTTTAAATATTTTGAGTATAACTTGCATGATGCCAGAGCAAGATTGTTTAGGTTACTTCAATAAAAAAAATTCTGATACTAAAAATCCTCTGCTATGGTCTGTAAGTTGATTTTCCAGAGGCCATATGATTGTTTTTCTCTCTCTAATACCCAACATTGTTTCTCTATCTCTACTACCCAGCTATGTAGTGCACACTGCACTCTCAGTGGGAAGTTGCCATACATAATTTATTTTTTTCATTAGTTAAAATTTTCGACATGAAACTTTCCTTTTTCCATGGAAAAAATCTTAATTTCTATTCAGTATAAAGAATGGAAATACATTCTTTATATGATCTTGGCACGAGTACGTAATATTGATGAAATATAAGGCCTTTCATGTTTTAATATTTGAAAAAAAACCCTTAACTAAACACTGCATATGAGTCAATTGGGGTTATTTTGGGTGGTTGGGTGGATTTGATCTGGTAATGGTGGCACACTACTCTGGTGGGAAGGAAAGAACAGAGAAAGAATGGAAGACGATTTTATTAGAAGGTGGATTCAGTCGTTATAAAATAATCACCATCCCTGATTTCCAGTCTGTGATTGAAGCATTTCCTTCTTGATTATCTGCTCTTTATGGGCATACCAAGTTTTGCACAGTGGCAGGGGAGTTCGATGGATGAAAGAGAAGCATCGAGGCTTTTGAATTCCTTATGTGTTTGAATGATTTACTTCCTACATGACTTTTTATTCATTCATATCCTTTCTGGCCTTCGCTCGGCTCCGAGAGAACTGAGCGGATTTGATGTCCCTACAGATTGTGAATTGCCTTTAGTCTTTTGTTGCGATCAATTTGTTGTGATCGAAACATAAATGTTAGTTATCCATTCAATCATTTTAAATGATTGACGGAGCCCCTTAGTAAGTTTCATTTCATTATTGGCTCTTGGGGGATCTCAGCCAGAAGGTTTGACTAATATTAAGTTCTTGATTTGAAACCAACATTTAGTTGTGTTTACCCACCTGATCATGTTTGATAGTGGATATGCGAATATCTGAATCCAAAATATTTTTGAATTATTGAGAGGCACACTGTTCCTCAAATTCCCTATTTTTTAAGGATTGTTTGCTCTTGGATATGGATGTGGATTTGTAGAGAGTTTTGAACTGTGGGCTCTTTATGATTGATAACAAGAAAACAGTGGATGCTCTGAAAAAACAGGCAAACAAGTTGATAGAGCAGGTTGCGAAACAACAGCCCATATTGGATTGTAGTCATTTTAATTTTATGTTTTTCAAATTTTAACTAGGAAGGAAACAACAATGGATGCATATGCCGCTGTTCCTTCATACTAGCGGGAATCTAATCCTTTTGTAATTATAAAGCTCGTAAGTTAGATTCTAGAGACGATTTAGTTAGTCAACATTGGTAATGGAGCTGGGGCTCTCGGATAATCACATTGTGATTGTGTGAGGGATTTAGATTTGTTATGGGTTCTTGCCAATACATCAACATGTTGCATTTGCCTTAAAACCATACCCACTTCTTTGTATGTTAAAACTTGAGATTGAGTTATGACCATAGAGTTCCTTCCTCGTCTGCCTATTATGGATATGGATCATGATCATTTGGTAGTTGGCAGCTGCTCTATGATCAGTACAAAGTACGTTGTGTTGTGGGGTAATGTGGCCTCTAGATTGGCAGCGTACTAAGACTTGCAGGGAAGACCACCAATTATGTGTAACTAGCACTAGTAGTTGTGACACATCCATTGATTGTTGATGTAGACAACTCTTTTTACAGTGAGCCTTGATTAGGGGTGATGCCAGCGTAACTTCTATACAATGGGATGATAGCAATGTTCAATGTGTCTCCTCAAAGAAATGTTGTAGGTTGACCATACCAATGAAGCTGTGTGCACGAATCAAGCTGCCCATGAAGCAGAACAAATTCTAGTCCTGCAACAACCTCTAGCATTATCTATGAAGTCTACAATCCCTTACAAGATTCTTCAAGGACTTTAAACGATGACAAAAGGGGCATAAACTATCTAACTGCTTCCTTTTGGCATGGTGAACTTTGGAGTGTTGGAAATAATACTGGGAGGGGGGTGAATCAGTATTATCACATTTATAAAACTTTTCATTTCCAAACTCTGATTCATATGTGCTACTTCCACAAATTCTTATGATTATGTTAATTTATTTTCAATGAGTGCATTAGAACATTATCAACCATATTATCAGTTAAAAAATGCAGTAACATAGAATAGATCATCACACATAAGGCACACACATGAACACCACGATGTAAGGTGGAAACCCAATGCGGGAGAAAACCACCTGCTGCAAGTCATCTCAATCTTCTTTAATAAGAAAATCCTTTACAATTTTTGTACTGGTGCAGTCTTAGACCAGCACGGGAGCTACAACCCCCTTTGCTCTTGTACTAGCCGATCCATTTACTAGTACGCAGGCTGCTACCTGCTACAATGCTCCAAAGATTTCCTTTAGCTCTTGTACTAGCTTAGATACTAGTACATAGGCGTCGGCCTACAATCTTTTGTCCTCCAAGTACCACGTTTCATCAATTTTCATACTGGATACACTGAAGCACAACACATAATCTGAAAGGCCACATTTCATCCAATTTTCATGTTGGACCCAACAACAACATAAAAAAGCTTCTGAATCACCCAAGCACTAGATCTATACATATACAAGTGAGTCATCAACCAGATCTAGTCCATCAGATCATATGAAGATAAGTCATTATGAACCCGATCCATTCATCTATAAAAACTGAAACATACTCTATCACTTCTCAGAATACTGTTATCAGACCATAATATCAGAAACCAGACATCACTTCAAAACCCAGAACATAGCAATGATAAACATGGACAACTAAATAGATTTCAAGAGAAGTACGCATCTTCACCCATATAATGCCTGCGTACAAGTACGCACTGATCCCAACAGCGCACCTGCATACCCACGCACTGTGCCTCATAGTCTGCCTGCGTACACGCGCTCTGTGTCCAATGAACTGCCTGCGCACCTCCGCAACTACAGTGCTTCTGGACCTGCGTATCTCCGCACTTTTCTTTCACTGCACTTGCATACCTGCGGGCATAGATAATTTCAAGACTTCAAGAATAACCCAGACTGTCAGATCTACAGATCTGATCATGCACCGAAGAGATCTCAATCGATCAGTAGATTCGCCTTATTTAGATCTAGACATTACTCCCAAGAGATCATAATATTTTAGATCTAGCTCTCATAAGATGTTCAACCCAAAAGCATACTCAAGCCAAATGATCTCCTTTGCTTTATATAGGCAAGCTCTTCCTCAAATCATGGATCAATACCACGGGCCAAAACCATAATAACACAATACCGTCGGCTAAATACCAAGGGTTAAACATAAGAAACCCCACGTGTGCTTTTCTCTGCCTTGAAGTAAGTGAACTGGGGGTACGCACTTCATGAACGGGATAACTGCAGGTATGTACGCACTTTATGTAAGATAGACCTGCGTGTACGTACCTTCTGTAAGGTGTAACTGCGTACCCATTATTTTCTTCCAATCTGAGAGGCTACTCATTAATATTTGCTACTGACTGGTTGTACTATGATCCATCACCTGTATAGGTTGCCATCAAGGACAACACTTTAGCCATAATGCCAACAATCTCCCCCTTTGGACTTGATGGCAAAGCTTACTTGTGAACTGTCATCTGATCCCTTTGAACTGTCCTACATCCATCTCTTCTGTGGATTCATCTGAATGTATACAAGTGAGATGATCTTCTATGAGAGGTTTGTCATCAAGTACAACACATGCATCATACTGCCAACAATCTCCCCCTTTGGACTTGATGGCAACAACACCAAATCACTCTCCCCCTTTGACATCAAGGGAAAAGGGTTATGCTCCCCCTAAGAACATGCTCCCATTGACTATAAACCAGATCTGCTGAAGTCTCTGAATGAGCTCCCCACTTTGTATATGCGATGGTACACCAATCTGATCATGGTCTTTCTGAGAACAAGCTGAGATGTCTGCTCTGCTATATAGTGTTGTTCATGCTCAAGCTCCCCCTGACTGTAAGCAAGGTCTGCAAAAAGATGTTATACAAGAAGAACATGACTCTATATATCATAAATGACCTTCCTATCACCAAAAGACTCAATACATACATTCATCACAATGGTGATACATCAAAAGTTTACATATGATAACATCATTCATCCCAGGCATAGTGGGGAAACATAGGCCGTTACACGACCTGAAGAGATAACTACAATAGAGACCCACTATTACATCATGAGTAAAGGCCAAGCACCTAAGATAAACATTAGCAACAACACTGTATGATTTGCTTCATAGTATCTGTCAACAGTAAGGTACTTCTGCATCAACTCATTCATAACCATCCAGATCTATATGAACCAAGAGCCATCAAAAGGAAGCATCTACATCAATCAACATATGTACGAAACAACCTATCATCATATAGGTAAGATCTCATCATCATCATGTCTCCAACAATGCAACTTTGAATAATCATCCATGTATCCAGCCAACAATCCTCATCCATATATGTGCCAAGAATAATAAGCACTCCATGCAAGCACCATTAGAGAATCAACCACAAATCTGATCCAAGAACCATGTGAACAACTCATAACCATAGCAAGATGAATCATAAGCATCATCACCAAGGACCATAATGCCAACAATGCATTAAGAACATATGCACCCCCTAAACTGGTGCCATCTGTCAGATCTTATCAAAAAGTCAGCCAATAAATGCCTTAAGACAGGTACGCAATTTTTCTTTATCTGACCTGCGTAGCCACGCACTTCACCTTATGTTCCCCTGCATACACCTGCAGAGATCCTTCTGGTGCACTGCGTACATATGTAGACAGTCTTTCACTACAGCGTCTACCCACGCACCTGTTCCATCAGTTGCGTCGCGTACTCTACGCACCTTTTCTTCTATCGCGCCGCGTACTTCTATGTACCTACGCAGGTTATCCTTCTATCGTGCCGTGTACCTCCGATATTTCTACGCACCTCTTCTTCTGTCTCGCCGCGTCCATCCGCATGTGCTCTTCTGATAAGCCGTGTGCCTCCGCATAGGGACTGTGCCTTCAGTTGCGTACATCCGCACCCGGTCTTATGCTCTGCTGCGTACGCCCACACTTTTACAGTGAATGATCTGCGTACCTTAGATTAGGACCCAATTCAAATTTCCAGATCTGATCTTGTGCTCGAGAGATCATACTTCATAGATCAATTTCAATTTTCTTACTGCCTTTCTTCAAACAATCATATACACGATTGTGCAGTATCCAACTCGCGTATATATGCGACTTGCCTTTATGGAGTTTGCATATGAGATTCAGGACATTGAAGTTTTGTACTTTCAGCTCCCTCTGATTCTGGTATGTCTGTACATTGTGTTGTGCCACCTTTTTCTGATTGTACTTCCTTTTTCCTCCATATCTTCAAGCGTGATGATGACATTTTCTCCTTTTGATATGGTGCCCACACTTTGTTCCTGCATTCCTTAGCTATATGTCCAAGCTTGTCACATGCATAACATCTTACATGTTTCATATTCCTCCTGTAACAATCAGCAGCTTTGTGACCAAACATATTGCAAGCAAAGCAATATCCATAAAAGTACCTTGATTGAGATGACCTTTCTGCATAATGATCTTGAACCCTTCTTCTTCTACATCTAGCTGCAACATGTCCAAGATTATGACATACATAACATTCAACATTATTCATAGGAGGAGTAAAGGATTTTCTTTGAGGAATCTCTTTCCTTGGTTGATGATGAGATTGATCTTTCATTTCTTCGTTGATCATTTTAGATTTCTCTTTAGAGTTCCTTGCCTCACCTTGTGAACTAGATTCACCTTCGACAGATTCATAGAAACCAAGACCAGTCTTTATAGCAGGAGACCTTTGACTACTGAGAATATCATCCAAGACTTTAGAGTTATCTTGAAATCGTAAAAGCTTATCCTTTTCTTCTATTTTACCTTTCAAGATATTTACCTCAACCTGAAGTTGTTCTTCCTTTTCAAGAGATTGCCTTTTCAAACCTTCTTCAGCTTTTCTTCCTTCTTCCATTTGTTCCCTTAGTTTGAGAATCTCCTTTTCTTGTTCTTCATTCAGATCCTGCTGCATTTGACGAACTTGGAAGGCACATTCCAGCTGGGATTTTAAGCTGATGACTTCGTTGTCTTGTTTTTCAACTGCTTGATGTAGATCTTCATTCTGCTTCTTTGATTCTTCAAGATCTCCCTTTAGTGAGAGGATTGTAGCTTCAAGAGTTTCATAGTAGCTGGATCTATCTTTGAGTTTCTTGATGGTTGTGCTTCTTTCGTTGACTTCTTTTCTTAATGATGTCACTTCATGCTGCAATTTTTGACATTGGTCTTCCTTGTCCTTGAGTAGTTTTCTTACCTTGTTTCCTTCTTCTAGTTGGGCCTTTAGTTTGGTAGCTTCTTCTATGAAGTCACATTCCCTTTTGTTCAATAGATCTTGTTGATCTCTAATTTTGTCGGTAAGCCTTTTAAATTCTGCCTCTATTTGATATCTTTCTTGTTCACCCATAAGAGCAAGTTTAGTAGTTTCACTATCACTTCCATCTCTTTCACAAGGAAATATAGCTGGAACATCAGAGGATAACACATTAATACCTGATAATGATTCTGAATATGATTCTGAATCTGAAGAGCTTCTTATGCCTAATCCCCAATCGATTCTCCCACTGTCATAGTTCTCCTGAGATGCTTTCTTTTTCTTAGGTGCTTTCTTCTTAAGCTTCTTTCCCATTGTTCCACGGATCTCCTTCAAGCGATCAAGCTTCTATCAAAGGACCGGCTCTGATACCAATTGTTGGAAATAATACTGAGAGGGGGGGTGAATCAGTATTATCACATTTATAAAACTTTTCATTTCCAAACTCTGATTCATATGTGCTACTTCCACAACTTCTTATGATTATGTTAATTTATTTTCAATGAGTGCATTAGAACATTATCAACCATATTATCATTTAACAAATGCAGTAACATAGAATAGATCATCACACATAAGGCACACACATGAACACCATGATGTAAGGTGGAAACCCAATGCGGGAGAAAACCACCTGCTGCAAGTCATCTCAATCTTCTTTAATAAGAAAATCCTTTTACAATATTTGTACTGGTGCAGTCTTATACCAGCACGGGAGCTACAACCCCCTTTGCTCTTGTACTAGCCGATCCATTTACTAGTACGTAGGCTGCTACCTGCTACAATGCTCCAAAGATTTCCTTTAGCTCTTGTACTAGCTTAGATACTAGTACGTAGGCACCGGCCTACAATCTTTTCTCCTCCAGGTACCACGTTTCATCAATTTTCATACTGGATACACTGAAGCACAACACATAATCTGAAAGGCCACATTTCATCCAATTTTCATACTGGACCCAACAACAACATAAACAAGCTTCTGAATCACCCAAGCACTAGATCTATACATATACAAGTGAGTCATCAACTAGATCTAGTCCATCAGATCATATGAAGATAAGTCATTATGAACCCGATCCATTCATCTATCAAAACTGAAACATACTCTATCACTTCTCAGAATACTATTATCAGACCATAATATCAGAAACGAGACATCACTTCAAAACCCAGAACAAAGCAATGATAAACATGGACAACTAAATAGATTTCAAGAGAAGTACGCAGCTTCACCCATATAATGCCTGCGTACAAGTACGCACTGATCCCAACAGCGCACCTACGTACCCACGCACTGTGCCTCATAGACTGCCTGCGTACCTGCGCTCTGTGTCCAATGAACTGCCTGCGCACCTCCGCAACTACAGTGCTTCTGGACCTGCGTATCTCCGCACTTTTCTTTCACTGCACTTGCGTACCTGTAGGCATAGATAATTTCAAGACTTCAAGAATAACCCAGACTGTCAGATCTACAGATCTGATCATGCACCGAAGAGATCTCAATCCATCAGTAGATTCGCCTTATTTAGATCTAGACATTACTCCCAAGAGATCATAATATTTCAGATCTAGCTCTCATAAGATGTTCAACCCAAAATCATACTCAAGCCAAATGATCTCCTTTGCTTTATATAGGCAAGCTCTTCCTCAAATCATGGATCAATACCACGGGCCAAAACCATAATAACGCAATACCGTCGGCTAAATACCAAGGGTTAAACATAAGAAACCCCACGTGTGCTTTTCTCTGCCTTGAAGTAAGTGAACTGGGGGTACGCACTTCATGAACCGGATAACTGCAGGTATGTACGCACTTTATGTAAGATCGACCTGCGTGTACGCACCTTCTGTAAGGTGTACCTGCGTACCCCTTATTTTCTTCCAATCTGAGAGGCTACTCATTAATCTTTGCTACTGACTGGTTGTACTGTGATCCATCACCTGTATAGGTTGCCATCAAGGACAACACTTTAGCCATAATGCCAACATGGAGGGCAGCCCTTGAACTACCAACGGAACAAAGACCCAGACCTTGTAGCTCAAATTGAAGACCATACACTGTGACTGACAGATCCATTGAGAATCTAGGTTGAATACCTCATACCATATGAGGGAAAAATCTCTACAAAAATTCCATTTTGGCCTTTAACCCACTTGGTAGGTCAAGTCAGGCCTACACATCCTACCTGTATATGTGGAAGCTATCCACCAAGATGCCAATTGACTGACGATGGTCTGAAACCTCTGAAAGCATCAATGATGAAGCCAATCAATGGGTTTATTCGAGTCTGCTTTCAACGATGAAGCCAATCAATGGGTCTCTATTCGAGACTATGGCTTAATAGGTATAAAAAGCGAAGTATGGATAACACTCCCTACTAAATATTATGTCAAAGATATAGCAAATATGATGCAACAGCTAGGCCAATCTAAAAATGGTCTCAAGCCAGAGTGAATGGGTTACAAACTCTACCTGAACAATGGCATGTGGAATTGTTTTATTTCTCTTGATCATGCGGAAGCATATGGGTCTCTACACTCTATATCTTGGCGCAGTTTGTCTCAAAGGCAAGACCCTCACACCTCAAACCTATAAAGAACAATGGAGAAAAATGTGACCTCAAGTTGCAAATGTACAGAAGGGAAGTTTCCATATGTATGTTGAGAGTAGACCGGGGATAATAACACACTGCACTAAAGAACTTCAGACGGGGTTTTCTCTCCAAAGAAGTCCAAAGAACCTAAAGAATATATTATAACACCCTATAGGTGTATAAAAGCATAGTGTTATGATTAGCAAAGCATAGTGCCCTGGTTAGAGTTAGAACATGAAACTACTTTTCATCAGTAAAAATCTATCATCGAGAACTGTAAGACAATCCTGATTGAATCTTTAGCCTACTAAATTGTTTGCTTCTTGATAATGAAGGAAGCTGAGATTCTGAACCCTCGTTGTCGAAGAGGCGATGTCAGAAAACGACAGAGCTAGCCCACTGTCGACCACTCCTCTAACATCCATAAGTCATTTGGTACTTTCTTTTTCTGGGTTTGCTTTCTATTTGCCTTGGTACAATCATTATCCTAGCAGTTGTAGTCAGCCTGGTGCAGTAGTAGGAGGAAGTACTAGTAGTTTCAGTGCTAGTACAATATCAAGGGGTCAGTAGAGACTATCAAGCCTGGAATTTGATGTCCCACAGGACGTATTTTTTATTTCAGAACGTATTTGACGGCATGGAAAAAATCTTCCACGTTAGGTTAGACGTGCGGTATACTTTTCCAACCCGTCATTTTGACGTCTAGTTTCATAAAGAAAATGTAAAAATCTATAATATCTGTAATGGGAGTATGGGAGTCTGGGACCATGTCACCACCGGGAGTATGGAGTCTGGACCATGTCACCACCGGACCAGCAGTGCTACAGTAGCCCTGGTACACAACGCGTTACGCTGGCAGCTGCACACAGTTTAAAATAAAAGGCTTTAACTGCATCACCATCCCACTGCGTACTACAGGGTACTTACCATTGAATAATCTAGCAACCATCTGCCCGGTGCCACTCATAGCCGCTCAAAATTAAAACAAGACTTGCAAATTGAAATTTGCTACTGCTAGTCACTAGTGCCGCTGCCGCAGACTGCAGTGCGTATTCTTCCAGGCTCTGCAGTGCGTATTCCTCCAGGCTCTGGTGAAGCTCAAGTTCTAATCTCGGAGGGTTCACTAGAGTTCAGACGTGGATCATGGATGTCAAGCTATAAACAAAGAACCAGCAAAGAGGGTAAGTACGGAAAGCGATTTTTTCATTTTTTCACAATATCACATGTAATGACAGCTACAGTCTGAAAGTAATGTCCCTTGGTTTTTCAAATAGTTAAAAGGATATATCCAGGTTGATATTCTTTTAATAACAAGAATTTGAATTGATGTATTTGTAGTGCTTTTAGTTGTATTTAGAAAAGTTCATAGGATCCCTTGACAAAGTTCATATATCCACTTCACGCCTAATAGATTTTGAGGTTAAGATTTATTTCTACCAGTTCTAAATACATCTGTAATGTTGGAGAGTCCCTGTTTCATCTTATTCTCAGATAGACTGTGTATCGATTTTCTCGCGTATCGGTAATATCGTCATTTTTTAACCAGAGAGCACTGTTCAGTTTCCCCACGGACCCCATGAGTAGTACGTTGTCAAATGGTTTTGTTCAGTTCTTCCTGAAAGCGATCCAAGTTCCAACAGTGAGTACTGCGCTGTGAAATTGATTTTTCGTGCACTATATTGGTGTGTTAAACAGGCCTACGGAATTTTGATGAAAGGATCATTCAAACTGCTTATTTTGAATCAGATGGGTTTTGTCTAATTCTTAATAAGTTAGGTTTTAAACATCATCCCGAAAGTTTCAATGAACTTAATTAAAGTTTTCACTCTTGTTTTGTTTTGATTTGATTTGGGAATATTTTTGGAATTTGAATTTCATTTGATTTTAATTATTTTTAGAATTTTAATGATAATAATAAAATTAATTGTTTGATTGGGCTGCTTTATATCACATTTTAAGAATATTTCAAAATAAAAATAACTCTTAATATTAAAACTCTAAAATTTTGATTGCTTTTGAAAATAGGGCTGAACATTCCAACAGAGTCCCGACTCCCACCATGAAAAGAAAAATTCAGCGTACTGAAACTTTAGTCCAAATTGAATTAATCAATTAGGACTTTGAGGTGAAACTTTTTCTAAGCGTATGAAATTTTAGTCGAAATTGAATTACTCAGTTAGGACTTTGTGGTAAGTTTCAATGGATTCACTCAATTTTTAAATTTTTGTGTGCTTGGTAGAGGACCAAACATCTCAAAGAGAGTTCTGCCACGAAAAATTCTCTAACTCTATGGAACTATAAATATAATTTAATTAAAATGGAGAGAAAAAAACTGTGATTTTTTATCGGTTATTTTTTTTTTAATTAGACGGTAAATCTTAAAATATTCTAGGTTTTTTAAATATTATTATAGATTTTAGAATATTTTGAAAATATAAATATAAAGGATATTAATAAAATGATGAATTTTAAGTCATCGTTGAAATGGTGTTTTTGGGTAATATAATTTTAAGTAGAAATGTTACTTTTTATTGTTTAAAATGCATTTTTCTATACATAAATGGATTCAGTGTTCTAAAAAACTAGTGGAACACTCTAACTCTACTGCTTAAACAACTTGAACTTATAATTTTTAAAAATCTCTTACAAATTATAGACAAAATTACAAAAATATTTAAAAAATGCCACTTATAATTTTAAAAAGTATATTTAGGATTTGAGCAAAACTAAAAATATATTTAGAAAAAAACCATTTTAACTATTAATTAAACCATCGATTTCAATAAATATGATGCGATTTAATACTCATAAATATGCATTGAAACTGATATATAAATTTATATAGATTTTTTTTGGTGTATAAGAATGTTATTTGAAAAACAAAAACTATTGAATTAACTTATATGCATTAGTGTTTTTTGAAATATTCCAAAATTTATAATGGAATTAAACTAAAATGTGTTATCACATGCAATGAATGTGTTATCCCATGCAAGGAAGCAACTGGCCTCGGTTGGCATGCATTCATCCATGAGATGTGGAAACCAGAAGCAATTAGAATTTTCCAAAACCATGATTATGTGACACTAAGGTAAGGCATACAGTTAAACCCTATTAGGGGGTTCTTGGAATGAGAGATGGTCTGCGATATAGAGATATATTCAAGTATCAATGTTAGAATCTTGTCCTGTCACACAGAACACGAAGATCAAACACCTAACGCATGATTTCTTTTTTCATTAGGTCATTTGCAGGGCATGGGCTCAGAGATTTGATTTTTTAAACTATAATAGGGGGAAGAGGTTTCTTAACTAAGTTGAGATTCATTACCCCTTTCTCCTGCCATGGTCACTATGCAGATATCAGGTTTGGTTGCCGGTATGGGTCTAAGATTATTTATAATCTCAGTAGATAATTTATTTATAGTCCATGGATTGTAAGTTTTTTGCAAAGATTTTATTGTTTAAATGGCACCACCATAAATCTGAGCTATAAATCTGATAGATTGCAAATCTGCAATTTCAATCTAACAAGAATCTTTATAAACAACAATGATTATCAGCCTCCATTTGATGACTTATTGTGTGCTATGGAATAAATTTACAGAAATTGTTAAAATAGAGTTTTCCATGACACTCACATATTTAATTAAAACGTAAAATGAAGGGTAAAAAAAATACAAAAACGTCATCAAATTTTAATTTGACAGGCAAAAATAATTTGAAATTCCAGGCCTAAGTAGAGTGGTGGTAGTTCAAACCCAAGTAGAGTGGTGGTAGTTCAAACATAATTGTATCAGATAACATATTAGGGTAACCTGAATAAAAGCATAGAGGACTAGCCAACTACCGAGATGGTTTTTTGATTCCACTTGCGTCTTCCAAATTGTGAGATTTATTTATGTATGGGGAGCTCTAATACCAACTTAACGCTCTGCGTTGACTATAAGTGTTCAAATCTGTCTTATTAGAAGATGGATACCAACTCTGCAAACAATGGAAAAACAGTATTTATGAAAACTGGGATTGGGAACATAGAACACAAGATAATCTATCCCACTGTGTTTTACTTATGCAAAAAGACTTCAAGTAGCAACAACAATAGCTGAGGAAATGCTAGGGTGCTTAGGGAGACTCCCCCTTAGGTGAGCTTTGGTTAAAATGGGACTTCTTATACACAAATTCCAGAAATTCAAAACACGAGTAGAAGGGAATCGATTATTGTTTACTACATTAGCAGTTTTGCGGGTTGACGAAGCAAGTGTTTAAGAGTAACAGGATCACTAATTGGAGGATTGCACATAAAATTTTGGCAAACATTAGATTATAGAGGAAAAATGCAGCACAAAGGGACAATTACTCTCCTTTTTGTCCCTCCCTCTGTTCTATGGAGAAAAAAAAGGAAGATGCAAAGTGCACAGGCATTGAAGCCTCAAGGAATGCCATCAAATTGTATATGGCCTCAGTTTTATGGAGGAAAAAAGAAAAACAAAGAGCGCACAGGCACTGAGGCCTCAAGCAATGCCATCAAATTGTATATGGGGCAGCCTGTTATATGTACCCAACATGTATGAAGAGGAAGAGAGCATTGATATGCTGTTGTAATAAGAATAGTGCGAGGCCTGAAGAGCTGAGGAACTGAACGAACGAAACAGTAATAATCGTCATCTAGTACCTGAAGATCTAGTACTTGAAAAATTATGCCTTAATTAACTAGTGTTTGGCGAGTTATTATGCAGGCCACAGGCGTATGAAGCAGGGACAAATTAGGGTGCTCGAAACATAGCAATTCGTTGAGAATGTGTATCCTTGTAGAGGACTTAAAACTAGAAGTCTGCAGGACAGAGAATGTGCATGACCAGGTTTGGGTGCAGAGGACTTAAAACAAGAAGTTTGCTGGACAGAGAAAGTTAGTGCTCACTGACACGAAAGAACTAGATGGCTATGTAATATTAAGCAATGCAATAGTATGTAATTAACACAAAAAGGGCCAAATGGCTATGTAATATTAAGCTATGTAATTAGGCTAAAAAATTCCAAACAAAATATGTTATTAGATTAATGCTACGTGAGACTTAGCATTAGTTTTTTGAAATTAAATGTTTCCATCATATTCTATATATTATATCTAAACTTGACTCTTTAACTCAATCTAAAAGTGAAAAGCTTGTAATAAACTGCAATAAGACTCCTAAGTTGCTTGTCCAATAAAAAAATATTAAAAATAAAATGAAAATAATTTTAAATAAAAATTTCTAGAAAACATTGGCTTAAATCAAGCCATTTGGAAAAATTCGAAAGAAAATAATAGGCTTTCAGCGATTTCTCGATCGCTATATACCTAGCAGTGGGCAGGTATAATAATAAGAAAGAGGCCAGGTACTTTTTTCACTCATTTGATAAAAAAATCTCACCACTCCTTATCTTTGTTCTAGTAGTTGATGTTGTATTAACTAACTGTTTATTAAAAACATCAACAATAGAAATCAAATAGAGAGCTCTATGGTTCAATGCCTAAACAATGGATATCAAGCTCTACAACATCTTACTTCGATTTTTGATAAAAAAAATTGCACAATGAAAAGGATGCCAACTTTGATGGGTATTGCACATCCACCATAGAACCTGTCGTGACTCCTTATGTTCTCATTTCTTCCGTCAAAGTCCAATATAAGTGTTTAAACAAATAACAAAACTTCTATTGCAAAGTATTTACAGTGGTTGAATTTAATGTGATTCTACATTTTTTGCAGGTAGAATATTTTTAAATTTGATTAATAAAAATGATGTCAATTATTTAATATTTTGTTTGTCAAATTTTAAAATAGTTTCGAAATCTAATTAAAATAAAAATAACCAATGTAAAATAACTTAGATTTTTTTCCCATTTAGATTTTTTTCCATTTGTTTACTACAGTGAGTAACTGTAAGTGACAATATCTGCCCCGGAGCTTATCATGAAAGAGACAAGGTGGTTGCAAATTACATATCAATTCCCAACATTGAGCGAGATGTATGCACTATATGGCAGAGTAATAAAAGCTACGACACGCCTCCACATATGTCACTAAATCTGGAGTGGCTTTATTTAGAGTTGGCTCTGGTCCTTAATGTTCATGTTGATACTCTTCTTTCTCAGTTTTTTTCAAATGTTCAATGGTGTACAATGTAATTAGGTAAATGTTTAATAATATTAATGGTGTAAAATGTAATTAATTTAATTACATTTTTTTCGTTATTTTTGGGTGAAATGTTTGATATATTATATTATAATTTTGGTTACTTAAAATAAAATAAAAATAACATTATTAAAGTAAAAATTCTAAGTTATTATTTATTTTATCAATTTTTGTTGGCTAGTTAAGGTAAATTTGAAATAAAAATAAAAATAACCCTATATTAAAATAAAAAGTTATTATTTTTTTAATTAATTTTTATTGGGTAGTTATGGTAAATTTGACTTGGTCAAGTCAGTTTTTGAGCTCTGAGTTTATGAGAACCCATAGTATTGTCCATGGTGATTTAATTCCTTTTGAGTAGATAAAGAGTTAAAATGGATCTAGATTGGTATTAATGATAGACAATTTTACAAATTGTTTAAACTAAATGATTTTTAACTAAATAAATTATATATAAGAGAGCCTTCTAAGTCATATAAGTTTGAGTTTTTTAATTGAATTGTGTATAAATGTTAATATATTTAAAGTTTTGAAATTTCAATAGTGATTTTAATTAACCTTTAAAAAAATAATTAAATCTTAATATTTAATAAAAATAATGAAATTAATATAAGTTAGACAAAATTATCATTAAATCTAAAAAAATTAGATTTAAAATTTAATAGAAATGATATATTTAATTATAAATTATTTAACAAGTATAATTTATCAATATATTTTAAATTAAAAGAAATATAAAGTTGAATTATAAATGATTTAATAACTTTTTATATTAATACAATGTGAATTTCAGCTATTTAAATCATTTAACATATTAGCCTAAATCATTTATCAATTATTGAGAGAGGTCAAATCTTTTGAAGTGAAAACCTCTTTTTTAGTGCAAAACCTGAAGAAATGTTTGCATGCCAAAAAATTTGATCCCTTAGCATTTAATAAATTCAGAATTAAGATGGATCTAGACTGGTTCTAATTAGTGTACCATGTCATTGCTACTCAACAAGTATTTAATCTTATTTATAAATTAACATAACATTTATTATTAGGCTTACCAATCTAGTTCCAAAATGACATTGGTATGTTTACAAAATTTGATTGAGTGATTACACTTGTGACTCAATTACAAGGTAATATTCAACTATGAAAGAAATAATTCCACTAGGAGGGTATGCTACCATTTGGTTCACTTTCCGTATACTTCATGATAATTGTTCTTTTTTGTGCAAGGTGTTGGTTCTCATTATTACCTTGATTATAAACAACATAGATAATAAATCATAAGACTAGTTCAACACATACCATTCATGAATTTTAGGGTTAGCATTGAATATATAGTAATACGTAAGCATACTCTTGTATGCTCCTCATAGTACAATGGTATTTCCCTTAAAGTAAATTTTGTGATTATGTTGGAGTCCTAAGCAATAACTACATCCCTTTGCACAATGTCCTTGAGGAACCTAACTCCTTGATACATTATTAGTGCTTCCGCTTGTTATTAGTTGCTTCTCCCTATCTCCAGGAAAATTTTAATTTATAGGGACCTCTTCCACTTAGCAAGACACAACGCAAGGTCTTAATCTCCATTGAATCCATTCCCTCTAGTTCCATAGTGTTGAAATAAAGAATTTTAGCCGTTGGCTACTCTTTGGGTATCCCTAAAATTTGTATACCTTGGCTCATTGCAGTGATGAATCAGACAAGTGTATAATGTGATTTCAAGGACACCTTATCTCATTTGCAGTGAACATTTCTACCGACTCCATGCAAAGGACCCTCTTTTCAATATGTTTTCAATTCTATGTTTTGAATTTTTTTAATTAGAAATGTAAAATCATAAATTTAATTAATTATATGTTTTAATTTTATTTTATTTTTAAATTAAAAATATAAAATCATAAATTTAAATGGTTCAAATTATATTATAATGCACTTCATATTTATAATATGGGTAGCCCTTTCCAAATTTATACTTTCCATCATATATTAAATATTATCCATTAAAATGAAAATAAATATCTACAAATGTTAATAATAACAAAGAATTTGGTATGTTAATATTTTTTTATTAGTGATTTTAAAATTATAAATTAGAATTTTTGAAATTATATTACATTTTTCATGTATTATTGTATATGATATTTATAAAATTAAATAAAATAACTATATATTTAATAAATTTTTTATTATTATCAATTTTATGGTTTGAAATTTTTCCAAAATAAAAATATAAAATTATAATTTTAAATGGTTCAAATTTCATTGTAATTCACTTGATATTTATAATATTTATGGGCTTTTCCAAGTTTACGTTTTCTACTTTATATTAAATATTATTGATTAAGATAAAAATAAATATCTACAAATTTAAATAATTGCATGGAGAGACTTTAGTCCAACATGAATGATTACATGGGAGACTTTAGCCCAAAGTGAATGAGATGTTCTAAGGTTATGTAATGTTATTTAAACTTGTTAATTTAGTCAAATTACATAAATATAAAATAAAATAGAATTATAATAATTAATAATTAAGCCATTTTAGATTCATCTTAACTCTAGATTTATATGGCCTACAAAGGGATCAAATTTCTCAAGGTGCAAGCTTTTCCTTTAAATCCATCTCAACTCTAGATTTAGCCAGCATAGAGAGGGAATTTTTTTCTTAATGATAATGTTAGAGTTTGTTCTATTTGCATGGTTTGGGAAATCTTAGAAAGACCCAGGATTTCACATGAGTGAGAGAGACAATTTAATTGATGTTGTTTATAAACATGTATATGCATCTCCTAGATGGGAAGGAGCATGTGGAGAAATATGGAGGTGAGTATGAGATTGTTTTGTGTGATAAATCCATCACAACTTGTTAGGTTTCTCACTCTACAATGTTTTTATGTGCTTGAGTTTGTGCTAAAATGAAATCTAACACATGTTAGATTTTCTTTTACATTCAAATGTTGTTAATCTAGCACACATTAGACATATTTAGTCCTAAAATGTTGTTATGTTCTTGTGTTTGTGCTAGAAAGAAATATAACATGTGTTAGATTTCTTTCAAATTTAAATATGCTTTTGTTTGTGTTGGAAGAAAATTTAACACAAGCTACATTTCTTATACTCTACAATGTTGTTGGCAACGTGCGTGTATTTGTGGTAGACATAAATCTAGTACTTGCTATATTTCTCACTCTACAATGTTTCTATGTGCTCGAGTTTGCGCTAAAAATAAATCTAACAGATGTCAGATTTTATTTTACATTGTAATGTTGTTAATCTAGCACAAATTAGACCTATTTAGTCCTACAATGTTGTTATGTTCTTGTGTTTGTGCTCGAAGAAAATATAGCATGTGTTAGATTTATTTCAAATTTAAATGTGCTTGTGTTTGGGTTGGAAAAAAATTTAACACAAGCTAGATTTCTTATACTCTACAATGTTGTTGGCAACGTGCTTGTATTTGTGGTAGACATAAATCTAGCACTTGCTAGATTTCTCACTCTACAATGTTTCTATGTGATCGAGTTTGCGCTAAAAGGAAATCTAACACATGTTAGATTTTCTTTTAAATTGAAATGTTGTTAATATAGCACACATTAGACTTATTTAATCCTAAAATGTTGTTATGTTCTTGTGTTTGTGCTAGAAGGAAATATAACATGTGTTAAATTTCTTTCAAATTTAAATTTTCTTGGGTTTGTGTTGGAAGAAAATTTAACACAAGCTAGATTTCTTATACTCTACAATGTTGTTGTTGGCAACGTGCTTGTATTTGTGGTAGACAAAAATCTGGCACTTGCTAGATTTCTCAATCTACAATGTTTCTATGTGCTTGACTTTGCACTAAAAGGAAATCTAACACATGTTAGATTTTCTTTTACATTGCAATGTTGTTAAACTAGCACACATTAGACTTATTTAGTCCTAAAATGTTGTTATGTTCTTGTGTTTGTGCTAGAAGAAAATATAGCATGTGTTAGATTCCTTTCAAATTTAAATGTGCTTGTTTTTGTGTTGGAAGAAAATTTAACACAAGTTAGATTTCTTATACTCTACAATGTTGTTGTTGGCAATGTGTTGTATTTGTGGTAGACATAAATCTAGCACTTGCTAGAATTCTCAATCTACAATGTTTCTATGTTCTTGACTTTGAGATAAAAGGAAATCTAACACATGTTAGATTTTATTTTACATTACAGTGTTGTTAATGTAGCACACATTAGACATATTTAGTCCTACAATGTTGTTATGTTGTTGTGTCTGTGCTAGAAGGAAATATAGCATGTGTTAGATTTCTTTCAAATTAAAATATGCTTGTGTTTGTGTTGGATGAAAATTTAACACAATCTATAATTCTTATATTGTACAATCTTGTTGTTGGCAATGTGGTTGTATTGGTGGTAGACATAAATCTAGCAGTTGCTAGATTTCTCACCCTTCAATGTTTCTATGTGCTTGACTTTGCGCTAAAAGGAAATCTAACACATGTTACATTTTCTTTTACATTGCAATGTTGTTAATCTAGCACACATTAGACTTATTTAGTCCGAAAATGTTGTTATGTTCTTATGTTTGTGTTAGAAGGAAATATAACAAGTGTTATATTTATTTCAAATTTAATTTTTCTTGTGTTTGTGTTGGAAGAAAATTTAACACAAGCTAGATTTCTTATACTCTACAATGTTTTTGTTGGCAACGTGCTTGTATTTGTGGTAGACATAAATCTAGCACTTGCTAAGTGCTAGATTTCTCACTTTACAATGTTTCTATGTGCTTGAGTTTGCACTAAAAGTAAATCTAACACATGTTAGATTTTATTTTACATTGCAATGTTGTTAATCTAGCACAAATTAGACGTATTTAGTCCTAAAATGTTGTTATGTTCTTGTGTTTGTGTTAGAAGGAAATATAGCATGTGTTAGATTTCTTTCAAATTTAAATGTGCTTGTGTTTGTGTTGGAAGAAAATTTAACACAAGCTAGATTTCTTATACTCTACAATGTTGTTGTTGGCAATGTGCTTGTATTTATGGTAGACATAAATCTAGCACTTGCTAGATTTCTCACTCTAAAAATGTTTCTATGTGCTCGAGTTTGCACTAAAAGGAAATCTAACACATGTTAGATTTTATTTTAAATTGCAATGTTGTTAATCTAGCACACATTAAACTTATTTAGTCCTACAATGTTGTTATGTTCTTGTGTTTGTGCTCAAAGGAAATATAACATGTGTTAAATTTCTTTCAAATTAAAATGTGCTTGTGTTTGTGTTGGAAGAAAATTTAACACAATCTAGAATTCTTATACTCTACAATATTGTTGTTGGCAACATGCTTGTATTTGTGGTAGACATAAATCTAGCACTTGATAGACTTCTCACTCTACAATGTTTCAATGTGCTCAAGTTTGCGCTAAAAGGAAATCTAACACATGTTAGATTTTATTTTACATTGCAATGTTGTGAATGCTAACATGTTTCTGTTTAGGCTAAAAGGAAATCTAGCTTGTGTTCGATTTTTTTTGTCGTGTAATGTTGTCATTGGAAATATTTATATGTTTGTGTTATAAGTAAATGTAACACAGACTAAATTTTCTCACCCTACAATGTTGTTATGTGGTTATGTTTCCATTAGAAGGAAATATAGTATGCTTTATATTTCTTTCACCTTATAATGTTTTTATTTGCAACGTTCTTGTGTTTTTTATGGGAGGAAATCTTTGTACACTATCCCATTCTTAGACCACATATTCCATATGAAGGGCCTTCTAATCATTCCAGGGTTTAACATTTTTTATATTGTAATAAGAGTCTATGTAGGCATGGACTAAAACCTCATCGTCTCTAAAAGGCAAGGTCAAATGTCCCAAGAAATATTATTATTGCAATGTTTTTATTGACATCATGTTTATGTTTTTGCTAGAAGGAAATTTAGCATCCACTAGATTTGCTTTACAATACAATGTTGTTGTTGGCAATCTTCCTGTATGTGATAGAATATAGTCTAGCATGGGTTACATTTTCTTTGCCTTGCAATATTTTTAATGACAATGTGTTTGTGTTTGTGGTAGAAGGAAATTTAGCTTGTGCTACATTTATTTTGTTTTGCAATGTTTTTCTTGGAAATATGAATTTTTTCGTACTAAAAATAATTCTAGCACGTGCTAGATTTCTTTCACCTTACAATGTTTTTTTTTTTAACAATATCCATGCGTTTGTAATAGAAATAAATCTAGGATGCGAATATTTCTTTTCATTTGCAAGATTCTTGTTGGAAATATGCTTCTGTTCGTGTTAGAAGTAATCTTATCACATTTATATTTCTTTCACCTTGCAAAGTTGCTATGTGTTTGTCTTTGTGCCAGACGAAGATCTAGAAGAAAATCTAATGATCGCCATAGTTAATGTTCTTTCATTGTGTTTTGCTTTTGTTTTTTCTAAAGAAAACTAAGAATATACATGACAATAAGAGATAAATTTTGTGTATATATGATGTTGTTGTAGTCTCTACAATTGTTTTTATTTATTCACAATGTAATGTCTTTTGGAAATGTTCTTATGCTCATGCTAGAAGGAAACCTAGTAGATGTTTGCTTTCCTATATTCACAATTAAAAGAACATAATAAATTATTTGGGGGTGTCCTTTTTCTAACTTTGATTAGCTATTATTGTGAGTTCTACACTTGTTATTGTTCTTGTTCATTTTGTTACACGTATAATTATGCGAGTAGTTATAGTATTTATAAATTCATATTTTCTTCAATAATTCGAAACTGTGATAACGATTTTTTACTTTATTTTCAGATACCATGGATTATGAAGCTAGTGAGGATTCAAAGGAAGCATCCAAGGAAAAAGGAAGTTCAAGGAACATGGCACCAAATTCTTTAAATGGTATGACAATTTTAGTTTATACTTTGTTACAATCGTTAGACATTGTGTTAATAACTCGTTGTTGATTAATAAAACCTATGGAAATAGCATTAGGAGTGGTGTTTTAATGAGGACAACCCATGCTAACATGGGTATTTTTTTTCCAAGAAATTTTAACTATGTGATAACTGTTGGTGTCATATATTAAACTTGCATAACATATGTACTCATTTATTATTGTGCGTGTAAATGGAAATCGTGTATTATAAGGTTGTTTAATACTATTTGTTATTTCATGTCTTCCATAATATTTTTCTTTCTAGAAACCATGGAAATTGTTGGGCGTGAAATTCGAAGTAAAGTAGAAAAGAGAAAAAGAAAAACAAGTGAAATACAAATGATGCCCCCTTCAACTGTTATGGGGGTTTTATATTTTATGTACTCTTTTAGAAATGGTTGGATTAGGTGGTTTCTTTTATTAACAATTTTACCCACATGATAACTTTTGGTGTCATATAGTAAAACTTGCATAGCATATGTACTCATTTATTATTGTGCATGTAAATAGAAGTCGTGTATTATAAGGTTGTTTAATAATATTTGGTATTTCATGTATTCCATAATTTCTTTTTCTAGAAACTACGGAATTTGGTGTGCTTGAAATTCGAAGTAAAGTAGTGAAGAAGAAACAAAAAAAAAAGTGATATACAAACATTGCCTCCAACTCGTATGGTGGTTTTATCTTTTATGTACACTCTCTTAGAAATGGTTAGATTAAGTGGTTTTTCAGTATTTATAAGAACATTATGTGACAATATTTGAAATTATATTCTCGTTTTGATTAATGTAAATATTTTTTTGTTGTTATTTGCAGAATTGGTTGGTCCTAAAGCAAATGAAATGTTACAACCATCACTTAAGAAAAAGAAAAGTTATTCAACTCAAAAGGCAGTATCAATAACACCTTCTACTTCTACTTTTGAATGATTAAAAAATACAATACATATAATAAATATGAGTTTGTGCAAGGCTGGTACATCCAAATAGAAGCTCCCATGAATATGTTTCCTGATATGTATCTATTTGGATCAATAGATGGAAACGAACCAGGATATTAGGAATAATAATTAATTTCTATGCTTACAATGAAAATGACATCGACTTTCAAGTGGAAATGATTAAATAAAATGAGGTAATATTAATTTCATGTCAAGTGTAGTATACAAATTTTAGACGAGATTTGGTTGAAGCTTCAAGTATTGATTCAACAAATACGCTAAAGAATTCAATGTTCAAGTTGGATAACTTTGAGAGCTTCTCTAAATCTGGACTTAATAGTTGTGCAGATCTTTTAAAACGCATCGCCACTGTTCTGAGATATCGCTATGTAAGAAGTAAAAGAACATCATCTGTACTTCTTCATTTACAACCAAAAGGTATATTTCTTAATAAAATACCAGATGATAAAATTGATTCTCAATTACTTGCTTTGAAAAGAGTATATTTATCTGATTTGGAGGAGAACATAACAAAAAGTGATTTCAAGCTCACTATAGAAATTCAAAAAAATAGGAAATTTGAATTTGAGACAACTAACCTTGCAAATCAATGTGATGATATTCATGAAGACTTCAAGCATTGTTATCTATTTTCAAACTCCTTTAATAGAAAATTGGTGGTTGAAAGATGTAAAGAAGCCTCTAAAGTGTTCAAATTAAGATCACAAGATGATTTAAATGTTCAAGTATTAGTGAAATCATCCCTAGAAAAATTTCAAACCTCATTACCCGATGCTCTTCTGATTCCATTTGACATCAATGAGCCTAATCCATTGGTCAACTCTATCAAAATTATAAATGAGATCTATCTAAATTCTAAGAATATCAATTTTTCGATAGTTGATGGTCAGCATACCATTCAAGCAGCGAAAGAAATTTTAACAAATCCTAAATATAATGTATCGAGAGAAGAAAAAAATATAAAAAACGTAATGCTCGATTGTTGCATCCATCAGTTGAACCCATTGAGGTGATCCACATTTGTTATCAATTAAATTGTGCAAATAAGGTATTCTTCAAAACTCCATTTATTGATTGTGTGCGCTCGGCAAGACATTTCTTAATTGCCAATGAAAAATTAATGAAAAGGTGGATTGGATGTTCTAATATGGCTGAAGACAAGGTATGTAATTTTAATTATTTTTACATTTAACATTTTATTATTGTATCTATTTTTGTTGTAGATAAATGACTAAAGTTGATAATATAAGTCTTTTTTTATATTTATAATGATTTCTCATTAGGTTATAACACATTATTTAGTTTCATTTTTACATTGAATTCTTATTAGTTTATATTTATTATTTTATCAGGTTGATGATGAAATGTTGTGCTTATTCTTTGACTGACCAATTACAATTTTTTCTGATAAAAAAATTCTCTTATATCTTGATGAACCTATTTGGGATAAATGGGACATTGTTTTTAACTGTTACCAACTAGGCACATTAAAGTGTTCTCCAAGCCAACCTAATTTTGAGAACTACAAGAGAAATAATCTACATAGTTTGACATCAGCTACTCTTCGGCCCCTTTAGGGATTAACCATGGAAGAAATTGCTTCAGTAGCATATAAGCTATTGGATGGAGCCATTTGGTTTTTTATTCCAATTAATCATCATCAAATGCCATAAAATTAAAATATTATTATTCTAAATTGAAAACCAATAGAACAATATTGGATGCAATGGTTACATATTGTCAAAGTCGTGATCAAAACTTGAATGAGATAACTCTTACCACATTCGACATTCTTGAGCATTATGAAATTAATGATATCATATTTACCAATTTTTTCAACATGGTGGAGGGGTCTACTTATGTCAAAGGAACACATAATACAAAGATAGAGTCCCTTTCTCAACAAGCATGTGGAGTCCTTGACAGAATGATAAATGGATCAACAAGTGTTCAACAGGTTGATAACAATTTTGAATTTGGTTGTCATTTTGGGGGCCCTGATCTTTTGTCAACACTTTTTCACTCTTTTCCATGTCAGTTGCAACCAATTTTACATACTGACCTTGTTGTTTTGGATACACTCGCTTTGAAAAAAGAACAATTCCACAAGGGATATTACATTGAGTTTTTTCGATTTCTTATCGAAAAAAATGAGTTGAATGACTTTACTACAGTTCTCTTAGTAAAAATTTGGTTTTCTAATGATGTACATCAGTCTTTGGAAATTTCCATAAAGAACTCCAAGTTCAACTATAAAATGATTAGTGGCATTTATGAATATAAGTCCCAAAACAATTATAGTTATGATATAGTTCTTATTATACATTTCTATACTTCAGAATTAAAAATTTTCGAGGCTATAAATTACTCTCACACATTTGAAGACACATTTGATGAAAATGAGAGAGATTATGATTTCTGGATGGATTTAGTGGAAAAACACCAACAATGTAGTGATGCAAAAGTGGTTATTTCTCTTTATGCAGAGAAAAATTTAATCAAGACTTGTTGTACATATGGAAGAATAATTTTAGGTGTTGTGCAAACAAGGTCACAAAGGACAATCATGTTAAATAATTACAAATTTTTTCAACTATCAAATCCTGTATCCATTAACTTCTTGGAAAATTTGGGTACTACAATTCATTTTTTTCTTATAATACTTTGGATACTATTTTTTTCATATTTCTTAATTGTCAAAGTGTTTACTAAAATGATTAATGATAGAGATTCTAAAATAGAGAATGATAAAAGCGGGAAGAAAAAAATTAATCAACATAGTGCTTATGTTGTTGAAAAAAGTATGGAGATGGAAATAGGAGGAGGAGGAGAGGAAGAAGTTATCATACTAGGTACATAATTTGTTTGGGTTTTTCTCTTGATAATTTTTCAATTTATTTAATTTCCATATTCATAACATTTTTGGATGACTATTATAGGGAATTTTGAGATGAATGAAATTAATCAAGACAATGACCATGGAACAATGGAGATAGAAATGGGTATTAATCATTGTAACTCTATCTTTTTTAATTTTATTATTATTCTAAATTATTGTGATTCATATAATTTCATATGTTGATTATAGTTGGAAATAAAGAGAATGCATATAATGACCAGGGCACTGTCTCACAAAACTAAAATCAAGACCAAAATATATCTATGGACGATTATTGATGATTCTTTTTTTGTATAGTGGTTTAATTAATTTTGTTCGTTGTCACAATTTATGACATTTTTTTGATGTTTATTATAGTGACAAGCAAAGAGAACAAAATATAACATCAGGTACTTATAATTTGTCCACTTGTTTTCCTTGTTATTTAATGATTTTATTCATTTTCACAATTCAAAATATTTTAGATGTTTAGTTTGGAAACAGATAAAGGTAACTAAGATGATGATGAGGTGAAATGCTACAAATGTGAAGATAATGTCATATCATATTCTTATAACTTGTCTTCTTGTTTATATTATTACTCTTCAAACTCAAATGCTTGTAACTAACATAACTTTGTATATATATTTTTTTATAGGAACAAATAAAAAGGATAAAATTAACAATCAAAGTAATGTTAAAGGTGTGTGTGTGTGTGTGTGTTTCTTTTTAAAGGTTGCATTACTAATTTTTTTCTTTGTACTGATATTTGATTGAAGGTTTAATAAGAAGTACAATTGGTATTTTATTGAATGTTTAATATGTTTACTCCAAGTCCTATCAAGATAATAAAAGAAATTATTGTTTCATCTATAAATAGTGCAAAAACCACTCAAGGTAAATGTATCGTTTCGACAATTTTTTTAGTAATTTTTGTAACATGAATAAAATGGTTTGACTATATTATCTTCCATTGTGTTGTAGCCAAAATAACTGAAAAGAAACTAGTTATTTTTGAACTAAAGGACATTTTTTATCATAGCATCGACGATGAAGCAACAAACAAAGGGCATATTGAGAAAATGGGAGCTGATGTTGATTACACAATAGAGAAAAAATTATTTTGGATTCATCCACATACAAAATCATTTTTTGAAATGTGTTTCAAAAATGAATCTCTTGACATTGCAATTTGGATGACAGCTTTGAAACAAAGCACAACAAGATTTCTAAAAAAGTTGGTTTCAAAAACATTACAAGATAAACTTGTGTTTAAGTGGACTACTTCAGACTGTAAGCCACAAAAGGGACATAAGGTCATTGACAATCCAATGAAATTTATACACACTAAATCATTGAAAAAAGTGTGGGGAATGCATACCCAATATGATGCAACCAATACTATTATAGTTGTTTGTTTAATTGAGAGAGTGAAAGAGAATCCAAAAGAAAATGTGATTCTCGCCCCTCCATTCATTGGAGCAAATCAAGGGGATAATTGGTTTATCAATGAGCTATGGAGAATATTGCATAAACTCAACAAGGCTACGGATGTGCGAGCTATTTTGAAGGATGTTCAATTACATTTAGAAGTACCTTAAGATTACAAATGTTTATATCATGCTATTATATGTATGACATCATGAATTATTACTTTTATTTCACAACACTAATAAAAGAATTGTTGATTTGGTTTTTCATTACTAAGAATAAAATTATTTTTATTTTTTTTTATTTTTAATTTTGGTGAGATGAATGGTCATTTAGCGTTTTCATATCAAAATTTCCCATGATATATATATATATATATATATATATATATATATATATATATATATATATATATATATATATATATATATATATATATATATATATATATATATATATATATATATATATATATATATATATATATATATATATATATATATATATATATATATATATATATATATATATATATATACAATGGATTACATTGTATGTAAAATTAATAGATAACTAGTCTATTTGTTTTAATTAGATCATTACAATTATTTGCTTTAAATGTGGTTTAAGTTATCGTTATACCTCTTAGGAATTAGTAATGTGAAGGATGACCCATTGCATTCTTATAACCCTTTTTATTCCATATAAGGTGAAAAATATATTAAGTTGTATGTAGCACCAACAATAAACATACAATTTGTACTGAAAGAAGCACAAAAAAAAACTAAGGTAGAAACTCTATAACTTAACATATAATTAATTAGGTTTGAAATTTAAAAATTGTATTATATTGTATGTGAAAATTAATATATAATTATTTTGTTTACTTGTACTAGACCTTTGTAATTATATTTTTCAATTGCAATTAAATAAATCGTTACAAGTCTTAAAATCAATGATTTAAATGGTGGGTCAATGCATTCTTATAAGACTTTTATTCCATACAAATTAAATAAACGTATTAGGCTCTATGTATAAAGTAAACATATTATTTGTTTGTTCATTTTAATGGGGCAATCGTATTTGTATTTTGTGATACTTTGAACTCATTGTAAAATTACGTTTGCACACAAATGGAAATAGTTCATAATAAATGTTAACATAATTTTTAAAATGATAGGTTTTATGTCCTTAAGCAATGAAGTGTTGAAGTGGAGATATATTAATATCATACATGTGGTTGCAGTGCAGATGCAGATGGGAATTACTACAAGTCAAAAGATGTTGTTGATATTTGAAATGGAAGAGTATTCTTCCAATCATACACCAAAGATGAACAAAATTTTCATATTCAAAGAGAACCAGATTGGCAGTTTGGTGATAGGTCCTATTTCTTAAGGTCTTTTCAATCAGAAGTATTAAAATATTGCTTAAGAAATTATGATGTCGCAATATGGACATCAAATGTCACTGACAAGTACATCTGAAAAGTACTTGAAAAATAAAATATTGATATAGAGGACTTTAAATTTGCATGGGACAGGTCTCATTGTCATTTGCAAACAAAATTGGAAGTAGGGAGAGCAAGACAATTTTATGAGAAAAAGTTGATTGATGTGTGGTCCCAATATGGAGATAATTATGAAGAATCAAATGTATTGCTAATAGATATACAAAAGCATACTTCTCAATTCATCAGATATCGATCAAACCACATCTTGATAAAATCATATATAGGAAAAGAGTAAGATACGTGGCTTATGCAAGTTTTATTCCCCTTTCTTAAGACACTTCATCGTATCAAAAAAAAAAACATGAGTACATTCGAATGTTCAATAGAACATGTACTTCATTGTAATTCATGGAGATAATTTCTTTTATAAATTTGTTGAAAAGTACATTCCAATTTTTCAATACATTTTGAACATAGTTTTTGTTGAATCAATTTGTATGAATTTATAATTTTTGAAATATATGGGAATTGCCAATTATATTAATATGTATATTTTTTATTATTTATAAATGTTGTTGCAATTACTTTGTTGTATCAATTTTTTTCTAAGATGTGTGTGCACGCGCGCGTGTGTTCTTAAATGAATTGTTTGCCATTCAAATTATCTTACATGAACCAAAGAGGCATGTTATTTTTAATGACTTATGTTTACTTATATGTATCAATAATCATATATAAATGTGAAATATAAGTTTTGAAATAGAACTCCTTGCAAACAAAGGTGCTATTCTTACTAAAGAAATTATAATAATTTACTTGATAAATGTTATGTGCATTATTCACTATTCGCAATGCATTATTCATTATTAAGGCTAATCATAAATGTGTCATAAGTAAATGATTCGATATTTTTGAAGCATAAGATATGAGATTTCTCAATCGATAGTTTTCATAAATTTATACGCTAAAATCAATTAATGGTTGTAACTACAATCATATCATATTGAAAATCAACAAGGCACAACGTTAGTTATTCATTGTTTACATATAAAATGCACTAATACGAATGCATAAATGTGATATGTAATTTTTTAGATAAAAATATATTGTAAATAATTTTGCATTTCTTAAAAAAACATATATATGATGATAATGATTGATAAGTGGATTATCAAGGTTTGATTACATACTATCATGGATGAATTATGTCATTAAACTTTTTCAATCATAAGGCATCTAATTTCATTATTTAAAGTCGTTTCTTTGTAAATTTATATTTTAAATAAGCTGAAATCATATCACTTGAGCTATAATTATATTATTGACTTGTACCTAGTTATGTCCATTAATATGAGTGTATAAATGTGATTTATAATAGCCATATACTATGATGCATTTTTTCGAAAAATAAGTCTTTTAATTTCTTGATAATAAGTATTAAGTGGACTATTTAGGCTAACAGGTGATGACTTATAAGTGACTACTACTCGTTAAATTGTAGGGCATTCAATTTTTAACCCATATTTTTTTTCATATATTCTTGAATCAACTATTTGTATATGCAATCATCTCATCTCATTTAATTTAATAAGGAATCCGTTTATTGACTTTTATTTGTCTATCACATAATCTATTAAGACTGTGTTAATCTCATATTGTATTGTTTTGAAACAAAACTTTGGAAAACAAAATTTTGTTCTTAATAAAACATGGAATAATTAACTAACAATGTGTTAAGTGGACCATATAGACTCATTAAAGAGATGGGTAGAAAATGGTTGTATTTAAACTTTTTGCACCATAAGACATTGATTTTCCAATCCATATTTTCATTTTGTCATTTTCAATTCCTAAATGGTTTATTTGTGGTTTAAATAATTTCATAGAATCCAGTAGGACTTGAAGAATTCTATTTGGCTATATGCATTGATAGAAGTTCATAAATGTGATGCAATGTTTAAATGTAACTCTTAATTTAAGTAAATATATATATTTTAGAAAACAAATTATAATTAATTGTTAATGAGTTTTAAGTGCTCTATATAAATCCATTTATCAACTTTTATTTTCATATCATGAAGTTTAATCTAAGTGTGTAAATGTGGCACTTTTTTTTAAAAATAAAACTCCATGTAATATGAAATGTTTTTCTTAACAACACATGGAATAATTAATTCGTAATGAATGTTAAGCAGATTGTTAAAGTTATTTCAAGGTACGGGTCATAAATAAGTGTACTTAAACTTTATGCAACATATGGCATTTGATTTTCCCACCTTTATTAACATTTGGTAAATTTCAATTCTTAAATAAATTATTTGTAATTAATATAATCTCATAGAAACCAACAAGACAAGTATGTATTAAATTATATTTAGAGTGTATGTATGTATAAATGGAATTTATTTTTTAAATAAATATCTCAATGTAAGTAAAAAATATATTTTTTAGAAAATTAATAATTTAAAATTAATTATTTATGAGTTCTAACTGGTTTATTCTATTTTGAATTGACAACTTTTCTAACTATGCATTATTAAATCAATTATTCCTATATGTAATCATGTCATATAAGTCAATAAGTCAAGAAAGCATTAATTGATTTTTATTTAACTATCATGTGGTTTAATATGAATATATAAATGTGAAATTGCTATTTCTAGAATAAAAAACCATGTAAAGAAAATGAATTTTCTAATAAAACATGGATTAATAAATTCACCATGAGCATTAAGTAGACTATTTAAGCTCATTCAAGAGATGGGCCATAAATGGATGCCTTTAAACTTTTTACACCATATGACATGCTTTTCCCATCAATATTAACATTTTGTAAATTTGAATTCTTAAATAAACTATTTGTACTTAAAATAATCTCATAGAATCCAACAAGACTCAAAAGTTATTTATTTAATTTCATTTAGTTATATGTATTCATATAATTTTATAAATGTAATTTATTTTTGAAATAAAGCTATTAATGCAAGTAAAGATTTATCTTATACAAAACTATTTAGGATTAACTGATAATTAGCTTTAAGTGGTTTATTCAGGCTACATGAAAAATCAAGTGTCATAGATGAATGCCTTTTAATACATATTTAATATTCAAAAACAATATCTTAATGATAATTTATTTGTATTTACATCAAGTATTTAATAATTAAAGAACACGGGGACTTAAATAAATTTCAACTAAAATACATGAGTTATGTTTCACATTTATTTCTCCCCCATTAAAAATGCTTATCATTTTCTCTTCTTAGTGAAAGTAATGGTCAAACATGATTTTCCATAAATTGGTTGACACTAAATTTACATCGAGACTATTATTGGTTTTGACATTGTTTACAAGGAGAGATCAATATCCACACTACCATCAATTGTGCTAATATTTGAAAACCATTGCTTCCACTACTTACAAAAAGTCACCACTAAAGTTTCTTGTTTACTTTAATTTGTGACATTGTCCATGTTAATGGAATGACTTGAATACCCATTTAAGAAATCTCATTTGATGTACTTGGATTTGAGTGGAGATAGATCAATGGTACCTAACCTTCTTGAGATACCAAGATCAACAATGTATAACTTTTATAGTGGATGTCTACATGCTATGAAGATGAATGATGACCGCCTCATTAGTGCTTCATAAAGGCACAAAGGGACCGTAGGAAATTGAGCATAAGAACATTTTACTAAGGTGTTAGTAGACTAGTCTCAATACAATGCAAGGGACACCTATCCTTGTCATTTAAAATAAGATCCTCACATCACCATCATTCAATCAACAAATCCCCCATAGGTTGGGGGAAAGGGGGTTAGAGTTTCCAGACATAAAATTTAAACATTGAGGAATCTAGCATGTTATCCATAACTATAATATCTTTATTGGATGTTTGACACACTAATATGATTTAGCTTAAATCAATTTCTTCTAAGATTTTGATTTCACACTCCTATTGTGTATTGATACTATTGTACATAAAAACCCCATGTTTGATCTATTCATGATCTCTAATTGGTTTGAAATTGCTTGCAAATTATTTTAATGTTGAATCAAGTTAATATGGCCATTTACAAAAGAATGAATGTTTTTGAAGGCCTTGTAATAAAATACTTCCAAATTTAATGAAATATGTGTTATTTCCTAGCCTCTACTATGCTATTATGTCTCCTAGGGGCCCTCTAATTTTGAAGCGATTCTAAATGTGGATCTTGAGATATTTCAATCCCTAGATCTGAGATTGAATCTTTCCCTTTGATTCTCTTGGCTAGTATCCTCATTGAGATAATTGTGTTGGAATTGTTTAAAACTCTTCCTTTAATCTGAATATCCTCCTCAATTATGCCAAACATACCCTTGATTCATCAATTCCACCCCCTTGACCTAGTTATGGGTACACATGGTCTTATGTGATTCCATAACTTTAGGAAGGTTCTACAAACACCATTGAAAAACCAAGTCTTCATAAGGGTTTTTAGCACTAGGTCCCTCCTTAAGAAGCCTCATTCCCAAAACCTAACCCGTAACACCCTCTTGGACCTTCTTATAAATCCTTTCATCTTACCTCTTGGGAAAGACAGTCATACATTGAGCCTCTCTTGGGAATAGGTGTCTTTAGGAATCATTCTTTTCCCTTTATCAACCGATTTATCTAGGTGATTTCTACATACCGGGTCTCCTCCCATCAGTGAAATTATATAAAGAGTAGGGATATTTAGTTGAGGTGACAATGGTCTATTTCTCCATTGTTTCCCTTTACCTAGTAGTTGCCCCTCTAGGATCCCCTTCTAGGACCCCCACTAGTTTAGGAGTAACATTTTGGTGCCATTTCTAGGGAGGAATAAGGTATACCTTAGTCTTCTATAGCATGCAAAGAAGATTGAAAGCAGTTTGAGGACCTATTCATGAGAATATGGTCATGAAACTCCCAAGGAACCTTCAACATTGAATTTTTTTATCAAATAGCTAGGGAAATGGAGGTTATCCAGGAATTCATCCAAAAATTTGATAGGGTAGTAAGGGATATCCCTAATCGTTTGAAGCCCCATAATGCCAATATTCATGACAAATTCATTGAGGTTGTGGGTGGCCACCTTACCTATGCATTAAGGGATAAGAAACCTTCTATTAGGGTCCTATAGATAAAATATTTAAGGTATGGTTATTTAGACATTTATCCCATTAGGATATTGCAAAATTATTTTTCATTTTAAGATTGTTTAGCCTAGAAAAATAGAAAAAAGAAAATAATATAAAACAGAAAGGGGAAATGAAAAATAAATAAATAAATAATAATACTACCCCAAAGGGCGTATTACTTCAAATGCCTCCAAATATTAAAATATATTAGAGTTTATTTTAATGTTTAGAAATAAAGGTGATTTGACATTTTTTGTCATTTTTCATAATGCATCATTACTTTTCAAAGGTTGATATCCTCCATGCTCAGATTGACGATGGGGAACAAGGTTTGGGCCCCCCTGACCTTTCAAGACCGGACGTGGGGTGGGGTCTGAAATGTTGTGAGCAATAAACCTCCTTATTAACATTGTAGTTCCAAGTTTGTTATGGGGGTCCCTTCCCTTTCCCACTTACCAATCCTACAAACCACCCCCCGAAAAGAACCACCTTTCGATGTTTCCTTCTACATGTTTTCTCCCGCTCCATCCTCGACAACCGTAATTCACTACTCCATCCACATCATCCATTTGATCACTTCACCTATCCTCCATGTCATGTAATCATTAATATTTAAATCTCCCACCAACAGTTATTGTTGGGTTGGGGTTCCTGTTAGCTCTGCTATGCATTTGTGTGTTTGGAGGACCAAATGACTACCATGGCCATGTGTCTTTACAAGGAGGGAGCTATAAGCATTTTATTTCATCCTCTCACCTTTGTTTTCTTTACACCCTTGTAACCCCTTTATCTCTATTTTCTTCCAAACCCTTGTGTAAAACCATTTTCGGCCAAAGCCCCTCAGTGCTAAAGTCTAAACCCATGCGACCATTTTCTCATGACTTCACGCCTATACCACCCCTTTCCTGCCAAATCAATGTAAATCCATGCATTTCACTCCACGCCATCTGATCTTACCCCGCTACGATCTGACGATATACGCTACTCCTGCCACTGTAAGCTACACGTTTGATAACCCACGGGGAAAGCGTTTCCCCACCATCCCATCCGCCATGCTTCACATTTATACTGGATCGCTCATGTGCATACGCATACCGCCTACCTACGATGAGCAGTGCGGGGAAACCACCATCCGCCCAAAATCACTTTCTCGACTGTTAATATCCCCACAGCTTCCGCGCTCGTCGACCGTCCGATCGTCCATCCCGAGATCCAACGGTCCTCGATCTCCCTGCTCCCCTGTCTTCTAATATCCTCATTCAAATGATCTTTGCCATTCATCTATCTGATCTGACGGCTCGTAGTTTCCCTGCCCTGCGCCTTCCCATCGCCTCCTACCATGAGATCTCAGCTGTTCGTCCGCTTCATCCAATGGCTAGCTTTCATTCCCTGGATCTCGTTCATTTTTCATACTGTTTTCGTGTTTCTTTTGCCCTTTCATGTGCACCCGAAGGAGGAAGGAAGACATGATCTGGTACTCTGTGCATTGAATCCTCAGCAACCACATTCAAAGAGTAGCATGGCCGAGAAGAAATGACGATCCTTGAGCAGTGCAATGTCTACAACAATTATTGAAATTTATTCAAACAATACTCCACCTGTTCAGGAAGAACAACAAAGTACCAGTGAATGTAAAATTGATTTATAAAAACACACAGTTTGCAGCAAAGACCCATATTAGATTGTAAATGTGGTTGGTGGTCAGCTATGACCCCTCCACACATAGGGAAGCAAAGCAATTTTGTAAACAAACTCTATATATACCCAAAAGGAAGATGTAATGAGGGTTGATGAATGTTATTTTGATGTAAAGTTTAACTTCTGGAGACTGTAACTATTGTGATACCTGCAACTTCTAGTCTTCATTTTCAGCTAATGCAACCTTCTTTTGATGTTAATTGCTCATTTTCCACTTCTTCTTCTTTGTTCTAGGTTGTGCCTATTATGCATCTATTCATGTTCTATTAATGTTTAGCATTAGAGGGGCTGTCATCCCACCTCTGTGTTAGAATCTAGCTTGTATCATTGAATTTCTGTGCAAGTTTATGTTATTTGAATGTCAGAGAGCTATCATCCTGTCGGTGCATTAGGAAATAGATTTACAGACCCTTTAATTGATTGCACCTGGACATCACAGGGTCTTGTGCATCTGTTGGTGTGATCAATATTCTCCATCATCACATTTTCCTTAAAACTGTGAGTAATTGGTGGTCTAAAGCCTTGTAGTCTAGGGGTGTTCACCCATGTCTGGGGTTAAGCATAGTAGAAGTGGTTATCTAGCTTGAATATGCATCATTCCTTCCATTCATCCACCATTTTCCAACATTTCTTTTGAGTTTGTAATGTTCCCGAGCATCTCTGATATACAACCTAGAAGGGTTTCTTGGGGTGATCACATTAATTGGTGTCGTTACCGGGGAGAGGAGAATTGAAGCTTAGCTTCCCTGGTAGAACAACATAGTTTCGAGCTTTGATGATAGAGAAGGTTTGAACATAGTTTCTGGTTGTAATCATCTATCTGGTGACTCCACTGGGGGAATTCCAGCATTTGGCGACTCCACATTGAAGTTCTGGCTCAGTTTGTGAGACATACTCGAAGAAATCATCAGAAATCACCAGCTGAATCAGTGCCTGACCCTGAGAGGACTGTCAAATCAAAGAAAGCATCACAGAAAGGGGCATCAGGATCAGGTAAGCCTAAGAAATCTCATTCATCTCTGAATGATAAAGTTATAGCTGAAGATATTCAGTTTGAATATTGAGAACTCAGCACTATTAATAAGGAAATTCCTTAAGAGATTAATTCAGCCCCTTGTCCATCTAGTTCCCATTTGAACCTCAGTCCAAAGAAAGTTTTCCATACAGTCAAAAACATCCCAAAGTCTATGCCATCCATCACATTACTTCCTACTACTCAATCTGCTAGTATCCTTCCACATATCCCAATCATGGCAGGCCAGCAAGCACCCACGAAGATAGAAAGAATTGTAGCTACCAGATATGGACCTTTGGTCTTGCCTGTCCCTTTGAATCCTATTCCTGTGGGAGAATATCAAAAATATATTCCTAAGTTCACTGGAACAGAGGGAGTAACAACAAAAGAACAACTTGAAGCTTTTTACAGTTATGCTGATAACTTAGATATAAGTGAAAATGATGTTTGGATGAGAGTTTTTGTCCAGAGCCTTGATGGAGAGGCCAGGAATTGGTTCAGAGAATTACCCCAGAGATCTATAATAGACATTGAAGCCTTAGATGATGCCTTTTTGAAGCACTGGGGAGATTAAAACAACTTGTTGTATTATCATACTGAGTTTGGTAACCTGAAGAGGGAAAATGGGGAATCATTGCCTGATTTTAATAAAAGATTCAACCGTATGTATAGTAAGATACCAACTGAGCTAAAACCTACCCCCACCTCTGCCAAACTCACTTATGCTAATGCTTTTGACTTTGACTTCTTCCTATTGTTGAGAGAAAGAAGATGTGCCACTCTAGCTGATATGTAGGATGCAACACTAGAGGTGGAATCTAATATTATGGCTGCAGAAAAGCTAAAAAATCAAGCTGACAGAAGGAGGCAGAGAGGTCAGGCTTCTACTTCCTCTGCTTCATCTTCAGAGCCTAAATTAGACAAAATGACTAAGATGATAGAGTCATTGGCTGCTGAAATTTCTAAGCTGAAGGTTGAGCAAAATTTAGGAAAAACAAGGCAGTAGAACAAATTTGCTCCAAGAAATCCCAATCCATTCAGAAGAGAAAATGAACAACTACAAATTATTCAGAGGGGTGAATAATCTAAATAGGAAGAGAAAGCTAAAGCTCCTTTCCAAATGTAGTCATGGAGGAATAACAATTTGAAGATGAGGATGAAATTCACTGCATGGAGGATGAAGGCAGCGCTGCATTCTTGACTTTGGCTGCTTATGAAGAATCATTGCTACAGGAACAAGATAGTCAGGAGTGGGATAGAGAAGTTGTCCTACAAGCTGAGGAGAAGTGAAGATATAACCTGAGGTGCAATGCAAAAAATGTCAAGGAGAATCCTGCACAAAATGATATTGTCCAAACAGAGTCACAGAATATCAGGTAGAGGAGACCAACAGCTAATCCAGACATCCTCAAAGCTCCAGTTCAATAGGTAAAAGGTTCTGATAGGTTACCTTCTTCTTTCAACTTTGAGTCAGAAGTTCAGAAATTGAAAATACCTATGCCTATGGTAGAGTTGGTGAAGAGTGAAGTATTTAGAAAGCCTGTCCTTGAAACTCTTGAGCTAGAAACCACACAAACCTCCACTGACTCTGTCAATTTGCAAGATGACAAGACTACCATTGTGCTCAACCCTATGATTGAACCTGCTGATAATAATTCTCCATCTTTTTATGTCTCATTGACCATTCATAAAAAAATCATCCACAATTGCCTGCTAGACACAGGGCCCAGCCACAATCTAATGCCTAAAGCTGTCATGGAAGAGTTAGGCCTTGATATCACCAGACCCTATCATGATTTATTCTCTTTTGATTCAAGGAAAGTGAAATGCCTAGGATTAATCAAAGACCCAGCCATTACCCTAACTCAGCTGCCCATGAAGAGTATGATGATAGATATTGTGGTAGCAGATGTTCCTCCTAAGTTTGTCATGTTGTTGTCCAGAGGGTGGATTAAGAGACTAGGTGGGACATTACAAAATGATCTATCTTATGCCATTGTCCCGATGTTTGGAGGAGAAAGCAGGAGATTGTATAGAGAAGCACAACTGGCATATATCATCAGTGACGAGAATAATCCTACAAATCATCCCATACATGCAATGGACACTGCTTTTGGAGCATGTATTCTCCAAATAGAAGAATCTTAGAAGGCCACAATGTAGATCAGGAAACCAATAGTTCAGCCTGAGGAAGTGCAAGGAAGTCAGGTTTGGGAGATGTTCTTTGATGGAGCATGTTCCAGGGAGATTGCAGGAGCAGGGGTGGTGCTAGTATCCCTAAAACAAGAAAGCATTCAATTGTCCTTTAAGCTGGTTTTTCAAATCACAAACAATATAACAGAATATGGAGCTCTGCTATTGGGCCTTAATGCAGTAAAAGACAGAGGAATCAAGAATCTGAAGGTATTTGGAGATGTTGATTTGATCATTCAACAAGTAAATAAAAAATTTCAGGCAAAGCACCAAGGCTGAAAGCATACAAAGATGAGGTATGGAGAATCAAAGATTCTTTTGATTATTTCTGTATTTCATATATTCCTAGAGCCAAAATCAGTTCATTGATTCCCTTTTTGTTTCTACCAGTCTATTTATACCTCCCATGCCTCCCAGACTAGTTTATAAATTCCAAATGAAATACAGACCATCCTTGCCTGATAATGTCCACCATTAGAAAGTCTTTGAAGATGATGATGAATTGAATAGGTTCTTGCAAGTCATTGAGGAGTTTTATGAAATGAAAATTGACCAAGAAAATGAAGCCTTGTTAGAAAATCACCAGTACCAGCTTAGAAATAAGATTGGTAAAAATAGCATTGTCCAGATTCCCAGCAATCATATCCCAAAGGGTCTAATTCCTCTAGAAAGATTGTTTGACCAGAATGATGTGCCTTACAAGGCTACCCGAAATGAAGACCAATCTAATGTCTGTAAGCATGATATAGGAAGTCCAGGTTAGCCTAGATACATAAATTTTTCCACTCATTTGTCAACTAATCAAAGTTTTGAATACTGCAAATTAATGAAGAAATTTGTTGATGTGTTTGCCTGGGAGTATAGTGACCTGAAAATTTATGATAAAAAGATTATTCAGCATAAAATCATTCTTGAGAAAGACACCATACCTTTCAAACAGAAGTTGAGACCAATAAATCATATGCTTCTTCCTATGATTGAAAAAGAAATTAAAAAGTTGCTGACTGCCAAGATTATAGTTCCTCTTAGATATTCCAAATGGGTAGTCAATCTAGTAGTGGTGAGGAAGAAAAGTAGAGAAATCAGACTGTGTGTTTATTTCAGAAATTTAAACAAATGCTCCAAGAAAGATAATTATCCCTTACCCAAGATGGAGAATTTGCTGCAGAAGGTGTCAGGAGCCAAATTAATGTCTTTCTTGGATGGATTTTCAGGCTTTAATCAGATTGTTGTGCATCCGGATGACCAAGAGAATACTGCATTTACCACTCCTCGGGGCACTCTTATGTATGACAAGGTGCCTTTTGGATTGATGAATGCTAGAGCAAACTTTCAGAGAGCTATGGATATAGATTTTGTAGGAGAGAAGGATAAGTGTGTCCTCATCTACCTTGATGATATGGCAATATATTCCAACAGCCATCATAATCATTTACAACATTTGAAAAAAGTGTTTCTGAAGTGCAGAAGGTTTGGAATTTCAGTCATTCCCAAAAAATCACAATTTGCTTTAGAAGAAGGCAAGTTGTTGGGACATATTGGTTCTATTGCGAGTGTCTGGATTGACCCAGAAAGAGTAAAAGGAATACAGACTTTGTCTGTCCTAAGATCGAAGAAAGATATCTAATCTTTTTTGGGAAAAATTAACTTTGTAAGGAGGTTTATTCCAAATTTTGCAGAATTTTTGAAGCATATTACCTCCATGTTGAAGAAAGGGTCAGAGGTTAGATGGACTGATGCAGCAAGAAAATCATTTGAGTCTATTAAAAAAGACATTATGGATGCTCCTACATTAATAAGCCCACATTAAAACATGGAGTTCCATATATTCACATTTGCCTCTTAAGACACCATTGCAGCAGTTTTATTGCAGGCAGATGAAGAAGGTTAAAAAAATCCAGTAGCATTTTTCAGCAAGAACTTGAGGGATGCTGAACTGAGGTATGATATTATTGAAAAACAAGCATATGCTCTTATCAAATCCTTGAAAGCTTTCAGATTTTATATCTTACATTCCAAGATAATTGCATATGTACCCTTTGTTGCAATAAAAGATGCCTTAACACAACCTGATGCTGATGGAAGAAAGGCAAAATGGATTGCAAAGATGATAAAATTTAATATAGAACTGAAGCCCACCAAACTGGTTAGAGGTCAAGGTCTTGCCAAGTTATTAGTTGAAGAGAATTGCAAATTATTGGATATTGATTTCTTGTGCACAATTGCAAAAAATGGTCTGGCAGAAGAAGAAAAAAACAGTTGAACCATAGAGAAGGCAGTTAGTCGCTGAAAATCTAGCTTCTTTTGATTGGTATTATGCGATAATAAATTTCTTGCTGAAGCTAGAAATCCCTTTAGAATTTACTAAAAGTCAAGCCAGAACTATAAAACTTAGGGCAGCTAAATATTGCAGCAATGAAAATCTGCTCTAAGGGAGGGATCCATCTGGAGTGCTTTTAAGGTGTCTGGACAAAGAACAGTTAACAAAATTTATGCAAAAGTTTCATTCCAGCATCTATGGAGGGCACCATTATTGGAAGACTACTGCCCATAAAATTCTCAGAGCTGGTTACTATTGGCCCACTTTATTTTCTAATGTATTTTCATTTGCTAAGTCTTGTGACAGGTGCCAAATATTTGAAGAAAAACAACAGTTGAAGTTGATGCCCTTAAAACCAATACATGCAAAAGGACCTTTATAGTAGTGGGGCTTAGATTTTACTGGAGAAATCAACACACATTCCAGTGGCCAGCACATATGGATATTAGTAGCTACTGATTATTTCACTAAGTGGATTGAAGCAGTCCCTACCAGGAAGGTTTATCATATTGTGGTCATGAAATTTTTAACTGAAAACATCTTTACGAGATTTGGTTGTCCACACAAATTGGTCACAGATAATGCAACAGCCTTCAAGGCAAAAGCGTTGGTGGAAATGTGTGATTCTATGGGTATTAAACTTGTTCATTCCACCTCATATTATCCTCAAGGCCATGGTCTGGCAGAATCCTATAATAAAAGCCTGATAAGAATAATTAAGAAGCTGTTAGAGGAAAATAAAAAGAATTGGGATTCAAAGCTCAAATATGCACTGTGGGCTGACAGAGTGACCATTAAGAAATCCACAGGGAATTCTCCTTTCAAGCTGGTATATGGTACTAAAGTTGTATTCCCAATTTAGCTTACTCTCCCTGTGGCAAAATTCCTTCAAGAAGAGCAGAATGAGGAAGAAGAAATGGAAAAAAGGATCACTGATTTAGCAGAGGTACATCAGATTAGAGAATAGCTGGTTGAAAAGGCGGCAGCACATTAGAGAAAGATCAAGGAAGCCTTTGACAAGAAGGAAAAAACAGATAATTTTCAGGTTGGTGACTTGGTTTTGAAGTGGGATGCATTAAAATAAAAGAAAGGCAATCATGGGAAGTTTGATTCTTTCTGGATAGGGCCTTTTATCATTTCATAGATTCAAGGGAACAACACCTTCGTACTGAAAAGTATGGGGGCAGAAGCAATTTTTGATGGCCTAGTTAATGGGCGTTTTCTCAAAAATTATGTGGTTTAAGGTCTTTGGCCTTAAAAGTTGTAAATATTTGGTTTTTATCAGTTTTGTGTAGGAAAAGTAGACTCCATGCCCAATGGAACACTAGGAATTTTGGCTAATTTGTTTTCAACTGGAAAGGCAATGGTCTGTAGGTTCTTGAGACCTCACAAGGAGGATCTCATCCCCAGAAAGAGCCAGTGTTAGCTCTACTATGCATTTGTGTGTTTGGAGGACCAAATGACTACCGTGGCCATGTGTGTTTACAAGGAGGGAGCTATCAGAAGTTTATTTCACCCTCTCACCTTTGTTTTCTTTACGTCCTCGTAACCCCTTTATCTCTATTTTCTTCCAAAACCTTATGTAAACCCATTTTTGGCCAAAGCCCCTCAGTGCTAAAGTCTAAACCCATGCAACCATTTTCTTGTGACTACATACCTATACTTCCCCTTTCCCATCAAATCAATGTAAATCTGTGCATTTTACTCTACTCTATCCGATCTTACCCCACTACGATCTGATGATATACGCTACTCCCGCCACTGCAAGCTACACGTTTGATAACCCGTGGGGAAAGTGGTTTCCCCGCCGTCCCATCCGCTACATGTCACATTTATACTGGATCGCTCCTCCACATATAGATACTGCCTACCTCTGATGAGCGGTGTGGGGAAACCGCCATCTGCCCAAAACCACTTTCCTGGTTGTTAATTTCCCCATAGCTTTCGCGCCCGTTGACTATCTGATCGTCCATCCCGATATCCAAAGGTCCTCGATCTCCCTGCTCCCCTATCTTCCGATATCCTCAATAAAATGATCTCCGACGTTCATCTATCTGATCCGATGGCTTGTAGTTGCTCTGCCCCATGCCTTCCCATCACCTCCTTCCATGAGATCTCAGTCGTCTATTCACTTCATCCAACGACTAGCTTTTATTCCCTGGCTCTTGTTCATTTTTCATACGGTTTTCGTGTTTTTTTTTCCCTGTCCTGTGCACCCGAAGGAGGAAGGAAGACATGATCCGGTACTCTGTGCGTTGAATCCTCAGCAACCACATTCAAAGAGTAGCATGGCCGAGAAGAAAGGACGATCCTCGAGCAGTGCAATGTCTACAGTAGTTATTGAAATTTATTCAAACAATACTCCACCTGTTCAAGAAGGACAACAAAGTACTAGTGAATGTCCAATTGATTTATAAAAACACACAGTTTGCAGCAAAGACCCATATTAGATTGTAAATGTGGTTCGTGGTCAGTTATGACCCCTCCACTCATAGGGCAGTAGAGAAATTTTGTAAACAAACTCTATATCTACCCAAAAGGATGATGTGATGAGGGTTGATGAATGTTATTTTGATGTAAAGCTCAACTTCTGAAGACTGTAACTACTCTGATACCTGTAGCTTTCGGTCTTCATTTTCAGCTAATGCAAGCTTCTTTTGATGTTAATTGATCATTTTCCACTTCTTCTTCTTTCTTTCAGGCTGCTCCTGTTATGCATCTATTCATGTGTTCTTGATGTTTAGCATTAGAGGGGCTATCATCCCACCTCTGTGTTAGAATCTAGCTTGTATCATTGAATTTGTATGCAGGTTTCTTTTGTTTTAATGCCAGAGAGTTGTCATCCTATCTGTGCATTAGGAAACAAATTTACAAACCTTTTAACTAGTTTCAGCAGGCCATCACAGGGTCCTGTGCATCTGCTAGTGTGATCAGTATTCTCCATCATCACATTTTCCTTAAAATTGTGAGTAATTGGTGGTTTAAAGCCTTGTAGTCTGGGGGTGTTCACCCATATTTGGGATTAAGCATAGTAGAGTTGGTTATCTAGCTTTAATATGCATCATTCCTTCCATTCATCTACCAGTTTCCAACATTTTGTTGAGTTTGTAATGCTCCCGAGCATCTCAGGTATACAACCTAGGAGAGTTTCTTGGGGTGATAACAGTTCCGGAGGGTCAATTTTGGGGCAAAAGCCCAATTTTTGATGTATAAAAATGTGAAGTCTCCACAAATTGTGGTCGCAGAGCATGTAGCTAATTAAAGAATAAAAAATGGTTTTACCTTCTTTTATGTAAGTTGAGTAAGCTTTTGAAGATCTACCCATGGACCATGGGATTGTATAAATAAGTATGTCTTAAAGAGTCTAAGAGATGACATTAATGACGGAGATGAATATAATGGGTCAATAGAGGGAAGATCATAGAAGTCTCAGAGGAAGAAGAGGCTCTGCAGTTGAGTGCACAAAGGTCTAGAGTAAAGTTCACAGCTGACTTCGCAGACTGAACTGAACATTAATCAAGGATATTATTACAAAAGGTCATGCATTTTAACTATTTACTTCTGTTATGAATGAATGTGCTTTATGTTGTGATGAATGATGGGTTTATGAAATAATGTTGTACTGATGCGTGACTTTACTAGATCTATATTGTTATATGATCACAATTGATGTTAAGTATTTACGTGAAGATTATCATTGTATGTTAAAGTTATCAAACACATAAGCAGATATAAGTAAATACTGGGATATGAATAATCTTTGAGGCACATAAGTAGTTGATTATCTAGATCAGGGCCCACAAAAGCTAGTCATAGACCTTTGCGGAGGTCTAGACGCTGATTCAAGGGAGTTATATCAATAAGCCATAAGGGCTTATCGATCTGCACGAAGGTAGATTTAGGGCACAAAACGACATCACGCTGATCTCTGGGTGCATAAACTTGGTTCCAGCATCCCCCCATATTGATTTAGGTGAGACTTCAGTGTGCACTCCACGGATTGATGCTGAAATGGAAAGTAGTGTAGGGATTTGTTTGGGGCAACTAAATTTGAACATGGGTTAGGACCCACTAAACCAACAAATGGTTTCATTGCCAGAGGGCATGTAGTTCAATTGGTCACACTACCTTTGTAGTGAGTCCCTTTTGAACTTGCATGAGGCTCAAGATGAGACATAATCCTTCCATTGGACAAGGGATTGTTGGAGGCTGCATAGTTTGCATCCCTCTGGGAAACAAAGAACATTGCGTGGATCACAGAGACCAAAATTTCCTGGGTGTTGATGAAGGTGAGGATTCACATGGCCATCAACAAGAAGCAGGTGCAAGGCAATTAAGCATTGCATAGACCAGTTTTGCGGTGGGGACCAGTCAGGCAACAGAGATGGTTAAGTCACTTGATGTTTAGGCAGTCGCACTACCAAATGGATCCTTAAGCATGGAGGCAAATAATGATAAGGTTTTCGTAAGCTCTCTAAATAGCATTGGCCTCAACTTGACCGTTCTCCCCTGTGAGTACCTTCACACACTCCAGTCAGGTGTGACAACATAGCTAAGAGAAAGGAAGAAACACATGCTCAACCTCATAAGTGAGTATTGGGTGAACAACAAGCAAATGTTTGCTGAGAAGACAGAGGCCTTGAAAGCAAAAGACATAATCGAGGTGTAGAGCACACAGCTAGTGGCTATAGTAGCAGAAGCATCGAGGATGGTGTCAGATGTACACATCCCTAGGGAAGCACAACTAGAGGCAAAGATGAGAAAACTTGTTGTGGGTGTGCACGATGCCAAAGAAGAAGTGGCAAGAGTTCAGTTTGAGCTCAACATGAAGATAACAAAATTGGAGTTGAAGTCATACTCTTCAACCCTGCAAGATGTCAGGGAACAACGCAAAGCCCTTGTTAAAGATGGAGTCACTACAGTGGATGCCATGGTCAGGAACTACACCATGCCGTTTGAGAAAGCTATGGAGGTAGTCACGACTCTGGATGAAGATCCCAACCTACAAAGATTAAATACAGACGTCCATGAGCTCCAATAGGAATATGACAAAGTAAGGGTGATGACACCCACCATTGCTACGACGCAACACCTTGCCAAGCTACAGGAGGCTAAGTAGTTGCTTACACAGGTGAAAGTTGCGTAGAACAAAGAGGTAGTCCTTAAGGCTAGATTAGGGCCTTGGTTGGATGAGTCCTACATAGGCTCCACCAATATTCAGGAAAAATTGGCTAACTTGCAAAGTATGTAGCAAAATATTAAGCAGGATAGTGCAGGACCAACTACAGAGCAGCTGGTAGAACAGATCAAGCAAGCAACCACACAAAGCACGACTAAAGTCGCAGTTGCACAAGTGGAGTTGGGGGATATTTTCCACAAGATATCTGCACCAACCTAGTGACTTAAGGGTGAGTCATGATCTTTGTGTGGGGGGCTGTTGGGATGAGATCCCCTAGGGTCAATTTTGGGGCAAAATCCCAAGTTTTGTTGTATGCAAATGTGAAGTCTACACAAACTGTGGTCACAGAGCATGTAGCTAATTAATTAGTCAAAAAGGGTTTTACCCTCTTTTATGTAAGTTGAGTCAGCTTTCGAAGATATACCCATGGTCTATGGACCATGGGATTGTATAAATAGGTATGTCTTAGAGAGTCTAAGAGAGGACATCAATGACGAAGAAGAATGTAATGGATGAATAGAGGGAAGATCATAGAAGTCTTAGAGGAAGAAGAGGCTCTACAGTTGAGTGCGCAGAGGCCTAGAGTAGAGTTTGCAATTGAGTGCGTAGACCCCTATAGCTAATTGCACAGGGAAGTCTTGAGTCTGTAAGCTGAACTAAACATTAATAAATAAGATTATTACAAAAATTCTTGTGTTTTACCTATTTACTTCTGTTATGTATGAATGTGCTTTATGTTGTGATGAATGATGGGTTTATGGAATAATGTTGTATTGATGTGAAAAACTTAAGGTATATATATTGTTATATGAATGCAATTGATATTAAGTGTTTATGCGAAGATTATATCATTGTATGTTAAAGTTATCAAAAACTTAAGCAGATCTAAGTAAATACTAGGATACGAATAAACTTTCGAGCACATAAGTAGTTGATTAGCCTATTTAGGGTCCACAAAAGCCAGTCGTAGAACTTCATGGAGGTTTAGAAGCTGACTCGAGTTATATTGATAAGCCATAAGGGCTTATCGATCAATGTGAAGGCATAATTAGGGCACAAAACAACATCACACTGATCTCTGGGTGCGGAAACTTGGTTTCAACATCCCCCCATATTGCTTTGGGTCAGACTTTAGTGCACACTCGATGGATTGATGCTGAAAGGGCCACTAGTGTAGGGATTTGTTTGGTGCAACTAACTTTGAACTTGGTTCGGGACCCACTAAGCCAACAGTTATATAATCGTTGTCCATTAAATAATATCCCTCCAATGTCTAAAAACTCATAAATTCTACTCTCCAAAATGATAATAATCTCTTTGATCACCCTCCAATCCCTTTATAAAATCTCATATCCACTTCTATTATTCCCTTTTGCTTGTCATTTCAGTTACACAAGTTCAGATTGAAATATCTCCAAGCTCTCCAGTACCTTTAGTGGAGTTTTCCCTTCTACAACCAATCATATTGCAACCCGGTAACATTGTTCCTTGAATTTCCTATTGAAAATAAGATTTATTCAGATAAAGGAAAGGGAAATACGCCTGATGATGATACTGTGATACCTCTTTTCCTTGATTTAGACAGGTCTCCTTTAATTGATACCCAATATATGATAACAAAAACTCAATGTGAGTTTGATCTGTATGAGCTCCATAATTGGGCAAGATAGAAGTATTTAGACCAGAGTGATATTTTAAATATCTGGGAATGACTTATACCCAAATTTACCTTTTCCTAGAATCATATTTTACCTAAATGCAATATTTTGTGTCATCTTAGGTACCTCTCCATCTAGAAAGTAGTAATTGATTAGAACAATGAAGTCATGTTTTCAATTACCCCGGAAAGAATTTTTCAAGCTCTTTAGATAAATCCTCAGGCCTCTTACATCCATTTTCTCCTGATGCACTTATGGATATATAAAAAAATCTTACTTTCCCTTGCGAGCCCATATTCTTGAATGTTTCCTGCCTCAAAAATCTAAATTACCCAGAAGTAACCTACCTTACTCTGCCTCAATTTTTCCTGAGATGTCAAGGAAAGTCATCTCTATGGTTACTTGTCTATTAGGTTATCATATAGACCAATGGGTAGGTGAGGTAGTTTTAGGTTTTTTTATCAATATTTACAGTTGGTCAGAAGCCTTCAATTCTTTTCAATTATAGTCAGTACTTAGCAGATGTTATACATGAGAAGTTTCTCAAGTTTAAAGTTGAAGGTGTGTTCAAAAACCAATCATTTTTATTATATCTGATGCTCTTTTACTAGACATACAGGTTCAAGTTCCAATTATAGAATATGGATCATCAGGTAAGTCCATTATCAATCATTCACTGGACTTCTTTAGTTAGAAGAAATTCAGAAGATTATTCATTCATAGATTTTGTGGATAAGTTTCTACACACATCCTTGTGTCTATTCACCAATGATGCTATACCAATATTTCATGAGAGATAAGGAAGGTTTTGCATATTTCAGAGCAGTCAAAAGTTAGAGACTGATATCTATATCATAACTATATAGAGATTTAGATCTATGGGTGTGAGCTTCCTCCCTATAGATTACTATCTTTTGTACCAGTAAGGATTTTTGCTTTGGAATATGCTAGACAGATGTTAAATATGGATGAATTGCATTTTGTATCAAATAAAAAGAAGGAATATTTTGAGCCTTATATTGTAAATACCAGAGCAGAAATAAAGGAAGTGGAGGAAATATTAATGCAGATGAAATTTAAACCAAGTTTCACTTGGTCTTATGATCCATTAAGGATAATTTCAAGGTTGAGAATTGAGCATAAGTATACTCCATATTCACATATACCTAGGCCAGGGATCGAGAAGTATGCTAATCAAGAGTAGTGGATAGAAAACACACTATAGGAGGTATATATATAGAGGAGACAACTGAGTCTCCTATCTCTTCTACATCTCATATTATAGCACAACAAAGTATTTTTGCAAGATACATGGAGATCAATCTGAAGAATGAAGCTTTGAAGGCTTCAACATATTCAGGGTTTTAGAAGGAAATTTCCACCACCCAACACAAGTTTCTATCTAAATTTGACATAGAAAAGGGGCAGTTTGAAATGGCCTTTTTGGAACCCACTATTCCAGCCCCTAGAAGTACAGAAGATTACATGGCTTCAATATTTTCTGCTCATACGAAAAACGTTCATGCGATCGATCAAATTAATTTTCATAAGAAAGTAGGTGAAATGATTTACTCAACATTGGCGAGTTGAACCATGGTTTCCTCCAAGTTACAAACAGTTCTAAATAATATGCACTCACAATTGAACATAGAAAGGATGTCTTATCTGGTCAAAGACACAAGAATTAAAACTTTAGAAGATTTAATTATCAAACAAGGATATGATCCCAGTGTTGTCAAGGCAGTTGATGAGATAATTAAAAACCAAAATGTAGATATTCAAACCCTTAACAAATAACTCAGGCTTCCAACGACATATCACCCTTAGGCCAAATAAGTAACCAATATGGAAATGAAAAAAAAAATTGTTCAAAGTAGTAGTTGAGAAGAATGTTCAAATCCAAAAGATTGAATAGGACATGGAAGCACTATTGAAGTAAAAGGAACAATTGGAAGAAATGGGTACATCAATAGTATGTACATTATCAATAGGTACATCAGCACAACAAGAAGCATAAAAAACAATACAAGCATCAACTTCAAATTCTTTTGAGAAGCTAGCCCAAGCTTTAGAAGAATTATCGTTACCAAATAAGGAAAAGGAGAAGTTAACAACAACACTCACAAAGATGGAGGAAAGAAAGATCAAAGAAGACAATGCACACGTAGTAGAGGTACAAAAGAATTTTAAATTAATTCATCAAATTCAAAAATATGAAGACTAGTCCCTTACAACTCAAATGTTTGCAGAATCCAAGCGCAACATTTGGCACATAATTAAGGAAAGTATTATAGAATTGTGGCCATCTATTCAGATCATTTTTTAGAAAAAATAGATGGTGAAAAATGTTAAGACAATAATTGGGCAGACAAAAGTTGAAATTGAGCACATACTAGCAGAAGCATGCATGATTATAAAAATGTTGAATTCGAAAGCTAAAGATGAGCTTGGAGAACTCAACATTCAAGATAGAAAAGATGCAGTGATGGAAGTTAAAAGAGTGTTGACAAAGAAAAATCTTATGGTGCAATTAGAAAATAAGTGCAAAGAATTGGAATTATAGGGAAAAATATTCAACAAAAGCTTTAATGTATTGCATGAGAAAGGGCTCCAAACCTTAAAATCTTCTAATGGAAAGTTGATTCCAATAGAAAAACATCAAGATCAATTATGTAAGATAGTTGTAGATGCATCTAAATGTTCTAAAGTCAGAGGAACTATAAGTGGGGAAGCATTAATGGAAGTCCTATAGCATGATCTCTTTATTCAACATGAAATCTATCATCTATTTTTGAACAAGGAAACTTTTCAAACATACATAGAAGTAGAAGAGAGATTTAGGAGCATGGTAAATTTTTCCATTCCAAGTGAAGAGAAATGGGATAATTTACTAGAGCTAGCTGAATAAAGATAAATAAAAATCCTACAGTTTTGTGGAGCAGGAAAATAGAAGAAGCACAAAATTAGCTACAGTCACCAACAATTCACCTCAAAGTCTGAATAGAAAATTAGAAATAGTCTACATTCCCTATTACTTAGTTCTATTATGGAAATATCTACATGTTTTTAGTAGATATTATTTTCTAATAAATTTTATTTGAAGTCTGAATCAATTCGAGACCAACTCTATAAATATTTTATAAAAAGACTTAGCAAGGGTTGGATTATGCAAGAAGAAAATATTTTTCTAGGATTGTAAGCAGTGAAATGTATTTTTGAAGTAACCAATTCAGTAATACAGAGGAAGTTTTTTTTTTGGGTTCTTGTGTCAAGAAAATGGTGATGTTCTCCTCCTTATAAATTTGTTTTTCTTTCAAGTTTCACATGAATGTTTTCCTTCTTAAATTGTTTACAAGAAGATTAAGAGTTGAATTTACATTCAATACTATGCTATGGCTTGTTAAAAAATATTAATGTTTCCTTTCCGATATTAGGTATAGAATTCATCTGTGTATGCCATATATTTAATTGAACTTAATTCTTGTTCATCTCATCCACATAACAATAGCTCTACGAGATCGAGTAGTTTTCCTACCTCACCTTATTTTTTGCTCCTCTATTTATTCTAATTGATTACTGAAGACCTTATGACTCCACACCCAATGGACTTCTCTTCCATTTTACAACCAAAATTAAAAAAAAAAAAATCTATCTTTTCCTTTTATACCTAGCCTAAAATCTAAACATTAAAATTAGAAATCACAGAAAGAGCCCTCTCTGAAGCTAGAATGGTTATATCCCAGCTTTGAAAGTGGTTTGTGGTTACCTTTGTAATTTTCCTCCTAAACCTAGGAATAATACGGTGTGCTAACACCTTCAACATTCGCTAAAGCTAAAGAGATAGCAATGGATGTTGAATAAAACAGCAAAATCTATGGAGTATAGGTCAATGACGATCCCAAGGCAAAGACAAAGGTCAAAATGGAAAAATCTAAAGATTAACACAAAGAAACCATTTTATCCATCCTCCAAAAAATGGAAAATCTTAGTGAAGAAGTCATATCGAGTAGCTTCACCTATTTTTCTAAGTCAGAAGCCATAAAACCCCAGATAGATTGATATGCCATTTTCTCTGCCACTTGAGCCAGCCATGTGATCCCTCGCTCATCTTTTATGAATGTATGTTTGAAGGCGGGCCTCCCAACCCTAAAGGTATGGATTTTCATTGGTATAATTTAGTAGTTTTCATTACCTGTCATGGGCACTTTGGGGCATGAATTTGTGGGGGAATTCAGGAGAGGGAGTGGGTTAAGCATGTATTCCTGTCTCCATTGTCTGATTTCATAGTTATCCTTGTATCCTTGTCCAGTGTGATCTTATTTACTGGACATTGGCATTAGGGTTGGCACTACATGGGAAATACCGATTTTAGTTGCATGGTCCTGCTTCTCGACACCACCCACATTGCTTCACTTCCACTCTTCGTAACCCCATTCAGTTCTTTTCCCATTTTGGTCCACATAATATTAACCTCTCCCTCCCCTTGTCCCCACCTTGGGTAGGGCCTGGAATGATGCCCCAGAGGTTGATTCATCTAAAAAGAAAGTAAAGAGCATAACATTTCCACTCTCAATAGTAAATGTACCGTAAAATGAAAAATATGGTCGAGCCATACAAATTTAGCACGTGGGAAAATAGAAACATGAGCTCTACCCCTTATTCATGGTCATCACGCTAGTTCCTATGGAACCTGGATGAGCACTCTCCATCATTAAGGAACCCATGATTATCCCAACTTGTGGTGGGGGATGAAGTGCCCCACCTCAAAGGGGGTATCCACTACTACATATTACACATTATTCTCACCATCCCTTAGAGCCCCAGGTAGGTATGAAGAAAAATAAATCAAAGGACAAGGGTGCCTGAAGGAGAGTGGAAAAATAGAGGTTAGGGTAACTCATGTACTAAGAATTTCTCCCTCCTACATTCACAAACTCAGGTGTGGTCTTCCCTTATTATAGTATCCAAATGTACCTTGACATGTGGTTTCGATGGTTCCTCTGACCCGCACTCCATTCCATCATTATATCATTTACCACCTACTTATTAAATGATGTACTTGGACATGCCATCCCCTTTAGAGGTTGAAACCACCTAATAGGATCCTGGTTAACCCCCTATTGAGCTTGAGATAGTTGTACTTGCTAACGCCCACTATGGAAGGGCATGCCACCATGAAGTGACCCTTTGATCCCATAACGTGTAAAAATTATTACTTAATTATTCTAATGTTTTTTTGTATGGGATGGAAAGGGTACACATTGGACCTTATGTAGGATTGCAGGTGGGTCTCCATTTAGGGCTTGGTCTCCCTATATGGGGTCCTAGTCCTTTAGATGGCCACATTGGAACTTGTAATGTGAGCATTGAGATCCATGGGTGTCCACCATAGAAAATATTACTTCATGGATGCCTAACAATGTTCATTGATTTCTTGCATACCACATTTTGTATGAGGATGATGCACCTAGTCCACCATGCGCAGTCAAATCCACAATTGTACCATATACTTGGTAGAGGTTCTAGGATGCCTTATGATTCAAATGGAGGGTCTATGTCATCACCCCATCACTTACATATGTTTTATACACATATTTGATCCATTTGGAAACCCATGAGGCGTGTTTGCACCCCCACACCCATCTGGGAGCACCATAGGTTTTGGATTTGATAACAAGGGGCCAACCCCTTGTGCAACTATGTTTGGAGTCCTTTTCTTCATTATGGCACCTCTTGCACTTCATCAAGACTCCTAAAATTCCTAACAACCCACTTTGATGATCATTCAACCCTCTTGAGAGTCTTATTCATGTGTTATTGAGTTATTTGGTGGGCTTGTCACTAAAATCACTTGTTATTTTGCACATTATTTTATTCTAGGGGCTAAAATAAGCCAAAATAAGGTAAATAAAATTCACTAGACAATGTATAAATAAATTATGATTTGATTCATTCTCTCATCATCACTTGGATTGGTGATATTCTCTTGTGGAATTTTCACTATTCTCTTTGGAAGACAAAATTGGATGGATGGATGAATTTTGATGTTTCAATATATTCAATTTTGTCTTGGAGCTTATATATTGGCATATGATGATTATTTTATATACTTGTTCTCATATGTAAGTGTTATTTTAATGCCATTTTTTCATTCTTTTCTATGTGACATAAATGATGCTAGGATTTTCACTGTACTAGGTTGAAATTTTGCTCTTTGATGAAAGGGTATAGATTTGTCTTTTATTAGCGTTGCATCATGTTATCGGACCTATTTGAATAAGTGAATGTTCCTAGAGGCATTTTATTGAAATTTATCTTGACAAGTCATCACATATTTCACAATGAACTATAAAGACCTTGAAGAATTTTTCCTCATGCCCTAATTGTCATGCGAAATTGTTCTAAAGGCCTCCTTGACTTAATGAAACCATCCTAATAATTGGAATATTATTGAATCAATTCCTCCCAAAAGAATAGGAATTATTATTCTATAGGTGATCACCATAAATCATACACTATGTCACCTCTCCCTCTTTCTTCTATGCCTACCCTCCATTGGGGACCTAGGGAATCACATTTCTCCCAAAATTCCCATTAAAAAAAAAAATGATCTCCTAGCTGCTAGTTCATTGTTGGTCTCCTAGGGGCTGTTTTATTTGAAGCGATTCTAATGGTGGGATCTTTACATATTTCAAGCCCTAGCTCCAAGATCGAATCTTTCCCTTTGATTCCCTTGGCTAGTGCCTTCATTAAGATCATTTTGTGGATATTGTTGAAACTTCTTCCTTTGATTTCCTTCTCCTCCTCAAATAGGTCAAGAATACCCTTGATTCATCATTTCCACCCCCTAACCTAGTTGTGAGTCCACTTGGTCCTATGTGGTCCCATAACTTTTGGAAGTTAATTCTACAAAGACCATTCAAAAACCAAGTCTTCATAAGGGTTTTTGAGGACCAGGTTCCTCCTTAAGAAGTCTCATTCCCAAATTCTATCCCCTACGACTCTCTTGGCCCTCCTTAGAGAGCCTTTCATCTTTCCTCTTGGGAAACAAAGCCATACATTGAGCCTCTCTTGTGAATAAGCATCTTCAGGAATCACTCTTTTACCTTTATTGACGCATTTATATAGGTGATTCCCTCCATACTAGGTCTTCTCCCATCCAAAAAAGTCGATAAAGAGCAGGGAGATTTAGCTGAGGTGACAGTGGGCTATTTCTTCATTGTTTCCCTTGACCTAGCAGTTTCCCCTCTAGGATCCCCTTCTAGGACCCCTACAATTTTGAGCAGTAATAATTCCTACAAAGAATCAAAGGGAATTGGTCTCTATTGTAAGTTGGTGCCTACAAATTGATGAAATAATATGTTGGTGGATACAAGTCCTTCCATATAGAGAATTTTTGTGGTTTTCACCTATAATGGTTTACACATATATATCATGTTACTTGTCCATTTTATGAGATTCATATTGTATATTTTTTTGTAGATTCAACAACTCATGTGACATACTAAAACATGAGACAAGAATCTAATCTACTCTTCCCAGAGGAAACCAAAAATGACTGGTGAAAACTCTAAGAATAAAGAAAAATAATATAAATCACACATAACATAATATTTCTCCGAGGAAAGTAATTTCTCAAAACCCTGACTATCTATATTGCATTAACAAGAAGATATGAGAAGAAAATACAATTCTTTTTCTCACTAGAATAACTCCTACACAAGTATCACCTAGCTCTGTACCTCACAAGCCCACTCCATCAAACACTTAGACAATTTTACTACCTTAAAAGCCCCTACCTCCTTGTGCAATTCCTAGACGAATTATCCATATTTAATTTGGAAATCCTTTTTCAATAATTGTGCAATCTAAACTTAGGTCTTCAACTGATTGCATGCACCATTTATACAACTCAAGAAATTATACAACTGATAGTACACTATTCCTGCTCTCTAGTCTGAACTGGGTCTTCCTTTAAACTGGTATGCATCAATTATCCTTGAGTGAATATTTAGTTAGCTGGTCTGGCACTGAGGATGCAATGGTGCACCAACTCACTACTAGACCTCTACTAGTTCCTCCAATAGTTAGAACTAACCTAACTAACTATAACTCAATTGAACTGCATTATCTAATTACAACTCCAATAAAATCAATCTGGACCCCTAAAATTTAGGAATCACAGTTACATGACTCTAGATAGACTTCCAACTTGAAAATCCTAACTCAATTAAGTCAATCAAAATTAATTAACTATTTACAAGTTTTTATGAGAATAGATTTCAGTTTTAATTCACAATTTAATTCAAAGAAAAATTAAATCGGAATTCCTTATTTCATTTTTAACACTCGATCTCTTGGCGTTGTCAAGATAGATGGGTTGGAAGGTACATCAGATGGATGTAAATAAAACCTTCCTTAATGGAATGATTGAGGAAGATGTGTATATTGACCAACTTGAAGGTTTTGAGACTTTTGATTGTGAGTCGCATGTATGCCAACTCAAGAAAGTGTTGTATGGTCTGAAGCAAGTACCTTGTGCTTGGTACACTGAGATCGATAGCTCTCCACTGTTGACACATATACGGGGTAAAGGCCTTATGTTTCTTTACACTACCATTCATTGTTTGCTTTACCTTGTAAAGCCATCGAGAACTCACCACTGACTTGTTTGACTGTCATGGGACCACATCCCAAACACTGTTACGAAACATTGAGTCATACTCCTCCACCATGGCATCAACCCAAACCAGTTGCTGCATTGCCTCATCAGAAGAATATGCCTTTGTCTCAACATATCCACTCATAATAGCCATGTATCTAGTGTACCTATCAAGTGACCTTCTATGCCTGTGTTGTGATGTGGGTGCTACCACACTCTCTCTCACATCATGCAATAACTTGTCAACCTCTATGGTGCACTTTCTCCCATCTCTGGAAGACTCTACCTAAGTGGATGTCTCCATTTCCAAATCCTTTGCATGTGGCTGCTCCACATTAATCTAAGGTTGCTCCTTAGGAGCTAAAATCTCTGCAACTACATGTAGTTGTAGCTCCCTCTCAAGGGAAACTTTCATGGTCTTCTTGTCATCGAATTTGACATCCCTGTGAACCACTTTCATTCTGATGGTTGGTAGGTACACCCGATAGTTGTGAGTTGTATCAGTGTACCCCACAAATATCCCCAACTCTACTGTCATATCAATATTCTTCGACGCATCGTTGGTCACATGGAAATATACCGATGACAAAAAAATCCTGAAGTGACCCACATCTAGTCTCTTCCCTAAGAAATCCTCCTTCGGTGTACTCATCCAAAGAATTCAATGAGAGCTTCTATTCTGCAACTAAATAGATTTGATACATGCCTTGTCTTACAAGTGTAGTGGTATGCCTTAATCATGTAGCATCACACGTGTTTCCCCTACAACGCTTTTATTCTTCCTTTCAGCCACCCCATTTTATTTTGGGTTATGGGGTGTTGTCAACTCTCATTTAATACCTTCTATTGTACAAATGTTTTTAAAATCATTTGACACATACTCTCCACCGTTATCACTCATGATATATTTAACCTTCCTACCTATATATTTCTTGACTAATGCTTTAAATTCACAAAATTTTGCAAAATTATGATCTTTCTTCACCATAAAAAGGATCTAACATTTACGAGAAAAATCATCAACAAATATAACATAATACCTATGTCTGGTCATTGATGCTGTCAAGAATGGTCCACACACATCTGAATGGACTCAATCAAGGATCTCCTATGCTTGATTGTCTTTGTCGTGAAAGGAAGCTTTGGTGTATTTTCCCAAAGTACACCTTTTGCAAGTATCAACTTCCTCTAGTGTACCTTTCAGAAGACTAGTAGAAATTTACTACATGATTTTCAAAGCATTGTGATGCAAGTGACCCAACTTATTGTGCCACAACTCACTGATGTCTTGGCTCTGCGCCATCTCTGCTTTCATGCTCAAGGAAACACAATCTTCTACCTCTAACTTATAGAGATTCTTCACCCGAATTCCTATCCTCTTTACCTCTCCGTCGCTACCTGACGAAGGAAAGCCTTTTCCTTAATAAAGATCAAATCATAGTCTCTATCCTCCAACATGGAAATAGATGCCAAGTTCTTCTTCAAACCAGGAATATACATAACCACTCGAAAGGTGAGAGGAGCACTCGACTCACTCTAAAACGTAACCGTACCCAACCCAGTAGCAATATACCTCCCGTCATCACCCATCTCGATATGCATTTGGAGATCCTTCTCCTCCAAGTCACTAAATATCTCCATGTTTTTAGTAATGTGGAAAGAAGCCGCAATGTCTTGTACCATACACTACCCATCATTTATGACACCATGCATGCGATGAGGGTAAAGTCTAAGTCGAACTTTGAGGCAAGAGACTCACTTCCCGCTCCTCCTAAGGACTTATTCTTGGAATTCTTGAGTGGAAATTTTGTAGAAAAATGTCCCAGCTCATGAAAATGAGAGCACATGAGTCTCCACATGTCGTTGTTTTTTCCTCCATGACAAGAATCTGAATTAGAATGGGATGGATTCCTTTTCCCTTTCTTTCCTTACTCATTAAGGCACAAATTTCCTCATCATTGGTCTTTTATGAGGATCAATCTCTAATGTTCCCCCGAATCTCTTCCTGTACCAAATATGACCACAGTCGTTCACAATCTGGAAGTTTCTTCCTCCCATTGATAGAGTCTTGATAATTGTGCGAACTCTTGGAAGGTCATAGATGAGCTAGGCTCACCATATCATCCTCGACAACAGTAATCCCCACACTTAGAAGATCGTCATGACACTGAGTGAACTTGGTCAAGTATTTCAAAATTGAGTCTCCTTCTCCATTATTATCTTTCTGAGTTTGTACATTAGTCTGAACTTCCTATGGTCACTTCTATTCTGAAACAGTCCTGTCAATGCCTTCCACATTGCAAATGGAGTTTCCTTGCCATGGAATCTCAATACAATGTGGTTTGGAACTCCCTCAAGGATAGTCTGCCTCGCCTTTGCCACACACTTTCTCCATTCAGCAAGATTTTGAGCATCCGATGTTGAAGGATTAGGAATGCCTTGATTAATGAGTTCCTTGAGACCGTTGTCTTTGAGCACTCCTTCCATCTTGTCCTTCTAGGCTATGTAATTTGAGTTGACTTCCAAGGCATACTCAAGTCTCGAAATGTAGAAATCCATTTTCTGACTTTTAAGTATGAACTACAAATTCGAATTTCACCTACACAATAAACTTGAAATCTCCTCTTCTATACTGTGTTTAGCTTTGATACCATGTAGATTTTTCTGTAGATTCAATAAATCATGTGATATACAAATAAGAAAAAAATTATTGATGAAAACAATAAGAAAAAAGAGGAAGAATATAAATGACACATAACATAATATTTCTCTGGGGAAATACATTTCCCAAAACCTCGATTATCTATATTGCATTAACCAAGAGCTTCGAGAAGAAAATACAATAGTTTTTCTTACTAGAATAATTTCTACACAACTACGATCTAGATCTTTGCCTCACAAGCCTTCTCTGGCCAATGCTTAGCCAATTATGCTGCTTGCAAAGCCCCTAATTCCCTGCATAATTCCTAGAGGAAGTAGCCCATATTTAATTGGGAAATTCTTCTTCCATAACTGCACAATCCAAACTTAGGTCCTCAACTGATTGCATGAGCCATCTGTAAACTCAGAAAATTATAAAACCAATAGTACATTGTCCTTGAACTCTAGTATGAACTGGGTCTTCCTCTGAACTAACATGCATGGGTTATGCTTGAGTGAATCTTCAGTTAGCTGGTGTAGCACTGAGGATGCATTGGTGCGCCAACTCACTACTAGACCTCTACTAGTTCCTCCAATAGTTAGAACTAGTTCAACTGACTATAACTTAGTTGAACTAAGTTATCTAATGACAACTCCAATACACTCAATTTAGACCCCTAAAATTTAGGGACCACACTTACATGACTCTACCTAGACTTCCAACTCGAAATTCCTAAGTCAATTAAGTCAATTAAACTTAATTAACTATTTAAAAGTTGTTATGAGAATAGAATTCGATTTTAATTCACAATTTAACATAAGGGCAAATTAAATTGGAATTTTTTGTTACCATTTTTAATATATGTTTAATGATGTTTGAATGGAATTAAATAAGTAAAATTGATCATTTTATTGATTCACTCCCACTCTCAGTATAATTGTGGAATTCAACCTTGTCCACCAAAATATATGTTAAAATATTATATATTGTTACAGAGCAATGGAACACATAAAATATTGTAGAAGAACAAACACAAAAGATGCATAAAACAAGAGAGACACAAATATGCATGGTTCACCCAATTTTGGCTATGTTCATGGAGAACCAACTAGTCCTTCCTTTTGTATTATCCAACAAAATGAAGAGATACAACCTACAATAGATCTTCTATAATTTCCTCTTCACTCTCACATAGTCTCCACAGCCAACAAAATATTCCATTTTTAGCTTTCGTTTGCTCATAAATCAACTCATTTAATTTTTCTATATATATCTTTGAACTACCAACCATTTCCTTTACCAAAAAAATTGCTTATGTTGATCTCCCACTATAATAAGTTCTACCAGAAGATTGAGCTAAATCCCTTAACCAGGAATGCATCCCTTGAAGCCAAAATTGCTTTGGTGCCAAATGTAGGTCTTAACCCAGGACAATTAATTATTAGAAATTCATTTTTGATAAGAATTTAAAACAAGGATAAACCGCCACATTAACATAGAGATTTTAGCCTAGAAGCCAAAACTGGGAAAACCACTAAGATTTTGTCAATATATATTCTAGCATGCAATATTACAATATGATATATATCTCACAACATCCATAAAACATCCTCCCATTTAACTTGGATTAGAATACAGTTGTATTTCATTAAATAAAACTATAAAATCATGGGAAAAACCACCATGCATCACAAAACTGCTTCTAACAAAACTAATGTGCCGAAAGCTACTAGAAATGGATGCAAAAAACCAAACCATTTCTATTTTAAGGGGATATTTCCTCCAAAACACCACATAGGGGGACTCCCATCTCCTTATGAACCCCTGGAGTAGGATATGGTTCGGCCCCACTACATCCCCCTAAATATGGGTTGGGGGGTCATCGCTCCCCCATTTACCATACTTCATAAAATTATCGTCAAAGTGATTTAATTAGAATTTGGTTGGTAGGAGGTTTAATAGCCTACTAGAAAAATCATTTGAGAGTCATTGATGGAATTTTTTTTTTATCAAATGGCCCAATGAATTATTTTTTTACAACAAGAAGATGTTTGAAAAATTCTCAATGGGATCTTTCGAAATTTCCCCATGGCCATACCTTTAGAAGTGGCATTTTCGAAAGAGGCCTTGTTGACGCTATTAATGACATTTGAATGTTGATATTTCAAGTTCACCAATGGCTTATTAGGGACATTCAAATGTTTTTCTATCAAACTAGTATCATAATTTATTGGGGATATTTGAATATTGTTCTTTTGTGTCAAGACTCAATTACTTATTCGACTATTCACATGTTCATCAAGGACATTGAGTTGTTGTTCTTTCAAGGTTGTTTGATAATATGTTGGGAACATAAGAATATTTTTATTTTTATTTGACTTGATGCCTTTCACAGATTGTTCAAATGTACCTATTTTAGGTTGGCTAAGTGAAGTTAATCAAAATATTTCACTTTTAGTTGGCTTGATCACTTATCAGGGGTGCTTAATATTTTCCTTTTAAAACTTGTTGATGAAAATATTCTATGAAACCTCATGGGCTTTTTTTTTTCAAATATGGATTTATAGGATTTTCTTAATGGTTTATGATGGGTAATAAAATCATGATTTCTCAAGTGGGCCTAATGGATCTATGATGAGTATTCGAAAGACATTTTTTCTAATTGGCCCAGTGGCCTAGTAAGGGAATTAGAAAATGGTTCCTTTGAAAAGGTCCAACAATATTTTTGGTTTAAATTTTCAAAGTAGCCAATGCCCATATGTAAAAACATCTTGATGGGAATATCATTTTAAAGGTATGATATTTCTATAATGATGTCCAACTGATATTTTTCAAATATACGTAATGAATTATTCCAAATAGTCAATAGTCACCATAAATGGATGTGTATGCACATTCCTTCTTAATGTATAAATAAGGTGATCTATTGATCAATGTAGTCAGTATCTATGAGCATGTTATTTGAAATGAATGGTAAGGTAAAGAATATATGAAGAGGAAAAAATGAATTGGTGAAACCCTAGGCATAAAACTAATGAGAAAAAACAAAAGAAACAAAATAAAAAAGAAATAAAATGATTCCCTCTTTTGAAGGTTACCCTGCGAACGATGATAGGAAACCATATAAGAGTGGTTACACTATGTGGAATATTTCTTAAGAACATTTATATTATCTTGTGGTCTTAAAAATGTAATTTAATGTTAAAAGGAAACTCCAATCCTGTGGTTAATAGGGATATGCTATAACAATATGAGCTAATCTAGATTTTTTGTTGTTGTGATGAATAATTTAATTTACTTCATTTTAAGTGATATGATAAGTATGTAAGTAGAAAAGAAACAAATTTGAGAGAAACTCTCTCATAGTTTATTCGACAATACCATCATTATATATCTAGTTTATTGTCATATATAAAGATTTATTATCTCATTATTTTACATTTCGTGTGTACATGCAAAAAGAGATATTAAAAAATAAATTTAAATTTAAATTATATATGTGTGTGTGTGTGTGTAAATTTTATAATATGCAACAAATATCAATAATGTAAAATTTAAATGCTAAATAATACTAAATACATGTGAATTTAATAAATATTATTAATTTTAATCATTATAGTTATCTTATTGGGATAACAAATTTGAAATATTATATTTATATCAACATACCAAATAAATGTCCATGCACATTGATTTATATTTCCATAGTATATATACATGCACTTGTCTACATGGTATATTCCGTCAATATACCATATATATATATAAACCAATATACATACATGTGAATATGCATATAACACACACACACACACACATGCACACATGCATGCACGCAAGCGCGTGCGCACACACACATATGAGCATGCTTATACTGCATAGATATAAACTGATGTGCATTGATGCCATGCAAATTGTGGATGTGGATCAAACTATATATGTTCATATGCTCTATGTTGCAGTAACTTACACTCTCAATCATGGTATCAATTAGAAAACTCAAGTTCAAACTCATAATTTACAAGGTAAAGTCAGAATAAGGAGAAATCTATTATATAACTCAAGTTCAAGATGATACATTTTAGAGTAAATTCAACTCAAAACTCAAGTTAAAAAGAAAACTAAAGTTCAATGTTATGGAACCAGCTCAAGAAAAGATAGAAAATATAGATCAATGCCTTAGAATTCAGCCTCTTCGAGGGGGCAACCTCCTTTACATTACATAAATGAACAATTCTTGGATGATACAAATGACAAAACCTCCTTTCTATATATAGGAGTCTAAGGAGTCACAATATAATCCAGCCGACCTAACAATAATAATATAAAGCCACAAAAATAACAATAGAGGGATTCTATGGGGCACAAAAATAACAACATGGGGGTAATAGGGGCACAACAATATAAATAAGGGATATAACTACAATAGTAATGGGGTAATCACTAGTATTATAAGGACCCAACATGCCCCTCTCCTTCAAAAAAGTGTTGTCCTCCACGCTTGAGTAGTTCTGGATACTTCTGCATAAAATTCTCATCCTCCCATGTGGAATCTTCAGCAGATAAGTTCTTCCACTTGATAAGATACTCTGAAATTGATCGATTTCGTAGCTGTCGAGTTCTTGTTTCTGTGACTGCTTCTGGTTCCAATATAAATTTTCCTTCCTCGTCAAGTTCTGGCAATATTGTTTGAACTGGGAGCTTGTCGCCTATAACCTTCTTTAAACATGAAACATGGAAAACTAGGTGCAATCGAGAAGCTGCGGGAAGCTCCAATTTGTATGCCATAATACCAATCTTTTGCAACACCTTGTACGGACCATAATACTTTGGTGATAATTTATTATCCTTCCTAGCTTGCTTTAGGGACATTTGCTTATATGGTTGTAGCCATAGGAATACCCAATCACCTACATAAAAACTTCTTTCATTGCGATGTTGATCTGCCTTTTGTTTTATTCTATTTTGTGCCAACACAAGGTTATCCTTTAAGAGTTGGAGGACTTGTTGTTGATGTTCGATGTGATGTTCCACTGCCTGAACCTTAGAATTTTCTCTTAAATATGATGTGATGGATGGTGGTTGATACCCATAAAGTGCCATAAATGGGGTCATTTTTGTTGTTGTATGGAAGGAAGTGTTATACCACCATTCAGCCAGAGGCAACCACTTGACCCATTGTGTCTATTTATCAGATACAAAGCAACGAAGATATCCTTCCAAACATTTGTTTACTATCTCAGTTTGCCCATCAGATTGAGGATGATAAGATGAGCTATGAGCTAACTGAGTACCAAGACAAGAAAATAATTTTGTCCAAAAATTTCCAGTGAAAACGGGATCTCTGTCACTTACAATAATCTTTGGGTTTCCATGTAGCTTTTGAATTGTTTCCATAAATGCAGTAGAAATTGTACTGGCTTTAAATGGATGTGATAATGCACAACAATGTGCATACTTGGTAAGTCTTTCAACTACCACCAGGATGACACTCTTTCGCTCAGAATTGGGTAAACCTATGATAAAATCCATTGAAACCTCCTCCCAACATTGGCTTGGAATGGATAAAGGTTGTAATAGACCTGGTGTCTTAATTGTTTCAACTTTATTTTGCTGGCAAACCAAACATTCCACCACAAAATTTTGAATATCTGATTTAAGGCGATCCCAAAAAATTCCTTCTTAACCCTGTGGTAAGTTTTTAAAAATCCTGAGTGCCCTCCTAACGGAGAAGTGTGCAATTCCATTAAGAAGCTTTTGTTTTAGCAGGGAATTCTTACAAAGGTATAAGCGATCTTTGTACCATAATGAATCATTTTTCCAGCTAAATGTATCATACATACTGGAATCTTGTTGTAGCTTTCGAATAAGTGCCCACACTTCTTCATCATTCTTCCATTCCTCCCTTGCTTCGTTTATCCAATCTGGTTGGATAATAGAAATGGCACACAACAATGCTTCCACATCCTCATCCTTTTTTGAGAGTGCATCTGCCACCACATTTTGCTTCCCTTTTTTGTAAATGATTTCAAAGCCATAACCCAACATCTTTGTGACCCACTTTTGTTGCTCTTCAGAGGATAATCTTTGTTCTAAAAAGTATTTAAGGCTATCATGATGCGTTTTTACCTTGAAGTGTCTTCCCATTAGGTAGGGTTGCCATTTCTTAAGTGCATGGAGTATTGCCAACATTTCCTTCTCATAAATAGCTTTGCTTAAAAACATTCCCTTGATTGGACGAATTTCAAAAGCAATGGGTATTTCATCTTGCATTAGAAAAACACCAATTCCATTTCCTGAAGCATCACATTCCACAATAGAGGTTTTTGTGAAGTTCGGTGTAGCTAAGACTGGTGCTTGGCACATTACCTCTTTAAGATGTTCAAAGGCCTTTGTTGCTTCCGGAGTCCATCAAAATGCATCTTTCTTCAATAATGTTGTTAGAGGTGTTGCTATTCTCCCATAATTCTTAACAAACTTGCGATAATACCCTGTCAACCCAAGAAATCCTTGCAGATGCTTTATGGATGTGGGGATTTTCCATTCCTTAATGGATTTAATTTTGCTAGGGTCTACCTTAACTCCGTCATGAGATACAATATGACCCAAATATTCCACCTCCTATACTCCAAAGAAACATTTGGATCTTTTTGCATATAATTGTTTCTCCTCCAATAGTTGTAGCACCTTGTCAACATGTTCAACATGATCCTTCCAAGACTTGTTGTAGATTAGTATATCATGAAAAAATACTAACACAAATTTTCTAAGGAATGGTTTGAAAATTGAATTCATCAAACCTTGAAATGTTGAAGGTGCATTAGTAAGACCAAAAGGCATGACCAAAAATTCATAATGACCCTCATGAGTTCTAAATGCCATTTTCAGAATGTCTTCAATATTCATTATGATTTGATGACATCTCGAACGAAGATCCAACTTGGTGAAGTAAATTGATCCATGCAATTCATCCAGTAATTCATTAATGACAGGAATGGGGAACTTATCTTTAATAGTGAGCTTGTTGAGCTCCCTATAATATGGACACATGCGCCATTATCCATCCTTCTTGTGCACCAATACTACTGGAGCAGAGAAAGAACTTTGACTTGGTTGAATTATACCAGCCTCTAGCATTTCTGCAACCATACGTTCAATTTCACTTTTTTGGACATAGGGATATCTGTACGGCCTGATGTTTGGAGGAACACTTCATGGAATCAGATGAATAGCATGATCATGATCACGCATAGGTGGGAGACCTTTGGGAGTCTCAAATACCTTGGAATGATTGTCAAGGACTTTTTGGAGATCTGGAGAAATAGATGATTCCGATGTGGAAACATCTAGTGAGCATAATTGTGCAATTACACCTCTTTGCTCCTTTTTTAGAAGCTTTGTCATACCATTAGAGCTGATTATCCTTCCTGGTTTCCCTGCAATACCCCTTAATTCAACTTCCTTTCCTTCCGTAGAAAATTTGATGAAAAGTTCTTGAAAATTAAAAGCTATTGTACCCAAGGATTGTAGCCATTGGACTCCTAGTACAACATCAGCACCTCCCATTGGAATGGAAAGCATTGGGCTAGTCAATACATATTCTCCCATGGATAGCTTGATATTATGGCACCTTCCAGAGCAATTTATTGTTCCTCCATTTGCAATCATCACTTGACACTCTGGTGCTGGATATCGGAAGCAATTCAATTGTTTTGCTACCCTACAATGAATAAAATTGTGGGTGCTTCCTGAATCAATCAACACTAATACCTTTTTCTTCTTGATTTGTCCTTCTATCTTGATGGTTTGAGGAGTGGTAATTCCCGCCAATGCATTACAAGATATGGTCAGATTTATTTGTTCTTCATCTAGGCTTTGTTCCTCGAGTATATCTTCTTCTTTTGACCTTTCTTGCTCCTTTTCTTCTTCCTCTTCATAATCTATGTAGAATAATTTCTTCTCAGCACACTTATGACCTTTAGTGTATTTTCTATCACAACTGTAACAAAGCCCTTTTGCTATTTTTTCTTCCAATTGTTGTTGTGCAACCTTATAGGTTGTGGAATACTAGGGGAAACAACACTTCTGTCTTTATAGTTGTGAGTGATATTCTTCCTGGTTGCCATAATTTTGCTTTCCATTTTTCTTGATAACCTGAATGCCTTCTCTAATGAATCGGGTTCCCAAAGGAAAAAATCATGTTGGATATTATCCTTTAAAGACCCTATGAACACATCAATCCTATGCTCCTCTGGAATATCTTTTACCCTTATGTTCAATTTTTAGAACTCCTCAATGTGCTCCATTATTGAACCCTTTTGTTTGAGACTTATCAATTGGCTAAAAAAAGTGTTGCTTTTTGTATCTTCATAATGTGCTATCAATTCTTCCATAAAAATTGCCCAAGTGATAAATTGTTTACAAGAGCAAAGCCATTGATACCATACAAACTGATTTGGTTCCAAATATACAGTTGCCATACGTACCTTTTGTGTGTTTTGCACATTATTGAGATCGAAGAACTGCTCCATCTGTAATATCCATGTGGCGGGATCCTTGCCATCAAACTTCCTCATATCGATTTTTGGAATATGGTGGGTCTTTGATCCAAAATTGGAGTCTATGGAATCATGATTAACATTACTTTTGTTCACATCACGAGTTTCCTTTACAACCTTTTCACCATTAGTAAGTATTTCTTGTAGAAAGTTTGTCAAATCTGTCTTCAAATTTGCCATGTCTATCTTCAAATGTGTCTTCAAACCTGCCATGTCTCTCTTCAAATCTATCTTCGAATCATCCATCTTAGTTTCCATGCCCTTTATCTTAGATTCCACGCCATTTATCTTAGATTCCACGCCATTATCTTAGCTTCTGTTAGCTTTTGCGAGCGCGACATTTGTTGCACTTGTTCTTGTAATTTTGATATATCATGTATCATTTCTTCCTCTTCTTCATAAGTCATGCTAGAGATTTCAGGTTCCTTACTAGGTATTTGCATTTTATTTTCTTGGGGCATCAGTTACCGATAATAATGCTTTACTATGCCCTTTGAATTTCGTTCAACCAAGCTTACACAAAAATTTAAAGAAAACTACACACCCTTTTTCACTTTATAGAAGCCTGATATTGAATCTGATGTATCTCTGTAATTTCAGATCATCCATTTCTAAAATTGCAATCTATAGTATCCTTCTGCGTCCTCTTTCCAATGCCACAAGTCTGATCCAAATTGGATTCTCCAAGGAAGAGTTATGTGAAATCTCCCACAGTGACTTGCTTTTAGACTAGTTCACTAGAGCGAAATTGTACGACGTGCCACGAGTCAGTGTTTCAACCTTTGGATCTGAAACACACATACAAGAAACTACAGTCCACCCTCTTTATATACCTTCTTACGAAATTTCAATCCAATCCCCAGAGAGAATGTTATGACGATTTTCCCCAGGTCACCTGTTTTGAATGTAATTCAGGAGTCTACAAAAAGACCAACTTCCTCAGATCATATCTCTGCAAATATCGCGTGAAAATCTCTGAAATTCGGACCGAAGGTTCAGCGTAATTTCTTCTCAAATGGGTTTTGTTTGCAACTTCTGAAACATCACATAAAAAAGTTATAGCGAAAATGCCACGATGACCTGTTTGGAGCAGCGAAATCCTAGAATCCAAAGCTCTGATACCAAATGTTATGGAACCAGCTCAAGAAAAGATAGATTAACGCCTTAGAATTCAGCCTCTTCGAGGGGGTGACCTTCGTTACATAACATAAATGAACAATTCTTGGATGATACAAATGAAAAAACCTCCTTTCTATATATAGGATTCTAAGGAGTCACAATATAATCCAGCCGAACTAACAATAATAATATAAAGCCACAAAAATAACAATAGAGGGATTCTATGGGGCACAGAAATAACAACATGGGGGTAATAGGGGCACAACAATATAAATAAGGGGTATAACTACAATAGTAATGGGGTAATCACTAGTATTATAGGGACCCAACATTCAAACTCAGACTTTGGGGAGTAAAGTCAGCATAAAAAGTGTTCTATTGGAAAACTTGAGTTCAAATTTAGACTTTGGACAATAAAGTCAAAATAAAGATCCAAAAGAAGGAACACAAGCACATAACAATATACATGTGACATGGTGTTTGCATATGATTCCTTCTCCTATTTCACTGATTTCTTACTGAATGGTCTCAACAGACTGAAAGTGAATGAACCATATGAAAAACACCATCAAGGTGGCTAGAACCATGGCACGCTGAGGAGATGGCTTGAAAAACACTACATCATCAACCCTATTTTGAAATTCCCATCGGGCACTAGCCATATCTTTAATGTTGTTGGGAGTAGTGGTGAGGTCGCTAAAATTCCTGGGATAGTCTAAATGGCATACAACCATATTAGAATATGGGATGCTGAACATGTCCTCTTCCTCCTCCCATGCGTTGGGACACTAATCTATAGATGATTCAAAAAATACAATGATATGCATATTTGTCGGTTTACATTACTATGTATTGAATATATGTAATATTGTCTCAACATACTTCCTTTGACTTAACTAGAGTTTTCTATTTTCCTAATATCTTTTAATTTCCATGCCCAAGATAAAAATTTGTAGCATTAAGATCCTTATTTTCAATTTTATAAGATATCTAAGTTTTCACATCTTGGATGATTTCCCTGTCATTTACAATCGACAACATATCATCCACATGTAATATCATTTAAATAACATGATCACGAAATATTTTGAAATACACATAGTGGTCCACTTAGCTCCTCATAAGGCCATGCTCCAAATCATAAGTAACATATTTTCTAGATCACATTCTTAGTGATTGCGTCAACCAATATAAGGATTTTTTCGAGATACATACCAACTCTTTCTTACCTTTTATAACAAATCCTTTTGTATGTTTCCTGTGTTTCTTCTTCTAGATCCGCATGTAGGAATTATTTTCTTCACATCCATATTTCTACATCAAAATAAATATAGATAGTAATAGAATAAAATAAATCTAATAGAAATTAACTTAGCCACAAGAGATAAAATATCACCAAATTCAATTCCCTCTACCTTGAAATAACCTTTTTTTCCACTAACTAAGCGTTGTAATTCTCCAATTTTCCTTTTCCATTTAATTTCTTTTCAAACACCCATTTGTAGTAAATTTAATTTCTTTAAACTAAAAACTCGACTACACCTGGATCTCATTTTTTCCAAGGTTTCCATTTCTTAAATCGTCACTTTCTTCCAAAAATTTTCATCCTCGAAATCGATTACGTCCTTAATAGTTCTATGATAATCGTTGATAATAAGATAAGGAAAATTTAAGAGAAAATTAGGTAGAGTATACCATTCTAGTTTCATTATTTTCCAAATCGATCTCCTTAGTGCCATAGGCTATTGTTATTCTTCTAATTCATGTTCTTCTATAGAGTTTGATTCATCATTCTTCAATTCAAACTCTATCCCTTTTGTTATTCTCTCTCCTTTGGTGGGACTCCTTATTTGACAATATATATAGCTTATTTGAATACCACATGTGAACTATAAACTACATTCTTAGTTTATGGGTCCTAAATATTATAACCTTTCAGAACATGTTTATATCCAATAAAGGCACGCTTTCCTACTCTCTTATCTAGATTTATCCTACTCTCCTTTAGAACATGTATATAACCATCATATCCAAATGACTTGATATGTTTAAGAGAAGGTTTCTTACCAAGCCATAACTCATGTGGAATCATATCATCCAACATTCATGAGGGTGATCTATTGACTAAGTAATATGTAATATCCATTATCCTTACCTAAAATTCCTATCCTACACGAGCACGATTGAGCATGCTCCTTACTTTCTTCATTAACCTCTTGTTCATACTTTCTAAGTCTCCATTTTGTTGAGGTTTGTATGGAGTATTCTTTTTCCTTGCTATGCCACACTTATAATATAATTATTTGAATTAAATCCCATCAAATTCTCTTCGACTATTTGTCCTCAACACTATAATTTTATTCTCCATAATTACAAACTCTTTGAATTTTTCAAAACATCAAATTTCTTTGTAAATAAATAAATCCATGTATTTCCTAAGAAGTCACATACAAATGAGTCTTAATACACATATTTACCTAGTGATGTAAGCAACACACTTCCAAACACATCATTGTTATCCGGTTGTAATATTTGCTCTCACCTGATAGAACTAAAGGAAAATCTTACCTGATTTTACTTCTCATATAAAAAATGTTTAAAGAAATAAAAATCTAGAGAGAAATTAGACATACCATTTACCATATCATTGTCATATAATACTCAAAGGTCCTTCTCTTTAACATGTCCTAGTTTTTGATGGCATAACATAGTGTTTTCTCTAAAGATTGTTTGAATTTTTCCTTCTTCTACTCCAATCCTAGGAACAATATAATTGTTTCACCCATCACTAACAATGCTCTTAGGTAGCTTATCTACAATCTCAATATGAGGTCTTATCAGTAATGTCATTTCTTCTCAAACCATCCTATATATATCCTTTTCAAACACCACTTTTACACTGACATCACTCATTTTGGTTACACAAATCAAAATTTTGGCTATTTCTAAGATGTGACAAACACCAAGGAGTGTTGTAATCCTTCCACCCATGAGCTTCAAATTAATTTTTTCTTCTCCTATGACTTTGGCTATCAAGCAATCTCCTATGAAAACATAACCATCATCATTTTTTTCATACTCACAGAAATAATACATATGATGAGACATATGAAAGGATACAATTGTGTTAACTATCCATGCTTCACGATGTACATGTGTACTTGAAGAAACCAATTACACGTTGTATCCTTCACCGAAGCAAGTTTCTTCTTATAAAAGAGTAGCATATTTAGATACCTTCCCTTTACCAATAATTTTGTATGTACAATCATCCTTATAATGCAATCCTTTTCCACATCTCAAACATACGTTCACAAACTTTCTTGGATATTTAGATATTCCTATAGATTTAGATATCACACTAAAGAAGGTACTTATCTTTATACTCTGGGAGCATCCTCTTAGAGAAAAGGAATCTCCATTTTGGATTTCCATATTTTCCTATCCCATCTCTTTTGATAAATGGAAAAGACTATCTCATTGAAACTTAGAGTAGCTATAATACTACCTATGGAAATAAATAAACTATTCCACGAGTCTGTTAGAGAGAAAAATAAAGATGATCTACTTATCTTTATCCAAAGTATTAATATCTACATATAATAATCAACTTACCGCATTATTAATTTCATTTGAATTCTCTCTCATCCAGTATTCATAATTCATCCTTGGGTTAAACAACTTTTCCCATATGAAAAATTTGTTGACCAATGACATAGAATTTTTAAAACCCCTTATTTGTTCCAAAAATCCTTTGTTTTATCTTCCCATAAAAAAGGTATTAATATTTAATTTGAAATCCGTAACCATATTATCCTCTTTTCTTTTCAATCTAACTTGGTCTGGTCTTCTATTGACAACCTCGTTGATGTGAAACTAAGCATGATAGCAATCCACTAATTTATATTCATCAACAAATATTCCATTTTGAGTTTCCACAAAAGAGATATTCCCATTTAACTTCTCAATCTCTATCTTTTAATTGCTCACCATTTTCTCTCATCACAAAAATTACTTCTACAAAACTCCCATTGTATAAGGTCTACCATGATCGTGAGCCAAACCCCTTAGGCAAAAGTGCATCATGCTCAAGCCAAAAATTATCTAATCTCAAATGCAGATTTTAACACTAAAAAATTAAAATTATAACATGATTCTTAGTAAATAGGAAAGATATAATGGAAAATGAACACATGAACATGTATTTTATCTTAGAAATCCGATCTAGAAAAACAATAAAGATTTTCTAATATATATTACTTTGTATAATATTAGAATAAAATAAATATGTCTTAACATCCATTAAAGATCAATCAATTTACCTTGGATTATAATACAACCATAATTCCTTACCTCAATCTACAAAACAATGGGAAAAACCACCATGTGCCCAAAAACTAATTTTAGCAAAAAATGTGTCATGAAAACCATAAAAAAACAGATGTAAAATAATAATAATTTTATTTTGGAGGGGAAACTTCCCTAAAATTTTTGGAAAGGAGGATTCCATTCCCCTTAAGAACCCCTTGAGTAGGGTGGACTCTTTTCACCCTGAAATCCTTGAGAATAGGGGGTCTACCAACAAACCCCACCCCTCCCCCACACCCCCTCCCCCTCCTATGACCCCCTTGCTACCCTCGATGCAACATATAATGAGGAAGGAAAGTTGTGCAATGAATATCAAGAATACCTAAGAATAATAAAGATAGATGGAAGGTGAAAATTAGAATAGATGCCAAGTTTGATAACAAGTCACACCCACTATTCATGTAGATGATTATTTATTATCTATCTCAAGGCTTGAGGTACAACTTGAGAAAATTTATCTAGATGATAGATAATAGGTTTGAATCTTACAAAGGAATTCAATAATATTGGATCAAAGAGGATTCTCGATAGAATTCTGAGCCTAAAATGGAGATATCTTCATTATGATTATGTGGGTTTACGAAGAGAGTGCCATGATTAGATTTCTTATGTAATTTTGTGGAGAGTTTTGGGCTAAGTAGTTTTGTTAAATGTAAAAGAAATTAGATTGCATGAGTAACATGAGTTTCCTAGACTAACTTACTCTACCTTATGACATGATAGAATTTTCATGGCTTTGACGAAGATTTTTGTATGGTTGGTTGGAAAATTGTTCACCAATATGAAAATTCCTTCGACTAGTGTGTTTAGAAGATATGTGTGTGATTTCTATTATAAATTCCTGATGTTGATTTTGTTATCAAGCTAATAATTGATTATCTATGAATAAGGTAATGGTGCTCATGGATGTAATATTTGTTACATGTCTCAATTTTTATTGTTAGGATGTATGCCTTAATAATTTGAATTCTTTTAAGTTTATTGTTTTCAATTAATTTTCACAACCAATCTTATATATGCACAATGGTCGCATTGATGCGATGTATGTCCTTGTAAATTATTTGTATTTCCTAATGTATCTATATTTAAATTCATGTTATGTCTTTGGTATTATGTGATGCATATGAGATGGAGGGCGTGGACTAGATATGGTTCAAATTTTTTTTGTATAAATTTTTTTAGAATGCAAGACTAGCATTGAGTTGAATCCTTTTTATGCATTTGGAATATTAATCTTTAATAGTGGTTTGGTATGGGCATTTGGTTTATCTTGAAGGGCTTCTTCAAGCTATGCCAGTTGGTCATTGTTTCATTAAAAGTATTTATTTGAATAGTTTGAAAAACCCTTCTTATTATACTCCATAATATTATCTTAAAAGTGGTTTGACTAGAATTTTTTTGGGAAGATGTTTAATGTCCTACTGGGACAAATGTTTGAGTCCTTGATTGTATTTTCTATTTTCCAAAGGGACCCATGAATTGTTTTGCTACATCAAGGACATGTTTGAAAATTTCTCAATGAGATCATTTTGAAATGGCTTGATGGCCATAATTTAGAATTGGCATCTTTGAATGAGGACAAATCAAGATCATCAAAGACATATGAATGGCAATGTTTCAAGTTGCACACATGTCTTATTAGAGACATTCAAATGTTTTTCTTTTGTATTATTTTGATGATTTCTTATGGACATTTGAATAATTTTCTTTTGATTTGAGTTGATTTCCTATTAATATTTTTAACAAGTTCAATAGGGACATTCAAATATTGTTCTTTTAAATAGTTTTATAATCTATTGCGAACATTTGAGTATTTTTCTTTTGAGTTGACTTGATCGCTAGTTGGGATTGTTGAAAGGTACCCCTTTCAAGCTAAGAAATTGAAGGTAATCAAAATACATTCTAATGAGATGGCTCAATGGCTTATTAGGTGTGCTCAAATTTTTTCCTCTTAAAATTGGTTGATTACAACCTTCTAATAAGACTGGTGGGATTATCTCTAATGGTTTATGATGGATAACTAAATCATAATTTTTCAAGTGGGATTAATGGATCTATTAGGAGTATTCAAAATATTTGTTTTTCAAATTTACACAATGACCTACTACAGGAATTAGAAAAAGGTTATTTTGAAAAGGTACAACGATATGTTGGGTGGGCATTTAGAAAGTTGTCAATGGCCATATCTAAAAATATCCTAATGGGAAGATCATTTGGATGGTAAGAGATCTCTAGAAAGATATTCAATTGAAAATTTCCAAATACCCTAATGATTTATTTGAAATAGTCAATAGTCGCCATAAATGGATGTGTACGCATGTTCCTTCTCAACATATAAATATGTGATCTTTTGATTAGCATAGTGAGCATTTATGAACATGTTCTTTGAAATGACTTGTAAACTAAAGAACATTTGTAGAGAAAAAAATTTGTTGGTGGAACGTTAGAAATAAAGGAAATGTGAACAGACAAAAGAAACAAAAGGAAGCAAAAAAAGGTCCCCTCTTATCAACTTTAGCTTAGGAAGAGAAACAGGAAACCATATCAGAGAAGTTACACTATGTGGAATATTTTTTAATAAAATTTATATTATGTTGTGGTCATAAATTTAATTTAACATTAGAAGGAACCTTCAAACATTTGGTTAAAAAGGACACACTATAACAATCTAGTAGTCTAGATTGGGTTTTTTGTGATGAAGATTTTAATTACTTCATTTTTTTATGACATGATAAGTAGAAAATCTACGTATTCAAGACAAATAATCTAAGAGTTTATTTAATGGTACTATATATATATATATATATATATATATATATATATATATATATATATATATATATATATATATATATATATATATATATATATATATATATTATCAACATATACATATATATTATATCAGTATTTAACATTTATTATCTACTTGTAAAAGAAATATTAAAAAATAAATTTAAACTTAAACTTGAATTAATTGTGTCGAGAAGCACTCTATAGTACAGGGATAGATCTATAAAAGTAAATGTTTGTAAAATTTTAACATTTAACATTTACATGTCAATTCGATTAATTATAAAAGGTTAAAAGTAATCAAAATAATATTATTCAATTTGTTATACAATTTTTTATATAAAATAAAGTAAAACCGTGAACAATTTTTTTATAAAAGAAAATCATAATATACATATCACATAAAAATATATCACATATAAATAGTATGTATAATTTAAGATTAATTTTACCATATAAATTAAAAAACGTGTTGCAGGGTAGATTAGTCCCTACCACTCAAGTTAGAAATTATGTTATGTGAAAAACTACATAAAAAATTATAACCTACATTAGTCAATGCTAAATTAATAGTGATCAATATTCAAATTGAATCCTATAATATTTCTTTGGAAGGAGCTAATAAATTGAGATTTTCAAGTGGATGAATTAATTGATTAAGTCTACACATTTATAAGTGTTGAGGAAAGCATAAATAATTGAGGGAAGTGACTCCTAAGTATATTTTTTTTTTTTCCATCCATGTTTATGCAAAGACTTGCTTAAATTATGGTGGGAAGTAATTGATTGTAGATATGTTATTTATCTGAGTATGATTTAAGATTAGATTTAATATTAATATGTATCATTAGACTTAAGATGTAAATTTTAATTTCTCTAACTAGTTTTTTTTTTTAATAAGGGATTGGTTTTAATTTTTGTTTAAAATTGATTGTGTTAAGAGGTGTTTTATAATTTCCTGGATGCGGATGCTCAGCAAAGACAATAAGGTGGTGGCAGAATGGAACGGCATGTGGCAAGGCCACATGGCCCTCCGTAGTCTAGCACAGTGGTCTAAAAATGGTATTAACACTAGCCATAAAAGGAATTTAAGGGGGTGTCGTCTCCAACCTGTCTGTAACCACCCACCTCAGCTCCATGCAAAAATGACTTCCAGTGATAATCTTACCACTGCACCTGTCCATTATCCTCTGCCTCTGCAATGCCTCTACCCTCAAGCTGTTGTAGCTCCCATCTCTTGCACTTCCACTGGGAGGCGCTGCCACCTCCTCTGCTGCATTGATTAGGCTCAATAATTCACTTCACTCAGAGCCTGGCTTGCCATTTCGTCTTCCACTTGACCTCTACAGATAGTCCCTCCTCTGAGCTGCCCGTAAATTCCACTAAGCCTTTGCATCACACTGAGCCTAATATTGGAAGAAATTCTCAAACTTTTGGTGCCAATATGCCAAGAATGTGTCATCATATGCACAGTCACAAGGGCGGAAGCAGAGGAAGCTTGAGACAACCCCGTCATTCTCCAGTTTCTGATTCCACTTCCTCTCTGGCCCAGTAGACTATAGGGTGCTACCCAAACACCCGCACTGGAAGAGGTCCCTCTCAACCTCACTGCCTCTATTCGATGCCCCCTGCTTCGCCTCCGAGCATCATTCCTTCCAATCCTACTTCACCTCCCAGGGCAATCCTTCCACTCCACAACCACATCTCCATTCCACGCAATTCACCTTTCATTCATCCATGTAAAGGCCCATCATCATTGCCACCATCTCCATAACCTTTCACGAGATGGAGCAAGCAATTGAGGGATATGCCACGGAAGGTGGTGGCCACACCAGAGGAATTGATGAGCAGATCACTAAAGGTGGTGACCACACTAGAGAAGAACTAGCCATGGCTCAAACGAGCACCCACGGAGAAGGGACGTGGAAAACTAGGAAGGAGACAGGACAAATGGGGAAGGAGATGGACTGAGACTAGCATGAATAAGAAGACGTGGATCCTTACCGTTGTTTCATTGAGGAGGAACAACCGGTGTAGCGGGCAGACAACACGGAGGCTTCACAACAGGCAAGTTTCAACATGGACAATTACAAGTGTTTCATCATGGAGGAACACTCGTCGTCTCCGCCTCACTCCTAGTCAGGCACACTACTTGTCACATGTTTTCCACACAACCTGCCACTTAGCCTGCCACGTGTCTGCTATTCTCAGGTTTTTTGGGAATTTTTCTTTCTAGTTTCTTAATGGGGGTTCCAAAAAAAATAATGGTATTTGGTTACTTGGTTGGTTTTTGTTTCACCTTGAAAAACTGATAAAAAATTGTGCGCAACTTCTAGTTTCCCCTGTGTGGGTAGCAAGTTAATTTTTGCAATCGATTTTTGATTCGAATTGGTTTCCCACTATGGGAATTCCAGAGTTTTTTCTGTTGTTTTTTACCAACACTCAGGCATGGATATTCATAGGCTAAGGCCTCAGTGTATAATATTTTTTCAGTAATAGAATTAGCCTAACTTAGAAAAAACAAAAAAAGAGGTGTTTTATAATTTAGTGTAGGGAGATGTTCATGTTAGATCGTAATATTTAAAATTAAACTATGATAATTATATAAATTAAATTTCCTAATAAACATCAAAACAAATCTCTAATAATACATCTTATATTGTGACGATTTTAAAAAACCATAAAAATTAAGTAACCAACCTAGGTCCATCTTAAATTTGGATCAAACAACCACTAAGAAAGAGGGAGTGACAAGGGAAATATGGAGAGATAGTGAGGGAGAGTGGAAAGGAGGGAAGAGAGATAGATGAGGGAAGGAGAGAAAGAGAGAGGGGAACATAGAGATTGGGGCAGGGGGGTGCCGGCAAGAGGAATAGAGGAAGGGGAGGGAGAAATATAGTAAAAAAGTTGGAGGGTATAGAGAGAGTGTGTATTTGAAAGCGGGGAGAGACAAAGTGATGTGGTAGAGCAAGGGAGAGAGAGGAAGGAAGAGATAGAGGACCTGTGAGAGAGAAGCAGAGAGGGAGGGATAGAAATATGGAGATGGAGTGGGAGAGAGAGGGAGGGAAGAAGAAAAAAAGAGAGAGAGAGAAAGGTGGAGAGAGAGAGTGAGGGAGGGATGAGAGTGAGAGCAAAGAGAGAGAGAAGAAGAGAGACAATGAGAGAAGGGGAAGAGATAAATGGAGAGGAATAGGGAGGGCGAGAGAGATAAATATATATGGAAAAAATGTCTGTATGTTTGGGGGATTAGATAGGGAAACAAATAAGAATATATAGAGATAGATAGAGATATAGATTAAGGTGGGGGAGAGGAAAGAAGAGAGAAATATAATGGTATGGAGGGAGAGATAAATAGATATGGAGAGAGAGTGTGTGTGGGTGTACACTTTGGGAGGTGAGATAATGAGATAAAGGAGAGATGGAAGGAGACATAGATATAGATGGTAGGGAGAGAGATGGAAGAAAAGAGAGATAGAGAGAGTGAGGGAGTGGTTGCAAGAGAGGGAGAGAGCGATGGGGGATACAATGTTATTCATTGAAATAGATTCACTACTTTTAGTGTAGATGCGTATTCCTAATCCTATATGATTGTCACTGAAAGTAAATAGATGCATTACCTTAAGTGTAGATGCATATTCCTAATCCTATATGATTGATCACACCAGATTCATTGGTTTCAATGTGGATTTTGATTTCTAATCCTATTTCATTGCTTGTACTAGATGCATTGATTTAAGTGTGGATGTCAATTTCTAATCCTATTTGATTTCTTGTGCTGGATGAATTGATTTCAATGTAATAACAAATAAAATGATTGATGAAGTGCATGGATTTCTATGCTACAATAATTCAACAATAAACAAAATACTTGAATTTTCATCTTAAATAAAATATTCACTTACCTGAAATGTTTGTTTCTTGAAACCATAAACTATTTGTAGTTGACTACATTCTTATTGTTGTCATTTTCCATCATTCGACATTGTTACTCACTTTGCATTCAAACGAGGTAATAGAAAACAACTAGCATTGAAACTTATTTGGGGTTTAAAGCTCCATAAATCATAATGATTGACATTGGATAAACCTAATATTAATTTTGGAGAGAAAGCAAGATAAGTTATGATGCTGACTACAATAGCTCGAGTTGAAGATTTGAATGGCCTACAATTTCAGCTACCATTTTCATATTATCCATATGAAAATATGGAAAATATAACAAGTGTGACAATAAGAACAAAAGAAATAGTTTGAGAATGATCACAATGAAGACTATTTGTAATTGATTACATTCTTACCATTCACACTTGCTATCATTCAACATTCTTACAGTGTCACTTTTCATTCAAAAATTTTATCACTTTTCAATATTCAAGTTCTTAAGAGTCTCTATCATCTCAATAAACTTATGTAACTAAGAAGGAGAGACACAATGAGAGAAGGGGAAGAGATAAGGAGATAAGGGGAAGAGAGAAAGGGAGAGGAAGAGGGAGGGTGAGAGAGATAGATATATATGGACAGAATGTGTGTATGTTTGGGGGATGAGATAGGGAGACAAATAAGAAGATATAGAGAGAGATAGAGATATAGATTAAGGTGGGAGAGAGGAAAGAAGATAGAAATATAATGGTATGGAGGGAGAGATAAAATAGATATGGAGAAAGAGTGTGTGTGTGTGTACACTTGGGGAGGTGAGATAAAGAGACAAAGGAGAGATGGAAGGAGACATAGACATATATGGTAGGGAGAGAGAGGGAAGAAGAGAGAGATAGAGAGAGGGAGGGATCAGTTTCAAGAGAGGGAGAGAGGGAGGAGGGTGATACATCGTTATTCACTGAAATAGATGCATTATGTTCAGTGTAGATGTGTATTCCTAATCCTATATGATTGATCACACCAGATTCATTGGTTTCAATGTGGATTTTTATTTCTAATCCTATTTTATTGCTTCTACTAGATGCATTTATTTCAATGTAAGAACAAATAAAATGACTAATGACATGCATTGATTTCTATGATACAATAATTCAACAATAAACAGAATACTTGAATTTTCATCTTAAATAAAATATTCACTTACTCGAGATGTTTTTTTTCCTGAAGCCATAAACTATTTGCAGTTGACTACTTCTTATTGTCGTCATTTTCCATCATTCAACATTGTTACTCACTTTGCATTCAAACGAGGTAATAGAAAACAACTATCATCGAAAGTTACTTGGGGTTTAAAGCTACATAGACTATAATGATTGACATTGGATAAACCTAATATTAATTTTGGAGAGCAAGCGAGACGAGTTATGATGCTTACTACAATAGCTCGAGTTGAAGATTTGAATGGCCTACAATTTCAGCTACCATTTTCATATTATCCATATGAAAATATGGAAAATCTAACAAGTGTGACAATAAGAACAAAAGAAATAGTTTGGGAATGATCACAATGAAGACTATTTGTAATTGAGTACATTCTTGTCATTCACATTTTCTATTAATCAACAATCTTACATTGTCACTTTTCTTTCAAATTTTTTATCATTTTTCAATATTCAAGTTCTTAAGAGTCTCTATCATCTCAATAAACATGCCCAAAAATTGATGCTTCACCAGGTGTAATACCTTCGTCATTATCTTTGTCATCTGGCTACTCCAGCATATTGTTTTCTTCATCGAGTATATGGCTACGTACCGAGTTTGCAACTCACTTCTAGTCTGAACATAAGTTCTCAAGGTGATTTTCTTCTTGGAATGAATAGAACTTAGGATTTGCACACTGTTCGAAATTGACCACAGAGCTCTGCATAGTTTTTTGAGGAAACCGGTTGCTGCCTGATGAGCTGCTTCAATTTCTCTGTCTTGGCAGATGGCTACTTGCGTATGTGTCTATTTTTTGTTGTTTATGCTCGGAAACTTATGTTGTCAACTTCTTGACGAGGCAAGTGAGTGTTTCAATATCATTTGCTTCTTTGTCTCTACCCTTGCTCACCATTACTTGGGTTTTAATAAAATTTATATTATGTTGTGGTAATAAATTTAATTTGACATTAAAAGGAACCTCCAAACGTTTGGTTAACAAGGACACACTATAACAATTTGAGTAATCTAGATTGGGTTTTTTTGTGATGAAGATTTTAATTACTTCATTTTAGTATGACATGTTAAGTAGAAAATCTACAAATTCAAGACAATTAATCTAAGAGTTTATTTAACAGTACCATCATTATATATCTATATTATCAACATATAAATATTTGTTATATCTATTTAACATTTATTATGTACTTATAAAAGAAATGTTAAAAAATAAATTTAAACTTAAACTTAAATTAATTGTGTCGAGAGGTGCTCTATAGCCTAGTACAGGGCTAGATCTATAAAAGTAAATGTTTGTAAAATATTAACATTTAGCATTTACATGTCAATTCAATTAACTATAAAAGGATAAAAGTAATAAAAATAATAAAATTCAATTTGTTATACAATTTTTTAGATAAAATAAAGTAAAACTATGAACAAATTTTTTGATAAAAGAAAATCATAATATACATATCGCATAAACATATATCACATAAACATATATCACATATAAATAGTATCTATAATTACGATTAATTTTACCATATAAATTAAAACACGTCTTGCAGGGTAGCTTAATCCCTACCACTCAAGTTAGAAATTATGTTAGGTGAAAAAGTACATAAAAAATTATAACCTAGATTAGTCAATGCTAAATTATTAGTGATCAACATGCAAATTGAATCCTATAGTATTTCTTTGGAAGGAGCTAATAGATTGGGATTTCAAGTGGATGAATTAATTGATCAAGTCTGCAGATTTATAAGTGTTGAGGAAAGCATAAATAATTGAGGGAAGTGACTCCTAACTATATTTTTTATTTCCATCCATGTTTATGCAAAGAATTTCTTAAATTATGGTGCGAAGTAATTGATTGTAGATATGTTATTTATGTGAGTATGATTTAATATTAAGATGTAAATTTTATTTGCTCTAACTAGGTTTTTTTTTTTTTTTAAATAATGGCTTGGTTTTAATTTTTTGTTTAAAATTGATTGTGTTAAGAGCTATTTTATAATTTAGTGTAGGGAGATGTTCATGTTAAATCATAATATTTAAAATTAAAATATGATAATTATATAAATTAAATGGCCTAATAAACATCAAAATAACTACATAATAATACATCTCAGATTGTCAAGATTTAAAAAAACCATAAAAATGAAGTACACCAACCTAGATCCATCTTAAATTTGGATCAACCAAACATGCAAAAATTAGGGAGTGACAAGGGAAATATGGAGAGAGAGTGAGCGAGAGTGGAAAGGAGGGAAGAGAGATAGATAAGGAAAGGAGAGAAAGAGAGAGGGGGATATAGAAACGGGGGGGGTGGAATAGAGGAAGAGGAGGGAGAAAGATAGCGAAATATTTGGAGGGTATAGAGAGAGTGTGTATTTGAAGATGCAAAGGGAGGTGGTAGAGCGAAGGAGAGAGAGGAAGGAAGATATAGAGGACTTGTGAGAGAGAAGGAGAGAGGGAGGGATAGAAAGATCAAGTTGCAGTGGGAGAGAGAGGGAGGGAAGGAGAAAAACATAGAGAGAGAAAGGTGGAGAAAGAGGGTGAGGGAGGGATGAGAGTGGGAGGGAAGAGAGAGAAGGAGAGAGACAATAAGAGAAGGGGAGGAGATAAGGAGATAAGAGGAAGAGAGAAAGGGAGAGGAAGAGGGAGGGTGAGAGAGATAGATATATATGGACAAAATGTGTGTATGTTTGGTGGATGAGATAGGGAGACAAATAAGAAGATACAGAGAGAGATAGAGATATAGATTAAGGTGGGAGAGAGGAAAGAAGAAAGGAATATAATTGTATGGATGGAGAGATAAATAGATATGGAGAGAGAGAGTGTGTGTGTGTACACTTGGGTAGGTGAGATAAAGAGACAAAGGAGAGATGGAAGGAGACAAGGATATAGATGGTAGGGAGAGAGGGAAGAAGAGAGAGATAGAGAGAGGGAGGGAGTGGTTATAGGAGAGGGAGAGAGGGATAGGGGACAAAGGGAGGGGGAGATAGAATGTTATTCACTGAAATAGATGCATTATTTTCAATGTAGATGCATATTCCTAATCCTATATGATTGATCACACCAAATTCATTGGTTTCAATGTGGATTTTGATTTCTAATCCTATTTTATTTCTTGTACTCGATGCATTGATTTCAGTGTGGATGTCAATTTCTAATCCTATTTGATTTCTTGCACTAGATGCATTGGTTTCAATGTAAGAACAAATAAAATGACTCATGACGTGCATTGATTTCTATGCTACAATAATTCAACAATAAACAAAATACTTGAATTTTTATATTAAATAAAATATTCACTTACCCAAAATGTTTGTTTCTTGAAACCATAAACTATTTGCAGTTGACTACATTCTTATTGTTGTCATTTTCCATCATCCAACATTGTTACTCACTTTGCATTCAAATGAGGTAATAGAAAAGAACTATCGTTGAAAGTTACTTGCGGTTTAATGCTCCATAAACCATAATGATTGACATTGGATACACCTAATATTAATTTTGGAGAGAAAACGAGACAAGCTATGATGCTAACTACAATAGCTCGAGTTGAAGATTTGAATGGCCTACGATTTCAGCTACCATTTTCATATTATCCATATGAAAAGATGGAAAGACTAACAAGTGTGACAATAAGAACAAAAGAAAATAGTTTGAGAATGATCACAATGAAGACTTTTTGTAATTAAGTACATTCTTATCATTCACATTTTCTATCATTCAACAGTCTTACATTGTCACTTTTCATTCAAAATTTTTATCATTTTTCAATATTCAAGTTCTTAAGAATCTCTATCATCTAAATAATCTAAGGTAACTAAGAAAATTTAAAAATAAATTGACTAAATTATTTTTAAACATATTTAACATATCTATAATGATGAGAATAATTAATGGTGAAATAATTTTTTTATGGGTGTGCATGACTGAAACCAACTTTGATTTATCTTACCCCCATATCCATCAAGCACTGAAAGGGATCAAATCTTTTGACATGCAAACCTTTCCTTAGCTTTTGCAGTGAAAAAAAATGTGCCTCGATAGATTCGAACCCTGTAAGGGCTTAATTAGATCAGAGGTTAAGTATCTGGAGTTAAGATAGATATACCCTAGTTAATTAATTAATTATAATTTTTTTAAATATATTACCAATTATGATCCTAAGTATAATTAATTTAATAAATTTTGAAATATTAAAAATTCTAATTATTTGTTTTATTTTATCTTAATAGTATTATTAACTATAATTATTTTATTTATATTTGCATGGTATGTAATCATTAACCCACATTGGTTTAAACATCAATTTAAATGTATATGGTATATATACATCACTTACTTATATAATTATATTATTCAAATACATTATATAAATGTGTACATGCATGTTAACATGCATATACCATATAGATATAAATAATGTGTGTTGACGCCATTCAAATTGCATGTGGATCGAACTAACCATATATATGTCCCTGCATTGTATGCCCGAGTAACTTGCACTCTCTACCATGGGCTCTATTAGAAAACTCAAATTCAAACACACACGTTGGATGGTAAAGTGAAAATAAAGAGTAGTCTAACTCAAATTGAAACTCAGACTTTGGAGAGTAAAGTCGACTCAAAACTATAAAAACTCAAGATGAGACTGAGACTTTAAGGAGTAAACTCAGAATAAAAAGCGGTCTATTAGAAAACTCAATATAAAGAGCAGATAGAAGGAACACAACTGCGTAACAATATGGTTCTTGTTCACTCAATTCTTAGTCAATGAATGAATCATATGAAAAACACCACTGAAGCGGCCAGAAGCATGACATCGACCCTATGCTGGAATTGCCATGCTATACCAAGAGTAGTGGCGGGGTCATTGAGAGGCCTAAGACAGGGTAGGTCGACACCGTAGCGTGTGAAGTTGAAGAGGACTAGAAGTGATGGAACCTTCCTCAACTTCACGAGCTACCATTTTGACCTAACTTATAGTTGGTCTACTTTTATTTCCAAGCCTGAGAAGAAGGCCAACTAGTAAGTTATTAGGTATAGAAATATTAAAATACATTACAATAAAAGGCGTACAACTAGTACATATATTGTTTTCATGCTTTCTTTCTTCTCATAAATAAAATCTGTTTGAGAATAAAAAATTGTATTTATGCACCTCCCTCTATTCTTCTTTATCACACTCTCTCCTTCACTCTTTCCTCATCTCTCATTCTCTTCCCCCACCTCCCTAACTCTCACTCACTCAGACACAAAATCTCTTCTCCATCTCTCCTCCCTCTCCCTCTATCTTCCTCTCTCTCCCTCAATTCATCTTGTACAAAAACCACCCCTGAAACTTTGTTTCTCTGCACCTTCATGTGTACCCCATAACTATCTTTGTCACTCCCCCTTCCCCACTCTCTTTCTCTATCACTCTAAAAAATCATATCACTCTCTCTCTTCCCCTCTTTTCCCCTAACTCACCCAATCATTCTTCCGCACCCCCTACTTTTTCCTTTTGTCTCATTATCTCTCGTGGCTGATCTATCCATCCCTTTCTCCCTTAACCTATGAGTGGACAATTTCATATATGTAAAAGTCCCTAGTTGTAGGTTCCTACTTCGAGGAACAATTTTTAGTGTTAGGAATGTGCATATGATTTTTTTAATTTAAATATTTTGTTTTGGTGGGAAGCTTACATGCATGATGATTTGGTTACCTAGAATATATAGTTGAGATAAAAAAGCATGGTTGTTTGGGCTAGAAATACATGAAAACATCATTTGTTTAGTATGTGTGTGTGTGTGTGTGTGTGTGTGTGTTATTTTTCTATATTCTATACAAATTCATTGTCCATGAAACCACATGCATATATAGAATAATCTATGTACATTCTAAATATATAATTAAAAAAAAGTAATAATATTTACTATGTTTGATACAATTTTCTCTCGATATATATCAAAATATTCAAATACATCCCTTGTTTATTTCCATTATAATGTTTTTTGGTCCTAACCATTTAAAAACAAACTATATGGTTGACTAAAGGACATTAAGACCCACAGTCTAAGAAAAAAAAGGATTATTTAATAATATTAAGACCCTTTTAGGCTACATTAGTAGCCTTGTAATCTCTATGCTATAACAAATTTTCATTTTTTAAATAAATGTAAAAGTAAGATTCTAAATTTTCAAAAGATAAGTATGCGCACACTTTGTTTTCTATAACCCTACAATTTTTTGTATTAGGACTCCATCATTTAGATATTGAAAGGTTGCACTAATAAAAACACATGCAGTACATTTTGCATGAAAAATAACATATTAATGATAGGAAAACTTAAGTTCAAATAATTAGACATTATTTATATGAAGAGAAACTAAACATTTGAAAACATAATTCATTTATCTACATTTCATATTTTTAAACCATTTTAAGATTTATTGTATAAGTATCTCTAATCATTCCTACAAATAAATAGATTCCTTTCTTCTTGGCTTGCATTTCCATTATCTTTTCATGAGAGAACATCATGAGTTTGTACCCACCCCTATGTAATGAAGTTTCATCTCGAATACATGAATAAATTGTGAGCGGATGGAAAGAAATAAGGAGAAAAACCTAGGAAGAAAAAACTTTGAAGAAAAGGGGTTTGGTTACTACATTTGAAACAAACAACGTCACTCTCAAAGAAGTATTTTATCACTCAATGCAATATCTACTCACAATAGTTACACCGTAAATAAATATAAGAATAAGAATAAGGTCATGACTAAGCCAAAAACAAAATTGATGTGTATGGCCCCTTTCGGTTATGGAATGACCAAAATTACTCACAAACATAACTATGAGATACAATTCCACCATGTTTATGAATAAAGAAAAAATGTGTATAAAACATTTGAATCAAATGGGCTCACTTTCCATAAGCAATTGATTACATACCAATTACTGTGCACAAATTTTTTAAGAGGTATACCTATTTTATGGAATTTGGTAAGGTTAAAGAACATTCTATATAAACAAGTCACACTATCACAACAAATTTCAAGGAAATTTAATTAAAGAACATTAAATGTATATATGTCAAATATTATGATAATGAAATTTAAATTTTTTGGTGAACCATTATCCATCAATATCAATTATAGTCAAATATAATAAAATGTAATAAAATATGATCAAACATTTTTAAATATAGTAAAACATAATCTAATATGTTTAATCATATTAAACCTGATTAACTATAAACAAATATGGACCAACCTATGTTAAATACGAACCATAAATATTCATCATTAACCTTAATAACTAAACAAATATTATTATAATGAAACTCACATAATAAGTAAATAAAAAAAATTAACGAAAATCAAACCTATTCAAAATAATTGAACAAAATTTTAAGAAAATCAACCATAAATAATACATAATACGTAACCAACCCAAACATAATCAATGTAGTAACTATAAACCAAGCCCAGTTTAGTCTGATTAGCAAGAAAATAAATATAATTTTTTATAACAAATAATTAAGACAACCCCGTCATTAAAAAATAATTAAAATAAACCGACCTACATCATTAGATGTCAACCACATTTTAGGGAATATATATTATCTCATATTAGGATATATATTATCTTATATTACATAATCACAACAACCATTTTGTGAGATAAAACAAATTCTCTTGATCATTACGGTGAAAATGGATTCTGAGATGATTGATATTCCTGAAAAATATCTGGATATGTTGCTTCAAGAATTTGCATATGATCCGGTTCGACTACCGCTCAGAGAAGACCCAGCTCAGGTTCTATACAACCGGACGACATTGGAGACTATTTGGGATGCAAAACACGAAGCAGTAAATCCATTTACCCGCAGGCCCTTAGACATTAGCAATCTCATACCCCAGGCTGAGCTGAGACAAGAAATGCAACGATACATAGCAAACAACTCAAGGCTAGATGTCATTTCGGACTATACTCGAGTCTTGAGCGAAGCAGAGATGAGAATTTTCATGAAGGGATTGGTTTCCGATTATGAACGCCTTGTAAATGTTGAGGAGGAAAAGAGAGGCGTGAAGGCAGAGCATTGTCGGAAATACTTGTGGCAGAAAGGAAAGAAAAACTTGCGGGAAGAGCATTATTGGAAAGTTTTGGGGCAGAAATTTAAGCATTGTTGGAAAGTGTTATGGCAGAAATTCAATCTGCTGCGTCTTTATTGCCAATACCGGAGGGAAAACAGGGTTGTGTTTTGTTCAATAGGAGGATACGAATACTTGTTGCAGGTGATATTAAATGGACGGTTTTCTTTTTTATTTTCTCACCACTCCTCTTCACGTGATATTTCGAAAGAATTGTGCAAGATCGTGGATGTCATTGGTTTGAAGGATACCAATTTTCCTCCACAGCTTTTGCTCGCGATTGCTACCACGATGAGTTGCCTTGTAACGCGATGCGATCAAGCGAAAATACAGGGCATGGTTTTAAGAATTTGTCGTGAGATGTTTTACGAGTTGAACATTGAAATTCTATCTACGTCTACGTCTAGGCTCGATCGTTTCTGCTCCAAGACAATCCACGTCACTCTCCGTACGTTAGGGCGTGAGAATTTCAGCGATATAGCTAATGAAGACCTCTACAACGGAATGGCAATCCTAAAGGCTGCCTGGATGAAATATCGAATGAGTTGCAGCAACTCAGAGTCTAAATATGTCGGCGTTCTAGTTGATTCAGTAATTCTTTGCATCTCGCGTTTGCATTACCTGCACCAAGCAGCAATAACTGATAAATGTAGGTCAAGAATGGTGAAGAATAAGAATGAGGATGATGAAGCGAAGACTGTTGATCTAATTAGTGTAGCACTTGAAGGAGGGCTCTGGTTAATTAATTCTATACTCACAGCCACGTCTCATGAAGAAGGAGAAAATGAGTTTTTCTCGGAGTTGAAGGAGACGCTGCAAGAATCAGATATAGTAACACAAATTGTCCGAATGATGGAACTTGTCCTTGCGGGTTTCAAAAGCATGGAATCGACTCATTTGCAATTTGGTATAAATATTATGGTGACCCTTGTCGAGGAAGAAGGCTCTGAAGGAAGAGACGATGTTGTACGAGTTGTTGGCGATTTTCTTGGAAACAATGTGGGTGATGAATATGATTCAAGCGTTAAGTTGTTGCTGCAAGAGTTTATGCACAATGTCAATGCATCTGAGGCTTGATCAGACATAGGGCGATTGCATGAAGCGACATATTGGCAGTGAAAGGTGGTAGGATATCAATGGCACGCACACCTAAAAGTTCATATGGATATGGTTGTTGTAAGGTTCATTTTGTATGATGCCTGGTACATAACACTATGACATTTAGTGCCAGCTAGGTTATATGCGGGTACATGATGTAATTTGCATCCCCAATCCCTTCCCGTAAGCATCTTATCTTAAATAAATATTGTAGACCAAAACAGGATGCTTTGACAAATGCTTGTAAAATGTAAATCCATTGTTTTAATTAGTATGTTTAGGAGACCTAATAAGATTAATTTCAGGGAGTACATATACATAAATATTTCGAAAATATTTAATATTTTATTTTTATATTTATAAAACAATAAAATGCATATTCATAAATCACTATCATTTTATTAAATTTTTAGTAATATCAAAATTTATTTTTATATCTATATTCACATTGATATATTTTCTTTAAATCTTAATAATAAAAAATTACTACATTAATATCCAAAAATATACTTGAAAATTGCAACTATATCAGTGTGGCACAAAATATGTGACTAGTTATCCACATGGATTTATTTTATGCAAAGGCTACAATGTTACAAACAACTAATTTCTCAATATTATAAACAGTGAAATAGATTACATAGGAAACATCAACAATAAATGACACTAGCGAGAGTGAACTAGATCTCAACGAAATTGGACTGAATTCTAACTCATTGTGATGCTTGGATGGATAATTACAACACTTGGGAGTTGGTTGGAATTAGATTCTCCAACACCCCTTTAATTACAACCACAAAAAAAATGTAAGATGCGTGTTGGTTTCAGTCTCAACTAGGCTTACAATTTAAATTTTTGATTTCAACTAGATTTTTTTTTCTCTTCTTCCAAATCTTGTAGCCTCTAAATTGTTTCATCTTTTTATTCTTTCTGTACCTTTCAAACCTCGGTTTCTTTATTTGTTGGTGCAGGTCTTCCATTCTTATAGGTTGTCTAAGCATGTCTTGGATTTCTTCAAATATTGGCTTGTATATGGATTGTTGCCACATGTAATCTTCGGTTTTATGCCTTTCGTCGTCATCAATATTTTGCTACAACATAACTCTATAATAAAATTATCTCTTCACAACTCCACTTCATGAAAATATCATCGATGTTTTCATCATGCATGTTGTATTCAACATTTGTTTATGCATCTTCTATATAGACTTTATCAAGACATGGTGTTGCAAGCCTTGCTTCAAGGAACTTTAACTCATATTCGTAATATTCTTCTTTAACTGCTCACTCAAAATCAATGTTAGGATTCAAAATATTTGCAGAACCATGATAGTTCTATTCTTTATTCTCTTCTTTTGTCACTTGAGTTGCTTGAGAGAGGTTTCCTTCCATTTGGTTTTCATATTCAAGTGAGATTATCTCACCAAATAGCATCATTTCAATATCATGTTTATGTTCCATCATTTTCAACTATTCATCACCAAGAAACATGTTTTCATCAAACTTAACAACAAAAATTGAATTGTTGGATTCACCATAACATTTGTTACTCCAATGGAAGTTCAATGTCATCAACAACCTATGTTGTTGGATTCATCAAATGTTGTCATCTACAAATTATTTTATGTGTTTCAATGCGAAGGTATTCTTCTATATTTCCATTTCCAAACTTCAGATTCTTTTGAGAAGCTAGCCCAAGCTTTATAAGAAGTGTCATTACCAAAAAGGAAAAGGAGAAGTTAACAACAACACTCACAAAGATGGAGGAAAGAAATTTCAAAGAAGACAATGCATACCTAGTAGTTGTATAAAATAATTTTAAATTAATTCATCAAATTCAAAATTATGAAGATTACTCCCTTACAACTCAAAAT